>JABFTP020000062.1:70152685-70752685 GCA_013387265.2 Cryptolaemus montrouzieri
CACACATATACACACACACACATCTCACACACAGACGACAATTACATCTCCTTCACTTTATCGGTGTTAACTTCAGTTGAAGATGTTGATGGCTGACCAGAGCAAGGCAATGTTCCACCACATCTCGGCCGCTTTTAAATGCACTGTACCACCATGCACGTGTTTTTGATGAAGTCGATTCACTGTAAGTCTTCTGAATCATTTTAAGCGATTCGACACACGAAATTCCATTTGCAATACAAAATTTGAGACAAATTCTTTGTTAGTTATTTGTATCCATTGTAAAAGTCGTAAAAACACACTTCGCGTCAGTATAGAAAACAGCTGTGCCAACTTTGCAACAACGAACACTTTGACAATCCAACAGATTTTTTAAATTATCAAATTCTGGTACTTTTTTAACAAAATGTAAAATAGAAACTCACAGCTTTACTGCAGAAATTCTAGGAGAAGAAATATCACCCGTTTCAGCGTTTTTCTTTTCCTTGAGTCTGAGCTCCCATCTTTTTCTTACTCCTTACTATATCCTGTTCATCATTCCCATTGCTTTCCCTAAATATGCGGGATCTTTTCGACGAATTTATGGGCAAATTTTCTGATTCTTCCTCGAAATCTTGATCCGAGATAGCCGAACTACTGGTTGTGTTCTAGGACGATTCAAACTGAAAAATTTTTACTGTAGGTCATATGAATCTATTTGAATTATGGATTTATGTGTAATGATAATCTGAATTGAAGTGATGAACTGCACTTACACATTCCTTCTGGTAGTGACCTTAGATTTCATTGGTGTTGTTTGTCCATTGGATAATATTGAAGACAATTCGTTTGTGGCAGTGAATGGTGTTGAATGTACCGAACTATAAATAATGCATTCTAATTGGAATGAATGAGACAGGCATTGTTATAGGTTTGTATAGAGTATGTATTGAAAAGATAGCTTTTATGGAAAACATCTTGTCACATCTAGCCCACACCCCAAATTTTTATAGGATGACATTTTATGAGAAAAGATCTTTGGATGCTGATATTTTCAATTTTATCTCTTAAATAACCCTATAGAAATAATTCAAATGTGCATAAAGTTCTAAATAATTCAATTATAATTAAAAAGAGCTTTCATTTGGATAAATTCGAAAGCTACTTAATTCTTTTCAGTTTAGTATTTCCTCCACATATCTGCAGACAATTAGCTTTTTAAAAGGAGTTGCGATTATCACTCACTCCCAGAGCTTTCCCCAATCATTTACGAACTTGACAGTTCTAAAATTCAATTCAGAAGGTTTCTGTTTTTCTTATTAATAGAAAAATTTGGTGTACTTTAGAATGTATGAGAACAGGCCATGAGTGTTGTAATAGTATGATGTCAAAAAATTCTGTAAAGTACATAAAGATGTGGGGGAGGGGGGTTAATCTTGAACTGTTCTATATTACGATGGTTTTCCGCATAAACATGGTATCAGATTCCTGTCCTCATTGATTAGACACCTTTAAATCTATTTAGTTCAGTTCTTATTCTCAACACACTCACAGCTGTTGCTAATATCATTAATATGCAAGGAACATGATATCATATCTAATTTAAGACTTTAATATCAGATAATCATATAAATTTAATAATCTGAAATCGCCATTAATTTTGTATACGTCAGTTGTTAAACCCGGCTTAGAATTTGGATTTCAAGTTAGGGCCTCATATTAATTGATCCCAAGACACAATAGATTTTTGTAATTTCTAACCTTGGCCTTTTCTGCTACCCCAGTACATAATTCTGGAATTACCTGCTTTAGTACAAAGCACTTATGCACATTTCATTCTTCTGTCGTTTAAAAGGTTTTATTGTTTGTACTTTTTAGTTGCCTCGTTTAGTGTAGATGTACCTCTAGAGCACTAGAATTACAGCAATTATTCACCATTATCGAGGAATATACTTGATTGATGATTACGCCATTTCTACTTGATTGTTAATCATGATGATAATAAAATTTATTTCAACTTTAATTCAGTATAATACATAATTCATTTTCTTATTATCATCATAGATTCTATTAGGTTCCAATTTTCTTTCTCTTATTTGTTAGATAACACTTATTAAATGATGGACTTTTTTTTGTTTCTCTTCAATTTGTAAAAGGGTTTTTCTAATTGATAAATAAATAAATAGATGAAATCTTTCAAATAAGAAAGAACAAAAGATCCATTCAAAATTGGGTCACAAAACTTCTGGATCTACTAGAGTTAGGCATTGATGAGACAGACAGTCAAATATTGTTAAAAATATAGTTCCTTCAATGTTATGATGGGCGTAAGCACTTTTTAAGACAGACTGTACTTCTATAGAAATGAACTTACGTTTCTTCAATGAAGCTATTCATTGTACCTAATGTGTCAGCCATTTCCGTAAGTTCACCCGATGATATACGAGAGACGTTTATATCCTAAAAGTAAACCAATTAATTAGACAAAATCAGTTTGATTATCAAGTCATATACCACGACAAAATTTCAGTAATGACTACTATAAAGTTCTTTCTCCCAGGAAAATGCTCTGGGTGGTGTCAAAAGGAAATTGTGGTGAAACGAAGATGAAGTAAAATAAATTTTATACTTTCCACGATTTGATTTTCACAAACACGTCCGTCAGATCATTTACAAGTGAAGAAGTAATAATGTCTAGCTGGTTATTGGGGTGATTTCATTTGGGTTTTCACAAAGTTTATTGATTTCCAAACATTCCAATAGATTCATTTCCTTTCATTTGTTGCAATTATGAAGAATTTTGATATTATCTAATGTTATTGAATGTTTTGTCGATTTATATGATCACATATAAGGAATTATTGTCAGAGGATAAATGTTCTTTGAATCTGGTTTCGAAATTCCTGCCTGCCTACCCAACATAAGCTACTATACACTCATTTTTGTAAACTTCTGATTTTTTAATTTGTTTTCTGTTTAGCACAGATACAACCTTTTCCCGTAGATTCGTCAACATATAAAACCCTAATTTCAATGAAAAATTTGTTTGAGAAAGGGCCAAAGTTCACTCCAGAGATCAATAGAATTAAGTCAACTAAAGAAATGATTGCAGCCCAAGCCGAACTACATATTCAGAAGCAATACATCATCAATAATCCCACTCTCCAAAACATAGAATTGCTGAAATAACATTTCAGAACCCAACATTCGCAAGAAGTAAAATTACATGGAGACAATGAAATCTTTATCATCAAAAATCCAAGAAGAAGACCTCTTTTCAACAAAGCTGATAAAGGCAACATCATCGTATGCCTCAGTAAAGACCAATATAAAAATGCAAGATATATTGGAAACACTGAATTTAATGAAAATGCCTAGGACAGACATAAGGCATACAGATTAACTAGAACATACAGAATGGGAAAAAGAAAACTGATTCAATGAACGCTCACTCTTCAGAGTTATATCGGAGGCTATGTCAACGATTCAAGGATGGTGTGAGGCATAAGCCCCCCAAAACCATTATAGTACTATTCACCAGGAAAAGGAGGATATTTGTTGTTTCTCCCCGTCCCTGGGTGGAGTGTTCATTCCAGTTGCGGAGGAAGCAAAATATCTGGGGTTACACCTTGGATAGTAAGCTCACGTGAATTGCACCAGAAAATACACAAGGCTAGACATTCTTATGGGCATGTCAAACGACCTGAGGAAAGAAATGGGTCTAACCCCAAAGCAACTTAGGTGGCTATATGTGATGGTGGTGAGACCACATATCACACACCGCTGCATTGCTTGGTAGGAATGGTTTCAAGAAGCAATCTCAACTTAAGCTACCTAAATTGCAGATATTGGCCTGCATGATGATTACTGAGCTCGCTCTACACTCACTGCGGCCTTCACTTTCCCAAAATGGAACTGGTATATTCGGCTTCGAGCACGGCGCTTTAGTCTGAAATCGAGGACAACGAAATGCTGAGTATGAAGTCTGATATAGCAATACCTAAAACCAACATGGAGCGACCATTCCAGATCATTATTCCTAGCAGACAGGAATGGACCAGCTCCAAGGACCGTCTACTTGAGGGTCCCTGTGGTACACAGACGGCTCAAAATCTGAAAAAGGTGTTGAGCTGGTGTCACGTCGAGGTGGTGCCAGGAACAGTAGTTCTGTCTTCATGGCTTGCGTGATTTTTCAAGCAGAAATATTCGCCATTGTTCCTCGTGCTAACCTCTTGCTTGCAGAAATCTAATCCCAAACAAGTTAGGATTTATTGAGGATCCTTCATGTAGACCACGTGAAGAAGCGATATAATCAATGGAACATGTTATGTGCGAGTGCCCTGCTGGGGACAGAGTCATTTATGAAGGAATCTGATCTATATATATATATATATATATATATATATATATATATATATATATATATATATATATATATATATATATATATATATATATATATATATATATATATATATATTGAACTCTATTGATCTTGTATAAAACTTTCTAGGCTCAAAACACAAAATCTTAAATTAGTTCTATTTGGTATAAAGAACATGTATCCAAATATTCCAACAGTCGAATGCCCTCCGATAGTCAGAGAAATATTTACCAAAAATAAGACGCGCGCTGCCACACATGATTTTTGTAACCAGATTCAAAGAACATTTATCCTCTGACAATAATTCTCCAATATGTGAACATATAAAACCACAAAACATTCAATAACGTAATATAATATCAAAATTCTTCGTAATTGCGACAAAGGAAAGAAAATGAATCTTTTGGAATGTTTGGAAATCAATTAACTTTGTAATCACACTTAATAGCCAGCTAGAAGTTAATACCTCTTCACTACTTAATATCAAATTAGGCTAGTATCCATATAAGTTCATTTCCTGTAAATGACCACTTGAAAATCGCCAGACGGTTGAAACCAGTCGTGTTCGTAAAAATAAAATTGTGGAAATTATAAAATTTACTTAATCTTCGTTGAAAATGAATTTCCATAAAATAAATAAATCATCAATGTTACTGATATGATGGTGCCATAACAAAAGGCATGAGAACTGTAGGGCATAGTGACTTGAAAGCCAAGAAGAGATACTATAAAAAATCACATCAAAAGTTGAGAATAATTTTTTTACTTCACGGGGTTACAATTCCCGATTAACGTTTACCCGGAGTAGGGAAAGGAATGAGGATTGTTGGTCTCCTCTAGAAGGTGACAAACGACCTCTTAAGTCGTTCTTGCATAAAGCTTCCAGTTGCAACTAAACGAAAATTCTCAACTCAGATATATTCTCAATATTTTCAATAAATTCCTAAATCTTTTTTTCTTGAATGTTGGTATTGAATTTCTGTAATATCAACGAATTCCTTTTATTACTTACCCTTTCGGATTCTTGCATTCTCTCATACTATTCCATGATTTTCTGTTAATATATTGTTTTTCATGGGAATCATCATCAAGGAACTCATCTAAACCTCCTCCGAATACCTGGTTGTTAAGGTTGAATTACAAGAAACGCCAGATGTTGAGGCAAGTGAAGATTTATTAGAACGACTTCTGGTTTGGCTACTCTTTCTTTTGTGTAATAACTGAAGGAACTGGACTGCCAATGCTTTTTTCTCTATGAAGGAAAGATGAAATAGATTGAATCAACATAAGATACAATAAAGTCTTCAGAGCTGCCGAAAAAAATGGATCCATGTGGAGTCCTAGTAACGGTAAATATTTGTATCTTCGATAAGTTTACATTTTCGCACCAATTTTCAGCCTATGTGCGTTGGGTACCTTACTTTTCATTATCAGATTTTGGTTATTCAAATAAGACAAAAGCAAATCTTATATCTTCCAATATTCATTGCACGCTGGGGTCCCTTTATGGTTCTAATTTGGGGCCAATACCTATTTTTTATTCTTCATAAATGAGTTGTCTTGTGTGTTCTGGTGTAGGTTTCTCCTGTTTCCGGATGGCCTCAACATTTTCCTTCTAATCCATTCGTTATGAGACTATGATCTTACGAACGAAATCATCTACATTTAAATATTGGAAAATGTTCCGTAATAACTTTTCACAAGCAAACCACAACAACTATGCTAGCTGGAAATGTCCTACCAAGAACATCGATAGTTAAGAATTTGGGAATACTATTAGATTCGGACATCTCATTTTCGGATCATATGGGATACGAGAGCGCTAACGCCATGAAAATGTTGGGTTTTATACACAGAACCTGTAATCAATCTTCACAATCTACCCTCAAAGTCATTCGGCGAAGTAGTATATTGGAGTACGATTCCTTATGGTATTTAACTATATGGTCTATGTTGATTATCTCCAGAGAGTCCATATTTCAGCTCATATCTATACGAGGGATATTCCTAGGGATAGCATAAATTACACAAAGCTACATAGATATATGCAATCACTATCTTTGGGAGAAAGTCCACTGAATTTTTGTAGGTTTTGAAAATTTTCAAACAAAAACATTACGTGATACTTTAGTTCATAATGTGAGCTATTTTTCGACATAGTCGCCATTCCTCTCTATGCAAATGGTGGAACGAGGTACAAATTTTATGGTGCCTTCCTCGAAGTAGTCTCCCGCCTCGTGACTTCTCCACTTCCTCCTTTACCTCCTCGTCGCTTGAAAACCTATTTCCAATTCGCAGCTTCAGTTAGATAAACAGATATAAATCCGAAGGTGCTTTTAAACGAGACGAGCGATTCCTCTGTGGCGTTGTCGCGGAACAGGCAGACTCCTTTTGTCAGCATGCCTCTCATCTTGTTCTGAATCCCATCCGTAATTTCAGAGTGTCGCAGTATCTTTCAGAGTTGATGGTCTCCGCTTGAGGCAGATATTCGATTAAAATTATGCCTTGACAGTCCCAAAACACTGACGCCGTGATTTTCTTGGTTGAAATAGTGGTTTTTAACTTTTTGGCGGAGGGTGAAGAGGTGTGGACCACTTTTGAGACTGTCTTCTGGTTTCAGCGGGTAGTGTGCTACCCAAGTTCATCTCCAGTAACAACCGAGCGGAGAATTTCATCTCCATGGAGTTTGCAACGCCTCAAAAACTTCTACCCGGCCTCCACTCGATTCAACTCATTTACCTGTAGATGATATTCAATTTAGAATATCAATGGATTCAATAGATCCATACTGTTGGTTTGATTCACTATATTTACTAGGTCTTACAATGCGAGGATTGATCCATACAGAAAAAATGTGATAGGGACTGAGCCTTTTTTGGTAGAATGAGTTTATAAATTTAATTGTTTATACAAATAGGTTAGATTTGGGTGTTGCTGAGTCAAGTACTAATCTGACTAGAAATTAGTATTTTAAACACTTGTGTTATTATCAAGACAGTCACAAGTGTTGGGAAAGCGTCCAACAGACGTTAGAAGAAAATAAAAGAAACTTAGGAAAAGGAATAAAAGAGATAAAAATCAAAACGAATATTTGTGAGTCTATGAAGAATATATGAAAAATATATTGGAGGAACACAAAAAGCAAATTTACAGAGAGGAAAAACTTCTACAGAAGGTTGAAGAAATCAAAAACAGTGATACTGAAAATCTAAATATAATATTTAAAACGATTTTTGAAATGAAGCCTGAATACTAGTTTCCATTTATGTTTCTTGAGAACGGAATTGTCATTCGATTCTTCGACCTTCATCGTCACTATTTAAGAAAACGGGTGGTGGAGGTAACACCAGATCGTCGTCGCGTCATCAAACATTTCAAACATCAGGAGAAATGATGAACAATAACCACAAGTCTTTATTTTTGTAGGTTAGAAAACAAAAATGAAAAGACGAAAGACGAGACGTCATGGAAAGTCTAAGTCTAAACCCAGTGTACACTATTTTGTTCTCGTTACCCATCCTGCCAGCCCTCTATAGTTGGAATAATTATTTCCATCTGATCTACATCCACTACACCTTAGGTGCAGAAAGTGCAGTAACGAGAACAAACTTATTGTTTACGAAACGTGTTGTCGCGTCGACAGTTCTCAAAGTACTGATCTCGAACCGGTCTGTCTACAAAGGGTACCCAACATGATGAAAATGAAATCCCTCCTGCCGTCAAAGCTTCAGTACACTTACTTTCTGGATATGCCTCGTACCACACAACGAAATTAGAAACCCTTCTCTTGTCTTATGACTGTCACCGCAATGGTTTATTCTTCAACAGAACTTTGCAATTTGATAATTTTGAGAAAAAGAAACTTTTTGGATGCTCCTTGTCTCTTCCGGGTAGTATATCGTATATTTATTAATTAATTGATGTTAGTAGTAGTATAAGTATAAGTAGTGCAAGTTCTTGAAATTTATATTTTCGTTTGTATTTTCAATTGAATGAGCGTTTTGTCTTATTTTCTTATTAAATGCATTATTGTAGAGCTATTTATATTAGTGACTGCAGGTATAATGAACATCTAATAAAATGGACAATGGGCAATTTATCGGGTTTGATTTTTTTCTTCTATTAAAATAGCAATATGAAAAGTAAACCTGCAGAGAGTCTCAAGCAACTCATCTGCGTCTGTTTCACTGCCAAATGAGAAACTTAAGTGATAAGTCATAAGATTCAAGGAAGTTAATCACACAAAGATGTTTCTTCATTATTATTTTTGGACATTCTCATGGGATATTTGCAACACAGAAGTGAAATGCCTCATTCGGCCCCATAAAAGATAAAACTTACCTCCAGAAAAGATTTTCTTTTCGGCGACATATTCAATATTTTTGAGAAAAATCCCCATTTTGCAATTGTGAATCATTGAACCTCAGTGTTCTATCGAAACTGGTACTGGTTTCTGGATTTATAGAAGAAGCATTTTTCTCAGTTTCCGGCAAACTGGTAATTGAATCCCTTAATACCCGAGTATTTACATTTCTTGTATCGATATTCGGAATTTGATTCCTATAGAAATTTACCTGAAATAACTTTGAATAAAAAAATGCACAATTCTGAATGACATGAACATCTTTGCAAACAGTGATAATTTTTGAGAAACACATTTAATCCACGATCATAATGGAAATAAACAATATCTCTTACCTCTTGAAATGTATCGGCAAATCCAGACTGACCTTCATGTTCATCTTCTTCGCTAATAGTGGCTAATCCCCTGTTAAAAATCGAATAATATTCTCATTATGAACCTGAGTCATGATACTAAGAACATCTAGTTCAATCAAAAAGACGATAACTAAAGGAATACGAGTATCGTTTGATAAAACTCTAATAAGATGGCGCTACAACTGATTCAGATGCATGTGAATGTGAAGTGAAAAGTAACTCTTGTCGATTGGCAAGTCAGCCGTCATTACTTCTTCTGCATGATGCTGTGATATTTCGAAATTAAAACTAACCTAATAGGGAGATATAAAATGATTTTTTTCCTCAAAATGTTGGTTCAGATAATTATACTACTTACAAGAGTATACTTATTAGCATCATCTAAATCTGTATCTCTTTTCTTAAGAGCTTTTAACAAGCTGACAAATACTGCAGACAAACTATACGGTTCAAAGAACTGTGTGCTTTTTTTCGCAGTGGTAAATAAATCTCAAGCTATTAATTTTAGTTTTATAATTTGCTCAGTCAAAATTAGGTCGTTTATATTGCTATACAAATCTCGATGTGCACATTTTTTATATTGTTTGTTCGCAATGTTCGCGGATTGCAACGCAACAATATTTGCTTCTATATATTGAATTCTCACTTAACACTTGGTGGAATATAGAGATACTATAATCTTTCTTGCCCCAGTGTTTGCAGATTGTCACTTCAGGCCCTTTCTAGGAAAGCGTGGCGGGAGACTTCAATAAGGACTTTCTCAAACAATAAATAAGATCAACACTGTGGAATTGTTTGTAACATTTGGTTTATTTCAGGTATTCAATGAACCAAGCCGAATCACACTAACAACTGAGAGCTGTACAGATAATGTTTTCTCAAACATGGATGAAGCACTTTGTACTTCTCGCACCTTCGACTCCACTCTCTCGGACCATCTGATGCAGGAGCTTAAGTTTAAGGTGCCTAGAACCGAAAATCGGGACAACATTATTGAGAAATACATAATACATAAGACCAATACACGAAGGTTTGAAAATCTGCTAAATGAGCAATGCTGAAGAGTTTTGAAATATTTCACGATACACTTTATACCATCTTTGATGCCGCCTTCCCTAGGAAATCTACAAGATCAACCAGAATTAGACAAGATCACGATGAATGTCCCGATATATGTGAAACCTTGAAAGGAGCTATCTGCGAAGCTCAAACTATCCATCAAGTGCAAAGAGGCGAAGCATCAAGGAATCTTTTGCACATGCTTAAACATAAACTTAGAGAAAGCTACACTAACACAAAAAAATCAAAAAACTTTCAAATTATCTCAACGGCTAAAAATAAAACAAGAGCAATATGGAAAATTATCAATGAGGAGTCAGCTGAAACAAGAATTAATGCAGACTGCAACTCCAAACTAACAGCGGAACAACTGAATGATTTTTCTTCTGGCATTAGAGAATGTTTGTCCCAAAATGCTCATCTTCGGTTAATTAAGTAATGAGAAAGATTAGAAGCAATACCAATGTTTCACCAAAATCCTCACTTTGCAACTACCCATCGAACGAGAGGAAACTGATCTAGATATTGTCAAAAATTAAAATAAACAAATATGCTGATATTTATGGTCTGAACACAACTCTTCTGAAAGGAATATTTCCCATAATTAGTACACCTATTTGTATATATCATTAATCAATGTCTTGAAGGAGGAATATTCTCAAACAGCCTGAAGATTGCCAAAGTAATCCCAATATACAGAAAAGGTGACATAAAATGATCCAAACAGTTATAGACCCATATCAATTTTACCAACAATATCTAAAATCTTTGAGTAAATATCGGAACGCCGACTTGTGGGATTGCTGAAAAACATATATTGGATGATATCCCATTCTGGGTGACAGAAAGCAGGCTGTTTCGTGGTGGGGCATGTGTCACAAGTAAAATTGATATGAATGGGTTTTCGCCAAGGATCGATCTTTGGTGTCCGGTCTTATTTATATTATATATGAACGATTTACCATCCAATATACCCAGTCCAATGACTTATCTAAATGCAGATGATACAAGTATTCTTATTTGGACCCCACTGTTGACGGCGTGCCTGCACCAAGTTAAAGCTACTTGGAGTGCTGAGCAATGATCTCATCAGATGGACTGAAATTAAATCTGATAAATCACAAAAACTATGTTTGGATCAGAAATTGGAAATGATGAACCAATAACATTTGCATCTATCGGTGATCCTTTCGACCATATAACGACTCTCCAAACTGTATGCCATTTTGGAATCAGAAGAATGAAGACAATTGATCATGATACTGAAAAAAAGGAACATTAGGAGCATTGTGGTTGTGGAAATACAACAAAATAAATATTTGAAATCCTGAAATTTACCATTACCCAGTAAAATATAATAAATAACCTGACATGCCGATATCTGTTATGCAATCACTGATTTCATGCATATAAATCCACCCCGAATTAATACATTGTGCTTATGCAACATTATAATCAAACATATCCTGGAGAATTATATTAGGATAACGTTACATGATGGAATATATCACCTACCAGAATATATATACATCTATAGCATCATCAGACAATGATATCACTGTACAAGAGATTCAGGCTTCTATCAGTGCATGATCTTAGTCAAGTAACACTGAATCTTACTCATTAATAGTTTCATTTGTGTGAAGGTGAACGATCTCGAATGAATACTGTCTGGAATATAAATATGTGGAATTTTTAAAATGTGACTGGAGCAGTTAAACTAGAGAAACCTGGAATTGAGAAAAGTCATTTGTTTTTCTTCAGCAAATTAATATTATGATGTTAGTTGTTGTGGAAATGATAATGCAGTGTTTAGTCGGACATCATAATTTGTTCGACGTTTGTAATGTGTGGCATTAACATTTATATATTTTGATGTATCATTGTATCTGGCTATTGTGTTTACAGCTCTTTGCAAAGAATTGTTTATCATAGCGCCCTAAATTCGTAACTAGATGACATGTCATATATTATATTATTTAATATAAATATTATAATATATATATATATAATATATATATATATTATACAAAATAAATTTTGATTATATAATTATATATAAAATATATATATATATAATAAGCACTTTATAAATTTGCATATTATATATATATATATATATATAATATATATATATATATATATATATATATATATATATATATATATATATATATATATATTCTGCTCATATTTGGGGTGTTATATATATATTCTCCATCAATGCGGATTCCATCCATATGATATGATACAGAGAGCGTGTTTACTATAAATCTTCATCGCTTAAAGAAAACTCAAGTTGGCACCAACTATTGGTGTATTAAATTCTACAACTCCATACCAGGAGACCTAAAGAAGCTGCCAAGCACCATTTTTGAAAGACGTGTGAAGAGACTCCGATTGAGCAGGACAGTCTATACATTTGTGGAATTTTTCGAAAGTGTACTCAAGTGGAATTGAAAAAGGACATTTTGTTTTAATATTATGATGTTAGTTGGTGTTTAGTGTTTGACGTTTTGAACATTTTGTATTTGTATTTGTGTTTTCAATCGCGCCCTAAATTCGTAACTATGTTGACATGTCATATAATTATCCTTGATGACAAAAATAAATCATCAATTATCAAAAGTCACACAAGTCTCGTCTCTATAAGGCACTCGAAAATTTTTGAGAAAACTGACAAAATCGAAATGGGTCGGAAATTGTCGCACTTATTCGTGTCACCTTTCTTAGGCACTGGGATTACTTGGCCAACCTTGAGTTTATCTGGAAAGTAACCCTGCTGGAAGCAGAGGTTCACTAAATGGTACATTCGATCCGCCAGAATGTGGATAGTTTTCTTCATTAATTCTACCAAGAAGCCATATAGTGGCCGTATAGGTTTATTTTGAGTTTAGATATACATGCTACTAAGTAGCAAGTGCTTTCGTGCTAATACTGAGTATGTGTGTTTGAACTTTATGACTTTTACTTGCCTTTTTACTAATTTTATTTATCAAACAACCCTCGTAATTTTGACAGTTATTGTCAAATTGCTCATATGAATGGTAATAATAAATTTCAAAGGTTCAAATGACACTTACTCATTCTCCTTGTTTAGACTTTCCTCTTCAGAATCCATATTATTTTCAGAGGTTTCTTCATCTGGAAAATGTCATAATATATCTGGTTGGTAACACTGACATTTTGATAGGTTTCAAATATTTATTAATTTCAATGTGACTTTTCTAGCTTGCTTTGTTCCTATTGTGCTGCGTAATGGCTATTAAGATGAAAAAAGCGACCATAGAAGGTGCATTATTATTGCGCAATATTTGGGTTTGCTCAATATAATTAATCGTATGTAGACGACATTGAAAGATTGTGTAATATATCAAACAAAATTAAAATTTCATACAGTGAGATGAAAGTATGGACTGCCATTAGCAATTGTTTTATGAAACAAACTTGAACATGTACATTTTTTTGTTGCAATTTGTTGCAACACCTCATTTGAAAGCTACTGAATTGTTCCACTGTGAAGAATGTTTTGAATTTGACCACAATCTGATTGTGGTACAGGGTGAATCATAAAAGTAATAATACTGCATCAATATCGCCTCCACAAAATTCAATTTTCTAAACAAGTCCAAATATTTCACAATAATATTTACTGTCAACAGGTTCGCCATAAAAATATTGTACAACACAAATTGCACAATATTTTCAATGTATAGTCAAATATGAAATTTGATATGCTGCAACGCCTTAGAATATAGACTATAAGAACTGCAAAATTATTGTTACAAATATTCAATAATTACGATAAGAAATTATTGGAACCAAAATTGCTGACTGCTATATTCTGCAGTTATTAGTTTCATTGACTTTGCGACTCTGAGAGTTAGAAACTGATTTTTTTCTACTATAATAATTGTGAATTGTGTTTTAGAAGTTCAGCCTTTTCTGCAAATTCAATTCAGTTACCTAATGAAAAAGTCTAAATTGATCAAGCTAACACTTCTACCACCTCTTGATTCGAAAGTTGTATTACCTGGATCCTCATCCTGCAAAAAAAAAATTATAATAAACTTATCATAGACATACAAACACGTTATTTCAAAAGTTCAGCTCAAGCGATCGTAATATACAAAGAAAAACTTAAACAGGACAATCAAAGTGAATACTAAATATAACAACTGTACTAAAGGTGCAATATCACAGGAATAAAGATGAATAGCACTTACATTTGATTGATCTTCATTCTCTCTCATTTCTTCTTCGATTCCCCATCTTTTTTTTACATCAGTTTCAACATTTTCATTACTACATTCAGGTTCTTGTTTATCATTTGGAGTATAGCCTTCTGATAATTTAGGAGCACTGCATCGAGCAATCCTAACAGTTGGGCTATGTATTATATGACCATTAACAGCATGAGGAGTGACAATTTGCTTGTAAATAGAAGATTTTCTTGTTTTGGTGTCAATGAAACATCTAAAAATTATACCAGTTTGCAAAAACTAAATTAGGCTCTTATCTAATATGTAAAATGCATTCCATTACATCCAAGAAATATAAGTATTTAATGAAGATTTTGTACATAAAAATAAAGTGATTTATACCTGATTTACTGTTGTCTAAACTTTTGAGTCTACTTGTTAAACGCATAATCTGTGTCAATTCAGTTGAGGATTCTACAACTTTGTTCAAACAAACTTTGCTTCTTTTGTCTATCTCCAGAACAATTTGATAGAGTTGCTGCAAGATTATGAAAAAATTATCAAAAAATCAAAAAACGATCACTGCGCCAAGGAATCTTGGTACAAAGGGAGCTCGTTCGCCAGAGCTTTCTTCCACGAGTCCATTATATACATTTATATACATACAACCAAATTTATATGGAATCACTCGGTATTTCACATTATTGATTGTTTTCAACCATGGATCTTTGACTACTGTAAAGAATGAAGGTTTTTGTCAATGCTCTCGAAATCCTTGGCGTAGATGAACTGGAGTAGCTGAGTCTTAGAATCATTCAGCTTGAGATCATGCCTGGAAAACCAGCTGGTCAGTGCAGTCAGAACTGTACTCACTTGGACCTCCATTGGATCCGCATCAGAGAGAAGCACCGATGTGTCATCCGCAAACTGTACAAGGAAATCAGGGATAGACTCGGGTAATTCATTGGTATAAACAATGTACAACATTGGCCCCAAAACCGAACCCTGGGGTACTCCGGATCCATTCATAATTGTTGCCGATTTAACCTCATCTCCTGTTACTGGATTCTTCTCTACAATATATTGTGCTCTTTGTGTTGAATATGATCTAATAAGTTCTAAGGATGTACCCCTGACACCCAGTCTATACAATCTGTCAAGTAACCTCTCGCGATTAACATTAATCTTTATAACTATTTGTTCCTATTACTGAATACTAGAGTTTCTGTATTATTAACTATTTAATATTCTGTGTTAACAACCATTTTGTGTTAATTTGCAGTATTAATAAAAAAAAAGCTAGCATCAGGATTGAATATGTTCCCATACAATTTAGTGGTTTCTTCATTAATGGCAATATCAGTCCCTTGTCTGCTCACGAATGCCTGATTTATAATATCAGGATCACTGAGATGCTTTGGTAAGTCATTCTTTGTGTCACACTTGACCCCCCATTGCTTCAGCTTTGTCCATATTTTCTTAGAGTCCCCTGTGGCTGATTGCATTTCCTCGTTCATATAGCATGATTTTGCTGTTGCTATCAGCTTTGATAGCGAATTCTTGAACTCTAAATACTTGAGCTTATCGTCTAATCTTCCTTTCTTCTTGTATTTTGTGAATGCCCTATATTTGTAGGCAATTAATGTTTTTATATTGCTTGTTATATAGGGCCTCAAATGAAGCGTATGAGGAACCACCAAATAAGGAAGAATTAAGATCAATCATAAAATTGTTTAAAAACAACAAAGCGCCAGGTGAAAATGGCATCACGGCGGATATGTTGAAGATAGGGGGACAAGAAATGGAGGACAATATATATTTTATAATATCTAAAGTTTAGGAAGAGGAGAAAATGCCAAGTAGGTGGAAGGAAGCTCTAATATGTCCGTTGCACAAGAAGGGGGAGAACTATAGAGGGATTGCCTTAATGGACACTATCTACAAGATTATGGCGATATCTATCAAAAATAGACTAAACGAAATAATAGAACCAAAGCTAGGACAGTATCAGTGTGGGTTCGAAAAAATAGATCACTCATGGATCAGATTTTTGTGTTGAAGCAAATTATAGATAATACTATTGATCAAAACATGATACTCCATATGTTTTTTCATCGATTATAAACAGGCTTATGATAGTATAATAAGAAAATATATATATGAAGCAATGGATGATCTAGAAATAAAAGGCAAATATAATTAGGCTGGAGAGAATGACATTGACGGATACCACCTATAAAGTTAAGATGAGCGGACAATTGTCAGAATCATTCTGTGTTGATAAAGGCCTGAGACAGGAGATCCCTTTCTACTACACTTTTCAATATCGTGAAGGATAAAATTATAAAAGAGAGCAGTATAGCTAGCAAAGGTACATTATACAGTCAAAGACACAAGTTTTAGCGTATGCAGACGACATAGTTATTGTGACCAGAACAAGAGAACATTTGGTGAATTAATTCAGGAAGTTGGAAACCACTGCAAGAAGAAAGGGTTTAATGATAAATGAAAATAAAACCAGGTATGTGATAGTAGGACAACAAGAAAATAAAAGGCACTCAAATCTGCAGATAATTAGTGAAGATAGGACATACTGCGTTCAAAAGGTAGAACAGTTCAACTATTTAGGTGTAACATTGACGAGAACAGGGGATGAGAAAGTAGAAATACAGGAGAGGATAGCTAAAGGAACAAAATGCTTAGGGGATTATACAGAGTGCTCGGGTCCAAAATATGTCGAAAAACGCAAGAAGAAAATTTATCAGAAGATCATCAGGCCTGTGGTAACATACGATTGCGAAATGTGGAAGTTGAATCAGAGGAAAAATATACATTAGAAGTTTTCGAGAGAAGAATACTCAGAAGAATATATATGTGGAAAAAAGGTAGAAAATCGTTGGGAAAGGAGAACGAACGCCGAGCTATAAAATTGTATGGACAACCCTCAATAACAAATGTGGCTAGAGCACAAAGAATGAGATGGCTTGGCCATGTTTTCCGACTAGAGACGATAGAACAACAAGACAAGTTTTGACAAGGGAATAACGGAAGAAGAGGCAGGGAAAGACCACGCACAGAATGGATCAAGCTGGTGGAGAAAGATATTGAGGAGCTAGGGTGAAGGACTGGAAGGAGCAATTATGAATAAAATGAAATGGAAAGAACGTGTAATGAATGTTGGTATTTGCGATACATGATTAAAATATATTATAAACAGGCAGTATATATATATATATATATATATATATATATATATATATATATATATATATATATATATATATATATATATATATATATATATACTTCAATATATATATATATATATATTCACTTCAATCTAATTAAGCATGACCCATTTAAAAGAAAATTTCAAAATATAGTACAAATTATTTGTGAAAATCAAATTAAACTTTATTTTGATAAAACAATTCTGTGCAACAGAGCTGTAAAACACAATGAATGATATCGTTCTTAATGATAAACAGAATCAGTCTAACATATGGTAATTGATATTGCTAGACACACATAATTACTAGTGTACAATAAATCAATGTTTTCTAAATTATATGATGCTTGGCAAGATTAAAATGTGGAAAATGAGAAAATATTGTTCTACGATTATTATTTCTACAACAGGCGATTATCTAGAAATGAAATGGAGAAGAACGTGTAATGAAGCCATGGGCCTACTTGGCCTGTAGAGCTGTTTATATATATATATATATATATATATATATATATATATATATATATATATATATATATATATATATATATATATATATATATATATATATATATATATATATATATATATATATATATATATATATATAACAGGCCTCAGCCTGTTTCTTTGTGTTTATCAGTTTTAATGGTGCATGTGTATCGCAAATACTCAACAAAGCATCATTAAGGCACTGCACGTTCTGTGAAAAGGTTTTGTAAGATTTTTTTAAGTTTTGGTAGGTTATAGCTTCTGCCTTCATTTTTGGTAGCGTGATATCTATTACCACATAGGTGAGTCGATGACCTGTTGAATTGTACATACCGTAAGTTCCAGATTCTGTCATCTTCATTTGAGTACTTATATACAGAACATCTATTAACATGCTACTTATGGCGGTAATTCTAGTGAGCTCGTTTATTACTTGCTTGAGGTTGAACATTGTCATAATGTTGTCTAAATATTTTGAGTCAGCTGTATCATTGAAAAGGTTTATGTTAATACCAACACTGCATCATTATGCATGCAGTGTTGGTATTTCACATAGGAATTATGATGTAGATTATAGTTATAGAAATATGAACCAACTTAAATAAAACAAATCTAACTGAAAAATAAAAGTATCAAACATGAAAACTATGTTAGAATACTTACATTGAACTTGAATTCTGCTTCGAATTTCTCTCTCAACAAGTAGTCAATATCTTCTTGCATCCTTGCTCGATTCTTTCGTAGTTCTGCTATCTCTTTGAAATTTGATCATTTTTAGTTTTGAGGAACTCATAATCTAAAAAATTATTCGAAATGTTAATAGGATATATTAGTTTAGCATGATTTAGAGCCTCATTTTAGAAGTGCATGCCGTTGCGCTGAAAATATTTACAAATGTAACTTTCAAAGCATGAAACTAGTTTATATCAGCTATAAATATTTTGTAGTGAAGTTTCGAAAATAAAATATAGAAAGGTTCGGAATACAGCTAAATCCTTCAAGTACCTCGTTCAGATTTGGAGCTCCCTGGTGAAGAGCTATATTTTGGCATTGATATTTCTTTTTTGCTCATATAATTTGATGACTTTTTTAATTCTTATAAATTTGAAATTGTCAAGCGTCAACACTAACCAAACCGTTTCAAAAATTGTTAATTGATAGATTGATACGTTATCTTCTTCTTCTTTCGTCCCACGCTGGCCCCTTCCAATGGCAATTGAATTTCCGGTTGATAATGGATGCACTATAAAAAAGCATATAATCATTGCCAGGAATACCCTTAGATGGAAAAAGTAACATAATTTCAATAATTCCAATTTTAATTTTTGATACAACAATCAATTGAAAAATCCAAAGAAAAAGCTAATTTTTTAGTTTTCACTTCTATCAGCAGTTCTTATGAGTGTCTATTTTATTTTGCTTTTATTTTGAATGAAAATTCTACGGAAATCGCTATCCAATAGAACTGTTCTATGCGCTATCCTCTCTCTCGATATGAAATAATGCATAGAGCAGGGGTGTTCAAACTTGAACTGCTGGATATCTACCTCAATATTTTTAGACTACATACGATCGACTCTGAAAGGCTGCAAGTATGTGTGATGCAGGGTTGTCGTGCATACACGATACACCCTACCTACCTACCTACCTAGGTAAGGTGTACCGTAGCATATATAGATATTAGCTTTCCGCACAATATACATTATTTTAGTCAAGATTTGGGTTAGATTTAGTTAAGTTCTTCTCTATGATATCAATGAAAAAACTCATAGTTATTCAAAATCGCGAGTTTATTGGTTGTTATAAAACAAAAGAGTTACATATGGTGTTAAAATTAACTAAGGAGTGACTTTGGATGTTGAAGCGTGGCACTGCATGTCCACAGCATACTTTCCATAAGATGGTACGTAACCACTGAGTGCTAATCGCATGCATGATGACATATGATCGTCAGTTAGTCGATTGCGATATTTTGACTTAATTATCTTCATTTCAGAAAATGCAGACTCGCACAAGTAAGTTGGCCCAAACATTGCTGTCAGTTGAAAGGCGATTTGCCTTAGATTCGGATATTTATCTTCAGATATAAAACAGCAGAAATTTGTATCAGATGCTGTAGCTTTGAGATGTATATCTGATATAACCTTCACCAACTCATTTTCAACAGAACATGAGTTTATATTAAACTGACTTGCTATTTCAGTAGCTAATTCCTCAAAGTTTTTACATGAAAAAAGATAACTCAAATGATTTTATATTTGCCAATTTACTGCAATCATAAAAACGCATTTCGAATTGACCCAAAATATTTGACATCAGCCTCATACGTATAATAAATCAACTGAGGAATCCTTGCTTTCAAAGACGGAAAATGTTTCAGATCCTTTCTTTTCAGTTGATCTATTATAAGTTGCAATTTGCTTTTGAATGCGTTTACTGCGCTAATCATCTCAATAATAGTTTTTCCTTTAAATGGACGCTCCAAGTTAATTGTGTTTGAGTGCAGGGTGATATCAGCCAAAAATGCCAAATCAGTCAGCCATTTTTCGTTTTTCAACATCTGAGTGTTATCACCTCTTTCGTCTAGAAGAGCTTTTATTTCCGGCAATAATTCTTGAAACCTTTCTTGGAATTTTCCGCGAGTCAATCACCTGACGTCCGTGTGAAGAACTAAATCAGTGTGTTCATCTGACTCCCTATCTTCCAACTGGAACATATAGAGCCGCCGTTGCAAGCTACGTGCACGGATGGAATTCACAATTTTTGTTGCAATGCCCATAATTTCCTCCGTGTTTAAAACTTTCGAACACAAAACTTGTTGATTTATAATGCAATGGAATGACTTCATTAGCTCGACACAATGCCACAAAGTTTCCAGTCACTGTTGGTGCTCCATCGGTTGTAATGCACACTAATTTATATATTGGTAGCTTGTAGTTTTTTACAAAATTGAAGAAAACGTCATGTATATCTTCGCCACGGTTCTTCCCCTTCAGAGGAATGATTGTCAAAAATTCGTCCGTAACCAACATATCCTTGAATACCATCCGAATAAAAATACACAGCTGGGCAGTCTCTGTCATATCGGTGGACTCGACGAACTGTAAAGAAAAGTATGTACATTTCATATCAAGTTTTAGTTTATCTGCCATGTCCTGACTGATGACTTCAGTACGCCTTGTGACAGTCGGATGAGCTAATTGAAGTTCTCTAATAGCAGACATGATTTCTGTTTTATTTTTAAAATCTCCAAATAAAGTCTCACCCGCTTCAATAAATGCTTCCTTCACAACCGATCCATCTTCGAATGGTTTCTTGAGTTTCGCGAATATATGAGATATTTTAAATGACGCTATCGTATAAGCTTTTGATTGTTTGGCTGGTCTTGTGAACATGGTTTGTTCTTTTTTCAAACAAGATATCAAATCACGTACTTTTCGTTATCTTAATTCCCTCTGTGGCAGAAAATCCTTTTCATAGTTTTTATGAACCGTTTTATGATTTCTCTCTAAGTTACCACGCTTAGGTATTGCAACTGACGCACGACAAATAAGACAAATGCAATTATCCTTCACCATACAAAAAAAAATTCTTCCTCGTTATTAAAATGATACGTTTTAGATTTCTTCGCTGCACTCATTTTGTACTATTTAATAATAAACTTTGTATCGACGTAGTATTGACTTCAAGTTACAATTCAGAATGACTCCAATTCCTGCAGGCGCAACATTAATATCGGCTTGAACGAAAGTCTCAAATGTTCCCGTCAAACGCGACGCCCGAAATTTCTAGAAAAGCGCAAGAATAAAAAACGCGGCTTTTCTTTGACAAGAACCGCGCGTTCCTTCGATAAATCCACCTTTTGCCGCTAGCAGAGTGTTATTTTATTACGAAGTAAATTTTTGTAGTTTAGTTGAAAATTTTTTTCTTCTCGAGATCTAATTAAAAAGCACTCGCGATCGACCGTTTGAGTACCCCTGGCTCATTCCATTGAACTGTATACGTAGTTCAATGACTCAATATTTCAATTGATTGGCTATTTCAAATGAAATATTTTCCGGGAAATACAATTACAACTGCAGTTAATAAAAAATAATATAGCGATAAATTGCGAAAGTATAAACAAACTACTGAATCTCATGATCTAATCTATATATTTGAAATGATAAGAACAAAATGATTCAGGAAATTAATTCTGGTTGAAACATATTTATCAATACTTTATTTTTAAGGTTTATAGGTCAGTTTATGGTTCAAAAACTTGTGATATAACCTAGAATTTCACGAATGTTTCTAGTCAAAACTTTTATGATATAAAGTGGTTCATGCTAACTATCAGCTATAATGGTTTCAAAAAATAAGGAGACGCAAGTTTATATTTCATCTTTTTTGTATGTTTTTATTAATTTATGTAATGAAAATTTTCATAAATTGATAAATGCAACATTTTAAGGCTGGAGGTAGTGCTGGATTTGTTGTAGATGTAGCTCTATTTCCTTTGGATACATTGAAGACAAGAATACAGTCCCAGCAAGGCTTCAAAAGAGCTGGTGGTTTCTCTGGTGTTTATAAAGGAATAGGTCCACAAGTAATCTGTAGCGTCCCTCAAGGTGAGTAGTATATTTTTCTATTTGAGAAATATGGAATAATTAGTTTTGTTGATTAATTTGTTCAAGTTTCCAAGAAATTAATAATTTGATTGTAGTAAAAAATGGGCATATGTGAACATGCAGAAAGTTTTTCTAAATCAAATTTTCTTAGAAACTTGTGTTGGTATTTCTTTAATAGAATAAAGATAGTATGTGACAAATCTTATTTTTTTGGCTACAGGGGCACTCTTCTTTTTGACTTATGAGAGTATAAAATATTACTTTACCCCACATGTATCAAGTACGACTGCTCCCCTGTTACATATGTTCGCAGCTACTGCAGGGGAAGTGGTAAGTTGACTATTCAAAATATATTATCTTGTATTGAAAATGTTTTATTTTTAAGGTAACTTGTTTAATAAGAGTTCCAATGGAAGTAGTTAAGCAAAGACGTCAAACGTCGATAAATATAAAAGATACCTCATTGAAAATTATGCTTGATGCATATAAACAGGAAGGGTTTATTAAAGTGGGTATTTCGCCTGTCTATTTTGGTAGACACAATTTGTAATAGCCTGAAAGGTTTCTTATGTTTGCAGGGTTTATATCGTGGATATGGCTCAACAGTACTTAGGGAAATTCCTTTTTCAGTTATTCAATTTCCATTATTAGAATTTTTAAAAAATTATTATAGAATAACGTTCAAGAACAATATTCCTCTTGAACCATATGAGGTAGCAACTTGTGGAGCTCTAGCAGGTGAGTGAATTTCTGAATGTATGATTGTCAGCTAGGTTTTGTGTTTGTTCAGTTCATTGTTATACAGTTTGCGTCAATTGAAATGTATAATTCAAATTTTCTTCAAAATCAAAAATAATTTTCAGAATATACAATAAATTAAAAAAAATCTGTCAATGAATAATGAGACTTCTTCAGAAGAAGGTCACTCAATACATTTCATTTTCATAGGGGGCAAGTTTCTTATCAGCTCTGGTAAATGGTTGTAAAATTTCAGAACAGAGAAATGACCTTTTTTTGGATGTACGTGTAGTTATATCTCTCGCATAGTAGATCATTTTTCTTTCGGGTATTGTATTGATGATCTCGAATGAGCTTTCCAAACAGATTCCTATTTCTACAGATAAACAACGCAGCCTCGTAAATGAACAGACTTGGCAGGGTCAGAACTGACACCTGAGCAAAGTGAGGCTTACATCTGGTATTCCTTCTGTGGTTGAGTATTGCCTATTCATTCTTTTCTGCAAGATGAAGACTCTATTGAAATCTGCAGAGTTCGCCCAGAAAATAATTCCAAAGCGAAGAAGGGACTCGACAAAAGAATGGTAGGCGATGATGGCAGTCTCCTTACAGACCTCCATGCTCAAGATCCTCTGCGACTATCAGTACCTACTCAGCTGTCCCATTAGATTATCTATATGGATCCTTCAGTCCATTTTGTGGTCAATCTCCATGCCAAGGAACTTAATGTGGCTCTGTGACTCCAGATTACACCCATCGAAGTTCAGTTGTATTTTCTCTTGGTGTCGCCTGTATAAATATTTCACGAGCTGCGTCTTCTCGACATTAAGTTTCAAAAAGTTGTTCTTGAAATATTCTTCCATGTCGTCAAGTTTTGGACAAACTGCATCTTTCTGCTCTCGATCGCTGTTCCCCGACATGTGACAGGACGTATCATCAGCAAATTGAACTGCTCCATCGCCCAGAACGTCCGGCAGGTCATTTGTATACAGAAGATAGAGCAGAGGCCCCAGTATAGAACCCTGAGGTACTCCTCGCTTTATAACATATGAATCGGACACTACCAACTCTCCTCTTCTGTTCATCTCGGAAACAAACTGTCTTCGATCTTTGAGATATGATGACACAAGTCCTGAGGCTGTACCCCGTATACTATATCGTTCTAACTTTTTGACCTATAGTTCAAAATTTACGCAGTCAAATGCTTTAGAGAGATCGACACACATCGACAAGGTAGGTTTTCCATCATTAAGCGACTTCATTATGTTATATAGTGCTTTGTATATTACTCTAATTGTGGAACGACCTCGACGGAACCCATTTTGTGGTTCAGAAGTATGTAATGCTTCTCCAAAAACGCCATGAATCTCTCATAAATA
Source organism: Cryptolaemus montrouzieri (assembly GCA_013387265.2). Lineage (NCBI taxonomy): Eukaryota > Metazoa > Arthropoda > Insecta > Coleoptera > Coccinellidae > Cryptolaemus > Cryptolaemus montrouzieri. Next base: position 70,177,477 of record JABFTP020000062.1, read on the forward strand.
ATTTTCTCAAAAATGTTGCTTAGTACATTGAATACCGCAATGGGCCTGTAATTTTCAACCTTCGCTTTGTCTCCCTTTTTGTAAACTGCCTTTATTCTAGCGTTCTTTAATAAATCTGGAAATATTCTACAACGCATCGACATATTAACTATAAATGAAAGAGGTTGTGCGATGTACTTGGCCACATGCTTCAAGACTATAGTGGAATTCCGTCCGCCCACAGATTTTGTGTTCTTCAGAGATAAAATCGTCTAAAGTATCTTCTGCGGGTCCGTTGGGTACAAAAATAGGGTTTCATTGTTATTTCGTATTGAGGTGGGCTCGAATTTTGTATCGGTACTTTTTGGTTTGCAAGCATTAATATAATGGATGTTTACATTAGTTAAAATCTGCTCATCGGTTTCCCCCTTCCTACGAGGAATATTATTTAGCACTGTGATATTCCTCCACTTAACACAGATTTCATTTTCATAGGGGGCAAGTTTCTTATCAGCTCTGGTAAATGGTTGTAAAATTTCAGAACAGAGGAATGACTTTTTTTTGGATGTACGTGTAGTTATATCTCTCGCATAGTAGATCATTTTTCTTTCGGGTATTGTATTGATGATCTTGAATAAGCTTTCCAAACAGATCCCTATTTCTACAGATAAACAATGCAGCCTCATAAATGAACAGACTTGGCAGGGTCAGAACTGACACCTGAGCAAAGTCAGGCTTACATCTGGTATTCCTTCTATGGTTGAGTATTGCCTATTCATTCTTTTCTGCAAGATGAAGACTATTGAAATCTGCAGAGTTCGCCTAGAAAATAATTCCATAGCGAAGAAGGAACTCGACAAAAGAATGGTAGGCCATGATGGCAGTCTCCTTACAGACCTCCATGCTCAAGATCCTCAGCGACTATCAGTACCTACTCAGCTGTCCCATTAGATTATCTATATGGATCCTTCAGTCCATTTTGTGGTCAATCTCCATGCCAAGGAACTTAATGTGGCTCTGTGACTCCAGATTATACCCATCGAAGTTCAGTTGTAGTTTCTCTTGGTGTCGCCTGTATGAATATTTCACGAGCTGCGACTTCTTCGACATTAAGAAAAAGTTGTTCTTGAAATATTCTTCCATGTCGTCAAGTTTTCGACAAACTGCATGTTTCAGCTCTTGATCGCTGTTCCCCGACATGTGACAGGATGTATCATCACCGAATTGAACTGCTCCATCGCCCAGAACGTCCGGCAGGTCATTTGTATACAGAAGATAGAGCAGAGGCCCCAGTATAGAACCCTGAGGTACTCCTCGCTTTATAACATATGAATCGGACACTACCAACTCTCCTCTTCTGTTCATCTCGGAAACAAACTGTCTTCGATCTTTGAGATATGATGACACAAGTCTTGAGGCTGTACCCCGTATACCATATCGTTCTAACTTTTTGACCTATAGTTCAAAATTTACGCAGTCAAATGCTTTAGAGAGATCGACACACATCGACAAGGTAGGTTTCCCATCATTGAGCGACTTCATTGTCATATAGTGCTTTGTATACTACTCTAATTGTGGAACGACCTCGACGAAACCCATTTTGTGGTTCGTGCAGTATGGAATGCTTCTCCAAAAACGCCATGAATCTCTCATAAATAATTTTCTCAAAAATGTTGCTTAGTACATTCAATACCGCATTGGGCCTGTAATTTTCAACCTTCGCTTTGTCTCCCTTTTTGTAAACTGCCTTTATTCTAGCGTTCTTTAATAAATCTGGAAATATTCTACAACGCATCGACATATTAACTATAAATGAAAGAGGTTGTGCGATGTACTTGGCCACATGCTTTAAGACTATAGTGGAAATTCCGTCCGGGCCCACAGATTTTGTGTTCTTCAGAGATAAAATCGTCTAAAGTATCTTCTGCGGGTCCGTTGGGTACAAAAATAGGGTTTCATTGTTATTTCGTATTGAGGTGGGCTCGAATTTTGTATCGGTACTTTTCGGTTTGCAAGCATTAATATAATGGATGTTTACATTAGTTAAAATCTGCTCATCGCTTTCCCCCTTCCTACGAGGAATATTATTTAGCACTGTGATATTCCTCCACTTAACACAGATTTCATTTTTATAGGGGGCAAGTTTCTTATCAGCTCTGGTAAATGGTTGTAAACTTTCAGAACAGAGAAATGAACATTTTTTTGGATATACGTGTAGTTATATCTCTCGCATAGTAGATCATTTTTCTCTCGGGTATTGTAATGATGATCTCGAATGAATCCAAAACAGATCCCTATTTCTACAGATAAACAATGCTGCCTCGTAAATAAACATACTTGGCAGGGTCAAAACTGACACCTGAGCAAAGTGAGGATTAAAGCTGGTATTCCTTCTGAGGTTGAGTATTGCCCTTATCATTCTTTTCTACAAGATGAAGACTATTGAAATCTGCAGAGTTCGCCCAGAAAATAATTGCATAGCGAAGAAGGGTCTCGACAAAAGATTGGTAGGCGATGATGGTAGTCTCCTTACAGACTTTCATGCTCAAGATCCTCAGCGACTATCAGTACCTACTCAGCTGTCCCATTAGATTATCTATATGGATCCTTCAGTCCATTTTGTGGTCAATCTCCATGCCAAGGAACTTAATGTGGCTCCGTGACTCCAGATTATACCCATTGAAGTTCAGTTGTAGTTTATCTTGGTGTCGCCTGTATGAATATTTCACGAGCTACGTCTTCTCGACATTAAGTTTCAAAAAGTTGTTCTTGAAATATTCTTCCATGTCGTCAAGTTTTCGACAAACTGCATCTTTCTGCTCTTGATCGCTGTTCCCCGACATGTGACAGGACGTATCATCAGCAAATTGAACTGCTCCATCGCCCAGAACGTCCGGCAGGTCATTTGTATACAGAAGATAGAGCAGAGGCCCCAGTATAGAACCCTGAGGTACTCCTCGTTTTATAACATATGAATCAGACACTACCAACTCTCCTCTTCTGTTCATCTCGGAAACAAACTGTCTTCGATCTTTGAGATATGATGACACATAGTATTATTTGAACCTAAATAAATATTATTAAATTATTAAGTAAATGTAGTTTTGCTGATATTAATTCCAAGAGAACTGTTTTAGTAGTTCAGACCAGTGTCTCTTATATCAAACAGAAATTGTGAATGCAATAAATGAATTGAAGAAATTTGGAAGGTGTTCAATATATTATTTTCTGCTTGTTTTGCAGATAGGTTTCAAGTTTTAAATCTATTTCATACAATCTTTAGAAAGATGAATCAACAAAATCATTAATGAATACAATTCTAGGAAGTGTAGCAGCTGCCTTAACAACTCCATTAGATGTTGTGAAAACAAGAATTATGCTAGCGGATAAAAAGAAGGTTGAACTTAAAGAAATTGGTATTCGCAGTATGTTCATGGAGGTTTATAGACAAAAAGGCATACGAGGGTAAACAATTTTAATTATTTATTATCTGCTAAATTGGAATTTTTCCACATCCAACTAAAATATTGTTGAAGAATTTTTGACTTGATTTATATAGGGTGGCAAATAGAAACTTTACACCAAGGTTAGTTAAATGAAATTTTATTTGGATGCACAAATCTTTTTTTTTTGCGATTGATATCGTCTCGGTCGAAAATTTGGGAAATGGTTCAGATGATGGTGTAGTCAAGTCTCTTTGACAATCGCAGCCCAAAAAACCTTTAGAAGAATAACATGTTTTTGTCACTTCCTCATGGTTGAAACTTTACCTACCATTGAAATAAAGAAAAACGTGAACAGGTTGTCACGGAGTGCATTATGTCAGGTGCTGTTACTGTGAAAAAGAAAATGTTATTTTTCCCGTGTTAGAATTTTGTCAGATGGTAGTTTGCGAAATATTCTGAATAAAACAGGCCTCTAGCTGGTTGTCCTTTTTTAAAGTGTGTACCATTCAATCGTAGCAGAGCGCTAGTGGTCTCGTTGGAGAGGCGGGATTATAAAGTGATTTCCCTGACATGTTCAGTCGCCATCATGAGTTGGAAGAGTGAGGAGCGTGCATTTGCCATAGAGGCCTACCTTTCGAGCAGTTGTTCTGTGATCGCAACCCCCCGCGCCTTTCGGAATCGCTTTAATTTAGCCCCTTTGGCTCCTGTCCCGGACCGGAAATCCCTGGTAAACATGCGAATTTTGACTCACTTTCAATCTCAACAGAGGAAGCCTTATTTCATCATTGTTTCTAGTCTCATGGTGATGAATGTCATTATGTTTTGTGAAAAGTCCCTGATTCGTTTTGACAACACAAAAGTAGCCAGATATACAGAGAGGTCAAGATTACAAGTTCCACGAATTTGGGTCTACAGTGGCCCATAGGTTTTGAACGTTTTTATGCTCGAAATGCGATACCAGAACAACCCACTGCTCCCCAAGACATGAGACCATATGTTAATTTTGACTGTACAATTCCATAATACGAACCTCCATTGTTACCATATCACGAAGTGCTCTCATGATAAAACCCGCTGAGCTCACTTTCGAACAGACCTTCTCTATGTGATAACTCCATGTGAGTTTATGGTCGACTGTTATTCCCAGAAAGTTTATCTTTTCAATTTCTTCAATAGATTCATCAAAAACCCTGATGAGCAAGCTATAGTAATGAGAAACATTCTTCGGTAAGAATCTCATAGCATATGTTTTTCCTATGTTTATGTGCAAACCATTTTTGTCACACCAATCACCAAACAAGGTCGAAGCTTCATTTGCTGCTTGCATCAAATCCCCCTCTGTTTCCCCTGACAACAAGACATTGGTATCACCAGCATAGGCAACAATTTTGGAGTTTTTTCGGTGAGTTCAAATCGTTCATGAAGAGAATAAAAAACAAAGGGCACAGTATCGAACCCCGGGGAATCCCAGCCAATATCTCCCGTTCATAGGATTCCGCTCCGTCAATGACAACAACCTGTCTTCTTCCTTTTAAGTATGAAGCCACCCATGAATATATTGGACCTCGTATACCCATGTTGCAAAGCTTGTCCAGAAGAAGACAGATGAGAAATCTTGTCAGTAAACTGAACATGCGGTATTGGGCTGATACAAATCCTCGACAATTGCATCAAAAGCCTTTACATTCACCTAAAGTCACAGTGTGGTGTACAATTTCCTCAGGTGGAATTATTGGTCCCTGTTTTTTTGAGGAAAATGAAGTCACAGCGACATTGAATTCGGACCAGTATGTAAACATGTTACAGGAATTTTTTTCCCACGGCTAGATAAGTTGGACTTAGGGACACTTGGTTCCAACAAGCCAGTGCAATGGCACACACTTCCAGAGCATCGATGGCTGTTTTGGGGTAACACTTCCCAGGACACCTCATCTCAATTAGGGCGATTTGGATATATATATATATATATATATATATATATATATATATATATATATATATATATATATATATATATATATATATATATATATATATATATATATATATATATATATATATATATATATATATATATATATATATATATATATATAAAGAGAGGATTTACAAAAATTTGAATAATTGTATTTACAATAAATGCTTATATCTATAATTTTGGTGTGTGTCAGAAAAAACACAAATGTGAGCTCAGGAAATGTAACAGGGGAACCATACTACCTTGTATATGATTCAATAAACGAGTGAAAAAATCTGAGGAAAAAACTCGTTTCCCTGTCGCTATTGCACTAGCAATAGCTTGTCTGTTTATGTTGTGTTAGTGTCGTGTGAACATAAAGAGTACCAAAGATTTTTCTGCTTAGCCGCTTCATTCTCTCTTGCATTCCATGATTTCCAAAGACATGGGTGAAAGGAAGGGGGTTTGGGACAGGGGGAAATACATAACCTGCGATATTTCCTCAAATCCCCTCTCTGTTTGACCGAGAGAGCCCCGATGGCCAGGTTCAGTCTTCCAAGTGATGTCGATTATGATCTATAGATGTTTTAGTATCATTATGGACCCAATAATTTGGGTTGACATCGTCCATATATTATTTCTTCGTGGAACTTGTTTAATTTAAAGAAAAATTTGAGAAAAATTTTGACAGCTAGTAATTAATGTCGACATTAGGTAAAAAAACCGTCAGTAAACAGTGAAATGTGAGGCATAGAAATCAAGGGTTATATAATAGTAATATATAATATTCACTTTATTTCCTTCGGAATTTTAAAACACATTATGGAAAATGACAAGAATTATAAGCCTTCCTAAAATAAAATAGAAACAATACAAAATTTTAGGACGACTAAACCATATTAAAAATTAATTTCAAACACGGCACACGAACTGGATGACTTAATTTCATTGTGGAGCTTGTCACATATTTTGACTCGCAAATACATAGACGACTGTCTGCCCACTCTCAGTATGAAATTAGGCGGAACAATTTCATTTCAGGTATACAGATCGATGATAAAGTAAGAAGAAAAATTTTAAGAGTACTCAACACGTGGTAGTCTATGAAACACATAATATACAACCGACCATCTTCTTTTGACTATAAAACACTTCAACAGCTCTAACAGAGGCCCAGTAGAATAACACCCTATATCACAGCCTTGATGCAACCTTAGTATGATATACAGACTTGAGCTAACTTACTGTTTAGACTTGCGACAGATTTCTCATGAGATAACATATAGAATGGGGCTTAGATGATACATAAGCACAATGGTGCATCCAATTTAGATGCTCATTTATATGAAGACTCAGGAATTTCGTAGACCTGGCTCTGTCGAGCTTAGTATTACTTATTGCTGCATTGAAGTAAATTATTTTGTTTTTGTTCATTTATACATTTACGTTTAACCCTTTTTTTACAAAAGGAGCAATTAACAGCAAACCGAAACAAATTTAACTTCAGGATACTTAATTTTGAAATAAAAACGAAGAATAAATAGAAAAATCAACCAAATTTAACCTATGATGACCTCTCTTAAAATTTACTAATATTTCCATACGGCAGACTGAAAAAGTTAATATCAGCAGACTAATGTTGACATAATTGAATTTGTGAGAAGGAATATGTATGAGAGCCTTATTCCTACTTCTCAGCGGAGTATGAAAACCAAACTGCTAAAGCGGTTCAGGGCAACTAATGATTCTACAAGCCAATCTAGTGTAGAACAGAAAGTATCCGTCTTCTGCGACGAAACTCTAAGAATGTAGCTTACCTGCTAACGCCATCTGTATATTAGCCTCCGAACTTTTAAGCCCACCTGGTATTTGTTCACCATTTGCAAAGGTGAAATCCTCAGTGAATTGAATTTTGTTTTGTCGGATGCTTCGAATAAAACCTTTTTCTTTTCCAGATTGTTTGCTGGATTTGGTATTAGAATGGCGTGGATTAGTTTAGGAGGATATATATTTTTGGTACTTATGACTTTGCTAAAAACTTATGTAATGAATATATTCTAGATGTGGACGATCCTGATTACCCACTGAGTTTATGATCGGATATTGGATTTTGTTTGTACAGTTTAACAATTTTTACTGAAATAAAGACTAGAGGATTTGTTAAATGTATCAAATTTTCTATGTGAAAGATTCAGAAACAAACTTTGAATTTAAGTATAGTAAAAGACAAAAATATTTGATGTCACAAATATGGGGTAATATTACATGAAAACTGGGGGAACATTTTTAGTTAGATGGTGCAGCTGTCAAAAAGTCTTGTGGTTTTTACTAGAGAAGTGAGATTAATGTAGTCTTAAAAAATTGTTTGGAAAAATTCCTTATCGCCCAAATTCAGAACACATTCAACCTTCATCTACTGGAGAATGAAAGCAAATTCATAAATCAAATCTTTCTGGATTTGTGTAATTCATTTCGACCTTTTCGTTATGAATAAAGACCGGATTTTATGCAAAGTAGATATTTTATGCATTTTAAAGTATTTCAGAATAACAGTTTGATTATTAGCATATCCTTCATATTATTATTATTTTACCCACATTTCGAGATTTACAGGGGCCTGGAGTCATTAACAGGTAAAAGTTGGTATGATAAATTTGAGAAATTCCCATAATCAGTACGAGATTAGAGTAAATGTGTGTTTGGGGTTAAGGAGGGTCAGTTATACTTCCCGATCGTCTCAATTCAAACGTATTTCTAAATCTATTAAATAACGAAATAATGAACGTTCTGGAAGAAATGCCGATAACTACTCGGCATCACCTTTGGTTTCAAATGGACGGTTGCCCGGCTCATAATTCTAGATTTGTCCAGAATTGGATGACAGAGATTTGGAGAGAAATGGATAAATCGATTCGGGCCGGCGGAATGGCCACCCAGAAGCCCTGACCTTACACCGCTTGATTATTATGTGTGGGGCTCATTAAAGACTAATGTTTATAGAATTTCCTTTAATACTCGAGAAGATTAATTGAAAGAATTCGAATCTGTTGGAACGAAATGAGTCAAAAACACATTGAACTTCAAAAAGTAGTTGATATTTTAAGAAAAAGATGTGTTAAGTGCGTTCAAGGAGGAGGAAGACATTTTGTACACCTGTTATAGTTTTTGAATCTCTTTCGTGAAAATATGATGCATTAATTTTTTTTATAATTTTATATAATTGACTGCATATAATCCGGTCTCTAGTTATGAATGAAGCACAAGTCATATGGAAGAACATCTTTAAGTTAGAAATTAACCATTAGCTTTGCAAGTGATCTTTATTTTAAAACCAGCCAAATGTTAATAGTTTTTGTCTTTTCTCGCATATTCAAAATGATACTAAGGATGAGTATTGAGAATAATATTTATCTGAAACGCTTGTTAAAAATTCAATATTATTAATCGAAAATAAACAGGATGTTACGTAGTAAGAAAATTGATTTTATCTGATAACTCTGTTCGCATTTGATATAAAATTTGAAATTGAATGATCACTCATTCTCAATAATATATAAGAAATCTTAGGAAGCACTTTGTAATTGGAACACCAAACTGTTAATCAAATAAGATTCAAACAATATAAAAACCAGTTTTATGTTTTATTGCATATTTTATATAAAATTCATAGCAACATTTCTCGGTACTCACATAGTATAAACCCAAATTGACAAAATAGGGTCAACACAGTTTGCGCAAGTCACAACATAAGCATTATAAATAAATCTCTCATTTTTGCCACATGGTGACTGATTAATTTTTCTTTATTTACATTTCGATAGAAAGCTTATATATACACGATACGAATATAATAAAATAGAAAAATTAGATCTGGCAAGCATTTTTAACAAACAATTTTGTAGTTATATTGGGGATGTTATAGACAGCTGATGGTCATTCTTGAATATTATTGGTGATTCCTCACCACCACCACCTGCTTGAAGTGGAGAAAAAATATACACAAACTTCTCAGATATATAACTTTTTTAGAAAGTATGAACTAGTTATCTTCTCATGCCCTATTTTAATAAAAAACTTGTTTGTTTTGAAAAATGCATTTCTTTTTAGTAAAAAATTATGCAACAATATTCAACCGAAATTTCGTGGAAACTATATATATATATATATGATATATATATATATATATATATATATATATATATATATATATATATATCTATATATTACTTTTATTTCAATGAAAGTCGAATGGGTTTTCAGTAGAAATGTTTAAATTTTGCAGTGACGATAGGTCGAAAATTTTCGAACAAAATGAATCGATAAACTGCCCATTCCACTTTAATATATTATTTACTTTGTTCAATGAAAGTGGAAGATTTCGACGTTTCAGCAGCTTCTGCTATGTAATATTGTGAATAGAAGAAAATGACCCCCCTTCCTGTTATAGATAAGAGATAGTTTTTTCGTTCTGAGTTATTTGTAAATTTTGAACATTTTTAGAATCAGTCAAGTGCCAATATCACGGTTGTTTTTGAAGTTTTGTAAAAATGGGTTTTGACGTTCTGCAGGCTTCTACTTACGTAGAATCGAACTACGTGTAGATTATTTTTGCCCTATAGTATTTGATTTGTAATGCAAATTAGAGTTTTTTTTCAATATGAACCACAAGCAACTTTGATTTGGTTATTTTTCCTTTTCAAAAATATGTGATAGGTGCACTGAATTGTTTTCATGAAAAATACGAAAATTGTATAACTTTCTAATTTTATCTAGTAACTCATGTCCTTTCACAGAATTTACAATGGAATGTTTGAAATAGCTTATGTATATTCTGTCCTCTCATTAGGACAGTTCGAAAGCAAAGACAATTCAATAAATTTATCTGAAAAACATTAAATAATTATTTTATGTTTCTTCATCAAGTTATAACTATTGTGTGAATAATTTTACTCGATTCAAAATATTTCAAATAGCTGCAGTACTAAAACGTCGAAATATGTCCACCTGTACTAATACTACCAGTCACTTGATGAACGCTCATTGTGCTCTTGAGATATTAAGCATGGATATTGTTTTGAACGTAAAAATTAGTGTTTTTTTCGAATATATCATGTAAAAATCAATATTTATTGAGATTTTTAGGGTTCCCGCCCTTTTGCAGCACCCTGTATACTTTGCAAAATACAAGTGCTGAAATTGACAAGGTAATTCCTGAGAAGTTCATAAAGATATATGTCTGGGTCGACTGGGTTACAGAGATATTGCTTAGTGCGTTCAGGGAAGTATAAATCTAGAATGTCATGGCAAGGCTATTTACTTACCGATAGTCATGCTGCAGTTAAAGCATTAGAATCGAACTCTAAACTAATCTGGAATAAAAGTTACTTCATATACTTGACTGTATCAAAAAGAGTTTATTTTTAATTCCATTTTTCAGAATGCCAAGATGTAATCTCTTTATACTTCAGAAGAATATTTCAATTAATTTCTCGCCACCTAAAAGATTTATAGAAAAAAGTTAACAGAAGGAAAATGAACTCGTATTGCAAGTTCAGATCTCAAGTTAGGTAATCCTGCTGTTTACGCTGACCACTTCGCGCATCCAGTACCGAGTCGATCTGATGTTTACCGAACGATTTAGATTTCAGCCAGTGTTGCCAGATCCCTTTTCCTGGTGTTTATTTCAATTTCACGTTCGAACAAGAGAATAAATGTTTGATCTCGGTCGTCTCACTCGATGCAGAGAATTTTATTACTCTTTTTATTTCATTACTGACACAGGTGTTGATGCTCAATTTTTACCCCATCTTGTTATGCAAAATAAAATACCCACGAATTGATAACCTCCTTTTTTGTTGTTCCTTTAGCGTGCTCTATTTCTGCCTTTCGGCTAATGACACGCTGGGGAATTCTGTCACCTCACTAACTCGGGAATTTTGCCGAACCCCTCTCGTGTCGAGGGAAGGGATCTTTAATTTTCAACACATCTCTGCTAGACAGGATCGACAGCTTAACATCTCTGAAAAATGGACATTCAAGCGATTCCCAGAATCCGAAAAATCGCACCGACTTTGTGGGGATTGAACCCAGGTAACTCTGCGTAGAAGAAGAGTATCATATCCTCTACGCCACCGAGCCGGCTAAACTCTTTTCTAAATTTTTGTTGAAGTCGGTTAAAAAGTAGAAGTCGCTTTCAGAACCATAGAACATTGAGAATCAAGTAATAGCAATGAGCAAAATAATTCAATGAATGCTTTAATTTCTATTTGATTGTGAAAAACAACTCAGTCCATGCAATCTTGTGAATTATATTATAACGAACGCTATTATTTGAGAACTCTCGAAGTTCTATGGTTCGAAAGTCAATATTTAATTCTGCACGAGGAAATGCGAAAAATATTGAGTTTTTTTTCATGAAAAATATGCCATGAGAATATGATCATGTTAGGTATTTCTTATCTTTATCTGTCAAACAAAAGGGAAAAAGAAATTTCGGCAATTTACAAAAAAAAGTCTAAATGTGAATACATTTTTGAAATAAATTTCATAACCGAAATATCGAATATGGGTAAAATTAGGAAGTTATCAAAACTGAATAACTCAAAAACCACATTAGAAATATCTTATTAGATCTATGAATACTAATGAATTAATATAACAGAGATGTTAGTGGCACCCTCCAAATGAATGAAAATAATATGCTGTACAGTGTAAAATTCTCAATTTATTACCCTGTAGTATGAGCTAAATAGTATAGGTTCTAACTTACAAAAAAAGCTCTACGGAAATTCATATTCTGCATGTCCCTTTCGCTCTCGAGAAGTTACGCCCCTGATTAGGAGTTTTTTGCTATCGGTTTCACTTCAAGAATATATTTTATCCTTCGCTATTTCATTTTCAACAGTAGGTAATCAAATCTCCGACGTGAAATAAATTGTGGCAACACTGGCTACAATTCGAATACTTTCGGGAAATATTCAGATCGACTCGGTACTGGATGCGCGAAGTGGTCAGCCTGAACAGCAGGATTACCCTCAAGTTATTACTGAAATTTCCACGAATATTCAGACGAGGTGATAAAATGAAGAACATTTTTCAAAATAGTTTTTATTAAATGTTCAGCAATTTTCTACATACTGGTTGTATGTATTAAGGTAAATTCAATATTTCATTGTATTTATTATATATAAAACATGGTTCTTATATAAAAAACTGTAGTGAGCCCAACATCGTTAGTTAATCTTTTGAACAGAATTTATCTTTTCATCGCTCTTCTAACCAAATTATTTCTCTCAGAGTTTCAACAATTTTGAAAAATTTTTCACTTTTCTATTTTTGAGAATAAAAATTTTCAAGTATACCCAAAAGAAATGTTATCGTTGAATGCGTTGAATATTATATAAGCTTCATATGATTGCCAGATCAAAAGAATACTAAATAATAAAAATAGGCCGACAGATCATACAGAACGATTAAGAATTTATTAAAACGAAATTAATTGTGTTTCCATTACACATGCTAAAACAATCATAACGCCCATTTTGGAAGTTTCAATTCTCTATATTGTTCAAGAACAGTTTATTATCACATTAAATTAGAACTGTCTTTTACTATAACAAGTTCATTGGACTGCTCACGATGGTGGAAAATCTCAAATATTTATTCGTACAACTTCCCAAAAGAGCGTCCTGAATGCTTCATTTATAAAATATTGTTCTCTGCTTACAATGTTAACACCACACAATTTCACAATTGTGATCACCCATTTTGGAATAAATAAATCAAAATATACAAAAAAAATATAATGTAATTAACCTAAAATAAACCAATACACCGTTCGTTACATTAGTCTTGATATGAACTCAATTACATATTAAAAAAAAATAATATATAATAGACAACAATTTGTTAATGTAACATCAGCTACAAGATGGCAGCACCAATCATTTCAACAATTAATAAAAAAGGTGGACAGACAGCATTTTGTTTTCTATATACGAGCATTGTGTGGTGTCCATCTTTCTCATTTTGTCCTCGCTTTTGAATGACTCCTGTCAGTTTGAATATCATTAAGTTCTACAGTCTATATTTTTTCCATATCTATTCCACGAGTTTTAGGACTTTGCCAATGGCAATTGTTTTATCTAAAACAAAAATTAAATCATAAATATTGAAAAACCTACAATTATTTCATTCTATGAAGAGAGAGGGCGCTTGTAGTTTCCAAATGGTTTGTTTCAGTGAACATATGAAGGGCGGAAAGCTCGCTAGCATTGGCGTTGTATCAGACTAAAAACACTGTACACCACTCCACCAAAACTTTATTACAAAACTCGACAAGCATTTTGCCAACTAAGTTGGCATCATCAGGAGATGATAGTACACTCAATCTAATTCTGCATGGCTCTATCATGTCATCTAATACTTCTACTAGACGCTTTCGACAAACCATCGTCATGATTGGTCGAACGCGGTATTACAGGGCGTGTCTAATCTAACAAACTGTGGACTGAACGGAATCGGATCCTCGACCTTATTTAGTGGATGTTTGAATTTCATTATATGGATACTTTCAAAAGTCAAAAGATCAATTAAAACCAGAATATATTAACATGAAGTACATTCAGAAAACGGACGTAAAGAAAAATCTAGCGTTGGTCAAAGACATAGAATTGATTTTGCGAATGTAAAATTGATAAAAAATCTTAAAAAAGTAAATATACTGAACCTTTTTCAAAGTATCCATATAATGAAACACAAACATCCACTAAACAAGGACGAAGGTCTACGTCCGTTCAGTGTACTCTTCAGCTTGTTAGATAAGACCCGCCCACTAAGAGCGCGTTCGGTCCATCATGATGATAATTCGTTGAAAGCGTTTAGTAGCAGGAATAGATTAAATATAAATGATAGAGCCATGTAGAATTCGATTAAGTGTAATATGATCTACTGCTGATGTGAACTTAGTTGACGAAAAACGCGTCGAGTTTTGGAAAGAAGTTTTGGTGAAGTGGTGTTCAGTGTTTTTAGTGTGTAGATAAGTTTATTGGACATGCACATTTGCCGCACATTATGATGCAGTTTCATTAGAGTAGACTCGCGTTAATGTGAACACAGAATCTTTTGCATTAGCGCTCTGTAGTGTCAAAAATCGACACCTTTATGTGAACATGAATTAACTTGTTCAGACCTGCAGTATTACGGGGATGAAAGAAGACATTTCACTCTATCAAATACACATGTACTCATTTGGTGTTTGTTGGAGTTAATAGAAATATGAGCTCAGTAAATAATGGCTAAAATCACAAAACAAGTTTTTGACTCTTTGTCACTACTTGTGAGTTTTTCATATATCTTTTCGATCTTATAATTTAACACAAAAATATTTACAGTTTAACTGAATGAGAAAAAAATTTAATATCTTCCTATCAAAGCTATCCTTCCGTTACATAATGCTCCATCTGTTCCATCTGCAGAGGAATTGAAAACACCTGGCGGTGATTTTAGTAAAATTTATACCACCTCATGTCTCACCTCTTATTTAACCTCTGGATCAGAATGCCTTGAGACTTACTGAACTTTATAACTGAAAAAGCTTGCTCAGTTTTCTTATACTCAAAAGTAATAGACTAGCAGATGCTCTTATTTTGGAAATTGGAATGAAAACATTTTTAATAAAGAAACTTAACTGGGAGCAGATCAGGTGAGTGGTAGCGACTGTGAAGATTTGATTATTTCATAATAGTAAATTTTCCCTTCCAAAGCTATTGCAACTATCAGAATGGTTTCACAATGGGAAGAACAAGAAAATGTTGATGTCAGTACATTGATGACTTTAAAACGAATTCGGAAGATCAGTCACTGCAAATTTGCACAAAAAAAAAATTCAAACTAAAATAACTTAATTTTTCGAATAACTACATATGTATATATACAAACTGATATCAAAATGTATGAGTATATGAATATACAACCCTAATAAAAACTGAAGAATATGTGAATGTGTTTCTTTATTTTATTCATACATTCATTGATGTAAAAATGTCGAAGGAGCGAACAACCATGAAAATTTCGAGTTCACATTACAGCGAGTCTACGGCATTTTTTTTAGCTTGAAGAACCTATTGAAATTTGCAATTGCCGATGAAAATATTTTTTACTAAACAAATTTATTATTTGCACTGAACTCAGCTACCAAGAAGAAAAACTACCATCGTGAGGGTAATTTTCGTATGACTGGACTCTACTTCTCGAATATTGATGATTAGGAAGTCAATTATTTTTTGTCTGTTCAACCGAATTTTTCTCCAGTTTTATCCATAGTCAAAGTTATTCAACATCAGAATTATTACTTGGTGAAATAAGGTACTTACTTTCGTCTCTGAGTGTGAACCTTCCCATTTGTGGCATCGATTTAAAGGGTTCCAGGCAAATAACGCCCGCACATTCTATTCTCATAATAGCTACTTGGTCCTGTTTGACAAACCTCGGTCTAGTTTTGCTCTTATCTCCAGTTTTTTTGTCTACAAGACATATTAAGGCCTGCAAAATTTCAAAAGTGATTGTAATAACAGTGATAAAATAATCATCCATGCTTGGAGTGAATTGATAGAAATCATCAGTAACGATATAGGGTTACGCCCTCAATGTAAGTTCTAGTATATATTAGTGCGACTATCCAACATCGAGATTCGAACGAAATAACAAAAGTGAGCTTGAGAGCTGATACATAACCCTGATAATTGTACAAATATCGTTCGTTCAGGCCGAAACAGAATATACGAAAACTCTGAATGCACCGTGAACAGGTGTAAACAAAATATGGAAATGATTATGTCAAACATTTAAGAATTGAATATAGGAATTCACCAGTTGGTGACAATGTATTAAATAGTTGCTGTTCTTCATATATGCCCAAATAGTTTTTTTTTAATTTACCTTTACCATTTACCCAGCATTTGTCATAAGTTAATTACTGTTTATAATAATTGCAGCTGTATTTATACTAGCCATTTGATTATAATACGAGGCTTGTAAATGAAGTAATGAGACTCGCAACATCGATTCCGATCCGGCAAAGCGTGAGACGAGAGGCTTTGAGTAATGCATGTGCACATGTGATACACCTCCAGTGTGAATTTGAACTATCTATAGCCATTTGTTTATCCGTAGCGTTAGTTTTCGTGGAATAGTTTTTTCTTGTGCATTCTGAAAATAAGCGGCATCAATCTTGAGCAACGGTTTACAGTTTTGCTTCAAACTTGAATACAATGCAACAGAAACATTTGAAAAACTTCAGCAGGCCTATGGTGAGAGTGTTTTTTCAAGGGCCAAAGTTTTTTGGTGGTCCAAGGCATTTTCAGAAAGAGAAGAGTCGGTTGAAGATGAACCACGAAGCGGAAGGCCTTCAGGTGCAAGCAGCGATGAAAATATTAACAGATACCGAGATCTTGTGCTTTCTGATTGATGGGTGAAGGTCAGAATGATCATGGAACAGTTGAATTTGAATCATTCCTCCATTCATCAGATTTTGATCAATGAAATGGGGATGAAAAAAATTGTGCAAAAATGATTCTGTAAAACAATTTCAATAATGGAGTTTTCAGTCGGTAAAAACATTTCTGTGGCTGTTCAGCCTCCTTACCCAACAGACTTGAGTCCTTGTGACTTTTTCCTCTTCCCGAGAATTAAAAATCTAACTCATTTTGGGACAATTAAAATTCAAAATCTGAAGGCTATTTCGTGTTCCAGCAATACTATGGTGATTGGAAGAACCGTTTCGCTCTGTGTGGCTTTCCAAAAGAAATAAAACAATATTGCCTTGTAGTATTTGAATGAAAAATTGAAGGAAATTAGTGTCCTTATTTTTACACCTTGTACGTGATATGTGATTAAAAACATAGAGGTTTACTAGATTTAGATCTGGTAAAACCAGAATCAGCCAATCTAAAATTTTGGTTAACTGCGAACGAGTTAACAAAATTTTCATAAACCTTATATTAGCTGGAGACAATAATATGTAAAGATAAATTTGAAGCAGTTGTTAATTGGGCAAAATTAAATTTCAAATATATGTTTCTTAATTATAGTAACCATAAGTGAATTACTGGTAAGATATATGATAAGATTTTCTTTTAATATTTGTCTATGTAACTGATAATTCAGTATTTTATATTTTCTCGATAAAAATATATTTTCCTAAAATATTGAATTGAAGTTTTCGATTTGATTTTGCAACTTGAACTATTTACATGATTACTTATCTTTAGGGTCAGGAAGGGATTGAGGAATTATGTAATTTTTTGGCTTGGCAGTTTTCGAAAGCTGATTGAATTCAGACTGATATTCAGCAGTAGCATTAGCAATTTGCTTCTTAAAAATAAAATTTCATTCCATAGACGTATCAAACTTAGGCTGTGAATCTAACAAAGTGTTTCACACTTGATTCTATCGGTTCGTTTCCATTGCTTGTTGAAGCAATGTATTTAATCTTACTATTTAACTTGCACTTACAATTAACTAATACAGTTCTTCGTTACTTAGAGACAACCAATAATCTAAAATATCTTTATCTTTAGCGATAGTTTTCCAAATCGATCAATGAGCGAACTCGATCCTTTCCAATGTCGGCAATATATTTTTTCAACTTTTTCTTAAATACAGTCAAAACCGGATATAGCGTCATTGAAGGGACCGTATAGTTTCCGACGTTATATTCGATAGTTGTTATAAGCAATACAAAGCATAAGTATGTAGTTAAATTATCATAAGTACATATATATCTAATATAGAATAAAATATTGTTTTCAAATGAAATATCAAAAAAAAGAAATAAAAATGTTTATTAAGAAATAATTGGAGATACAAGATGTACTTAGCTGCACTATAAGACTTACACTAGTTTTTAAAGTAATCAGTCATTTTAGTCTGTTTTTTTAAAGCCCACTCTCAAATATATTTTGGATTTTACGTTTCATACTCCTCAAGTTATGAGTATCATCAGTATTAAACTGGTCGTTAAAGGTAACAAATTTTTGCAAAACTGTTATAGCGCTAAGAGCCTTGGAAATTGTTGTTGGCCTTAACTGTTCTTCAGGGTCTTACTGGTCTTCGTTTTCTTCTTCAGTTGATTGTTTCTTTCAGGTTTTGCAAGAATTTCTTACTCAGTAGCTAAGGCGCACACAGCGGCACTGTCATCTATTCCAATAAATTCCTTTATCTCAATTATTTGTTCTGTACCAGCAGATATTTGCAACTGGGTAACCAATTGAGCGAGTGGTACGTTGTCGTCTCCATCTGTGGGAGATCGTATCATTCTCGCTAGCGGAATATTATCGTCGTCCTCCGCTTGTGATGGAGAGAGATCTTTGAAACCTGCATGGCGAAAGCAGTAGGCTATAGTGTGACCTTTTCCCAAGCTTCCAATATCATTAGAATTGCATCCAAAACACAAACACTTTTTGTATCTTTCCCGTTTTCAATATTTTGTATCATTTTTAGCACTAGAAGTTTTCTGTATTGTGTTTTTAAAGCTTTTATCACACCTTGGTCCATAGACTGTAAAGCAGAGGTGACTTTGGGCGGTAAAAACACGAGCTTTATGCATTTCAGCTTGGAGACTACAGGGTGAGCGGTACAGTTGTCTACTAGAAGAAGAATTTTTTCCTCCAGACTTCAATTCTGCATCCCAGCTACGCAACCATTTCTCAAAAATTTGCGATGTCATCCAGGACCTAGTGTTGTTTTCAAAAGTTATAGGCAAAGAGTGAATTTTTTTAAAGCAACGCAGTTTTTTAGCTTTTCCTATCACCAAAAGTTTTCTGTTGCATGAACCAGTCTTGTTTGCCGCACCCAATACTGTAATTCTTGTTTTGGACAATTTTCCGCCCTTGCATTGAAGTGTTTTGTCAGGAGTTAAATTGTAAAACAATCCGCATTGAAGATTTCTTCTGGTGTGTATCCTTCGCACAGCGCAGTCCACTTATGAGAGAGCCACTCTTCACTCACTCGTCCAGGAACGCCAGCCGCTTCACCGCAAACTTTTCCTCCACAATATTAAAACGAGCACAAAAACGTTGTACCCAAGACGACGAACACTCAAAATTTTCCTTACCCACAATACGAGCAAAGTCGTTAGCTTTTTGTTGCGGAATTGGACCACTTATTGGGATGTTGTTTGCCCTCTGATGTTTAAACCATATTAATAAAGCATCTTCCATAACTTTATGTTCACTTGTTCTCGATCGTTTAAGTTTTAAACAGTTGTTGTCGAAAAGAACTTTTATTTTATCTCTATTCTTCCAACTTGTACATATTGTAGAATGTGAAACTCTGCATTCCTTTGCAATTTCACTATTTGACTCACCATTTTCTAATCTCTATATGATATGAGATTTTTCTTCAATAGTAAACACTTTCCTCTATTTTTGCGACATGGTAACGCAAATACACAATCTTATCAAAGGCAAAACTTATAAATCAAGCTGTCACTCACGCAGTCAGTTAGCGCACTAAACAATAAATATGCAAGGTCAAATGACCGGGAAGAGGTTCGGATGAGGTGGGAGGAGAGCGTAGGTAATAATACGCCTAAATATTACTACAATGCTTAGTAATAAGATCTAAGATCGTTCGTATTGTTTTGTTTTGGTGGGACTAAATACGGTTGGTCGTTATAGTTGATGAATATCAATAAAGTTTCGTCGTTATAAGCGATATGTCGCTATATCCGATGTTGTTATAGGCGGTATGTTTACTGAATAGTTTACTAAAGATTCGGCCGGGACCTTACAATCTGGTCATACGAACCGATCGGTCGTTGTAGACGATGTCGTTATAATCGGTTTTGACTGTATCTTTGTTGAGGATATGCACTTCAGGAAATCCAGTAAGTCATTAAACAGTCGAGGTCTGAGAAAAATCCCATATCTTAGCCCAATAGATTTTTCACTTGAGGAATTTGTGATGACCCTTTCTTATATAGTAACTATGCTCTATCGCCAACCCAATACCCCCAAACCCATAATGACGAATAAGCAAAGATTGATAATAAAGTTGCTTCAAGTCGAATATTCCAGTGTCAAGAAATAATTGATCTGTTGGGCACATAGAAGGCTTTCTATACATTATTTTGATGATTTTTTTGAGCTATTTCGATTTTTTTGCTTGGTTTTTCAATAATCCTCCCCAAGCAATAACACCGTAAGTTAGGTGAGACTGGACCAGGGCATAGTACAGTCTTCAAACATTGTATGTCAAGGAACTGCGCACATAGGTTAAATTTCGGGATCAAAGTCCTCAATTTGTTAGTTGAAGACTTGGACTCTCCTCCCCATTGTAGGTGACTGTCAATCTTAATACCTAAGTATTTAATTTCTTTAGCTACAGATACCTCAACACACGAGTTATCGATCACTATTTGTAATTTATTGAACTCAGAAAGGATATGGGCGAAGCTGGTAAACATCATGAATTTTGTTTTGTTTGCAGTTGAAGTTTTAATTAGCACAGATTATTCGTCATTCTCTGCAGTCCGAACAGGCCACAGTTTTTTCCAGTATGATTTCAATGTGCATTCTTCCACTGATTCTTTTATGTGATGCATTTTGTTATGTGAAATTTCTTCCTGCATTCCATAACATGTATATCAGGATCTCATTTCATATTATCCAATGTGATTTTGAAGGTTCGTCTAATGTAATTTGAAGGTTCCTCTAATGTAATAGAGCTAAAAGGCCTGTATTATTCCTAGCTTCAAGCAAAGACTTTGTGTTGAAAGATAAAAATGTCACTTTTATATTTGGATTATAGTTTCGAGTTCGCGAAGATATTTTGAAGAATATGAAATCAGTTTCGTAAAAAATGTTTGCTATTCACGTAGCAAAAAAAAAATTTTTCTTTAAATTGAACAAGTTCCACGAAGAAATAATATATGGGCGATGTCAACCCAGATTATTGGGTCCATAATGATTCTAAAACATCTATAGATCATAATCGGCATCACTTGGAAGACTGGACTTGGCCATCGGGGCTCTCTCGGTCAAACAGAGATGGAATTTGAGGAAATATCGCAGGTTATGTATTTTTTTATTATCTCCTTAGTCCTTTTCATGACCTTGCTTCCTATGTAAAATCTTTTTTTAGATTTGTTTAGACATATAAGAAGTATGATTGTTGAAATATTTTTCTGCTGGTTTTCTTTTTACATTGTTACAGATTCCTGTCCCAAACCCCCTTCCTTTCACCCTTGTCTTCGTTTGGAAATCATGGAATGCAAGAGAGAATGAAGCGGCTAAGCAGAAAAACCTTTGGTACTCTTTATGTACACACAACATAGACAGACAAGCTATTGCTAGTGCAATAGCGACAGGAAACGAGTTTTTTTCTCAGGTTTCTTCACTCGTTTATTGAATGATATACAAGATAGTATGGTTCCCTGTTACATTTCCTGAGCTCACACTTGTGTTTTTTTGACACACATCAAAATTATAGATATAAGCATTTATTGTAAATTCAATTATTCAAATTTTGTAAATCCTCTCTTTTCAAAAAGATATATATATATATATATATATATATATATATATATATATATATATATATATATATATATATATATATATATATATATATATATATATATATATATATATATATATATATATATACTGTAAGCTGAATTTATTCCTTCAGGGTCTCAGGTTGTGGTGCGGTCTTGTATCCTTGTTCTTGCTTTTACAGGTTTCAACAGATTTATTGGTATGACGTCATCTCTGTTCATTGTCGTGTGTTTTCTATTTCAATGGCTTTCTTAATTTTCTTTTCGGAGTTTTGTTGGTCTTCTGAGTTCTTATGTTGTTGTTCTTCTACGATCTACAAACCACACAATACGATACGCAAAAACCTAAGAACACCAAAGGATCGGATACCACTTGAAAATCAAGGAGTCTACAAAATTCCGTGTACAAGCTGTGAGCTCGTCTACATTGAAACAAATAGAAGAATGGAGGTTCGGATACAAGAACATAAGAACTCAGAAGACCAACAAACCAGTACATCAGCTGTGTTTCAACACTCGCACAAAACAGGCCACAAACTCGATTACGACAACACTACACAGGTAGCCAACATAGAACAACTCCGAAAAAGAAAATTAAGAGAAGCCATTGAAATAGAAAAACACACGACAATGAACAGGAGAGATGACGCCCTAAACATACCAACAATATGGAAATCTATGTTGAAACCTGTAAAAGCAAGAACAAGAGAACCCAACGCAGACACAAGTAGGGAGACACCGAGGACAGAGCCAACCATGCAACGCAAAAACGGGTTAAGCCATCGACCAATAGGAACGCGCCACCGCCACCGCACCACAACCTGAGACCGCGAAGGAACATAAATTCAGCATTCAGTGGCACATAGAGCAGTAAACCAATATACTCCGACATGAAGATGGCTGGTGCGATTCAGCCGAAACGTCGTCAACAACAACCAACGAATGGTCATTACCAGGATCAACGGACGAGAAACCGGAAGAACGAAGAAACCACATATATATATATATATATATATATATATATATATATATATATATATATATATATATATATATATATATATATATATATATATATATATATATATATATATATATATATATATATATTTCACGTAGAAATATTAACCAGCCACTGTCTGAAAATTCAGATGAACCTATTCTCGATAATACAAAGTTAGTTCTGTTTTTAGATACTAACAAGGTGGAAATACTCACTTTAATGGTGACTTCTTCAGCTGCGCAGTGGATGTGCATAACGGCGCTGTAGCCTGCGCAGATAATAGACTTATGCTCTAGGATTACCAGCTGTGCATCGAACACTCGACCTGTATGGATGGGACTCATTGCATCACACAAAACGAATCCGGGACTGACGTCTTCCTCCTCAACTCCCTTCACTTTGATCTTGACATTTTCGCCTGGTACCACGTGTGCTACTTCGTCATCATCCGAGAGCAACAAGTCAACCGTCACGGGTGTCTATAAAAAAATTTCATAGTGTTTAACGAGAACATTTTCCTTGAGCGTATTATACGTATTTCATTATAGAATTATACAAGATTACGACTGTTCGGTACTCACCCTATTTGGCATAATCACAAGACTTTGACCTTTCCTACATTCGCCAGATTCTACCTTTCCCATAAGAACTGTTCCCATATCCTTGTATTTGTCTACGATCGGCATAATAAAAGGTCCGTCATTTTTTCTATTGAGCGAGGGCAAATTATCAATGAATGGAATAAAAGCTGGACCTCTGGAAACGAAAGGATTTTGATTTTCATTTGAAATTTGATACAGAGAAAGGACCAAATTGGTTCCAAATCACTTGGACTAAAATACTCACCTATACCATGAGCATATTTTTTCGTCCACCTGTTCCTTGAGTCCCTGTCCAGTCTGTCCGGAACACGGTAAGAAAAACAAGTCCTTGTTGTGATTGAAACCTAATTTTCTCAAGTAAGGCAGGATCTTATCCCTGCATTCGTTGTATCTACCCTCCTCCCAGTTGACCGTCGGATCGTCCATTTTGTTAACGAGCACTACCAGGTATTTGACGCCGGCGGTCTTGGCCAACATGGCGTGTTCCCTGGTCTGCCCCCCTCTGTCGAAGCCGGTTTCAAATTCACCTTTCCTAGCCGATATCACTAAAACTGCTAAGTCCGCCTGAGCGGCGCCGCCTATCATATTGGGAACAAAACTTTTATGACCGGGGGCGTCCAAGATGGTGAAATGTTTTTTCTCAGTCTCAAAGAAGGCTCTACCTACTTCTACGGTTTTACCTTTATCACGTTCTGAAAAGGAAAGAATGAAGAAATATAAACGTCGTCAAACATATGTGAAGTTTCCCCTTCCCTTAGATAGACTTTCTAATAGGAAAGCGCAGAGGAGAGAGCCTTTCATTGGTTAGTTTATCAAAGCTCTCGCAGAGCGAACATCGTGAAATATACTCTGTGCAACAATTATTTGGTATCGCAACTGCTCTGAAATTTCCTACCTCAATTCGTGTCCATCGTTATCCGTTCAAAGTTATACCTGAAAATCTTAATGCGGATTGCACTTCGCCGATCTTCGGGCCATGCGTTCTTTCTATCTCCCTTATTCCGAATACTTTCTGTTTGTATTTGGTCATACTCCCAATATTCGCGACAATTTTTCCTACGTTTGTGGAACTGTACTAACGAAATCGTTTAAAACAGTTTCATGCCAAGTGTTTCAATTCTCTAAACAAAATTATGCTCAGTGATAAGGCAAATTTTGAAAAAATAGAACAAAACTACTTGTCAAGCTTGTTGCCTACTAACCAAGTTGGAAGAAATGTTGCACTTCTGAAAGCAGTTTGGGATACTCTAATCAGTTGAAAGAGTAAAAACTTTAGCTTTTTTGATGAAAAGTTGTTGGTAACCCTGTTGAAGCGTCTGTAGTTGAAGACAGAAGTGAACTTGATGTTTCTTGCCGCAAAACGAGCCAATCAACAAAGTCAATTGGCAAATAACTTGGCGACAAGATTGAATACAGAGTTGATCATCTGTGGAAACTATGAAGTAGCCGAGTTGACAACAAGGTTGTTTTTGTTGTTGAGCAAAAGAAAATTGAATATCTTTTATAGGAAAGTTAATACATCCTCAAAAAGAAGAAACTTCAAGAGGTGGAATGTCCTTGAGAATATTCAGAGTCCCATCTGTAGTAGTGATATAGGGAATTCGATTCATAAGGGTAGGTGTCATCCATTTTTTGAAATCCCAACGGCTTCAATAGCTGGGACATCTGATTTAGATGGAAGGAATAATGCTGAAGAAAGTTCTCAAACAAGAAGTGCCATATACTAGAGACGACGGGGTAGATAATGACCAAAATGAATTGATGACATTAGGACTATCCACATAGAGTAATGGAGAGTGAAGGCCTTTGATGAAAGGCTTGGCAAAGGTTAATATGGGATGCCAAATATCACCTCAGGCTGTAGCTCCGTAAGTAGTGTCTGCTAAGATATTTTTTTATCTGTAGTATATTTTCAATGTTGTCGAATACATTTGAGGAAGGAATAATATTTATTCAACTCATGATAGCTACTTCGATCTTCCAAACATCTGTTCCAAGTTAAGGTTAAGATTCAATACGAACAAGTTTATTTTATATAAAAAAAATTATGAGCTTAAAAGTGCAGCGGGCTTTGGTGATTATAGCTAATGTGTTTTGCTTCGAGGGTTTCTAGGAACTCTAGATAATTAAGTTTAATAGCTTCAGCATGAGCAAATATCGAAACAATTTTGTTTTCACAGACCTTAATGAGACACGAGCAATTCTATACACAAACGGAAGAAAATATTGAAAAATTAATTATACAAAGTTCTTTCTCAAAACTAATACTAAATAGTATAACAGTGTTAACAAATATGGAATCTAAATTTAAAAGGAATTTTTTTAAATATATTTCAATTTCCTCACCTTCTTGATTTGTGTCTAGCGCCCATGACAAGTACCACGACTCTCTGCTTTTCTCTCTCGCTTCTCGTTCGTATTTCTCTAGAGTTCGTTTGTCCACCATGCCTGTTAGTGCCATGATTTGCCCGCCGATTGTTGATTTGCCAGCATCCACATGACCAATGAACACAACGTTCACGTGTTCCTTTTTGTCTCCTAGCACTTCTTGTTTAACGATTTTCTTTTTTGGCACCTGAAAATCACATATTCATCACAATCAAACATTAAAAAGTAGAATATTGACTGTTTGTGTATGCAGGAGTTAATATAATGACTGAATATAACATTTACATGGCTCTGTGATCAAAAAAGAATAACTCTCTTTGGTAGAATCTTTAGCTATATTCACTGAGTGCAGGGTGCCACAGGGATCTGTCCTTGGATCTCTTCTCTTTTTAATTTCCCCAATGATTTTTCTATCTGTCTACAAAGGATGATGGCTGATGTGAACATCAATAATCTGAGTCACTGACCGAGAATAAATTTATTTGCTGATGATGAATTTGTGGCGAATAAATGCACCAACTTTTGTGGAGCTTCAGACATTATATGAGTATATATTGCATAGTTTTATGACTAGATGTCATTGATAAAACTGAATGTATTTATTTCACAACAGGACGTGGTGATCGTTTGGTGATCATTCGACATCTCCATACTGAAGTCTCCTCGGAGGATTTTGCTTCCCTTTAGTTTCTTGGCCTTCATATTGATCCTGAAGTGGCGCATCCACATTGATTCTTAGTGCAAAAGATTGAATAGTTCCTATTGTGCCATCAACAAGGAGAGAAATTCACTTGGCCTTGAATATCTACTACAGCTTTATCCATAGCCACTTATGATATGGCATCTTACTTCAGCCGCCATAAAGAAGCGAATCCTGCGCATGTTATTTAGCTTAGATGCCCCATCTTCATGTAAGTCTCTGTTGGAAATAGATTCTCACATTGTCGTCAATTCTCATTTTGAAATGCTTTATACATTTTGAGCAGGATATAAGTAACATGGTGAAGCTATTTAGCTTCCAAAGATATAACACTCGAAATGAGGGAACATTGTATATCCCTGAACAATGTATAACCAAGTTCGAGATGTGTTCTGTGTACTAGTGCATTAATTTAAATAACCATTTGCCAGATAATATTCGATGTCTAAATTTTTATACATTCAAGAAAACTGTTTAAGGATTACTATTATAGAGGTGTTATCACACAGTGAATGATTTCCTTCTTGATGTATTTGATAATATTGATGTCTTATACATTGCTTGCCAAAAGGTTAATAAATTATTAAAATTATTATTACTCTTGCCCAAAACGTGTTTCATCTCATTCAACATCAATATTTCAATAATAATAATAACAATAATTTATCTACAGAAACCTTTGAATACACCCTCCATTCCAAAAGTAGCCGAACTGTTTTGAAACAACAGTACTACTTGTGCCATCTGTTGTAATATTGTACCTGTCAATAACTTGGTACTTCATTGACAGCTGTTAACAATTTCATGACGTTTGTTAGTGCGTTTAGTACATCGGTCGGAAAATGCGTTTCAAACAAGGAGCTGCAATTGAGTTTTTTGTTAAACTTGGTAAATCTTTTACCGAAACGCACCAAATGCTACAAAAGCTACTTAAGGTCATGATTGTCTATACCTTAAGCAAGTGTAATGTAATGTAATCTATTGGCTTTCAAAAGTTTACAAAGCAAGTCATATATAAAAACCCTAAAAATAAAAGCATATAGAACATGGGTAACAAACAATGGAACTATTCAATCATGGAATCGAAATATTCTTCTATCGAGAAAAGGGTGTCTATTAACAGCGACTTTACTTTAGTTTCGAAAGATTGAATGCTGAATGAGTGTACGAGTGGTTCAAGCAATTCGAATGAGGTAGAAAGACCCTGAATGATGACGAAAGATCAGGCCGTCCCATAACTGGATTATAAGAAAACATCGAAAAAGTGTGTGAATTAATCAAAAATAATTGAAAAGCATCCATGAAACTTATAGAAATGGAATTAGGCATTCATCAAACAACTGTTAAACCGAAAATGGGCAAGAGGTCTCCAGATGAGCCTAAATCATATCGCCCGATAAGCTTAACCTCCTTTCTCCTAAAATCAATGGAGAAAATTCTCGACAACCATATGAAAAGTTTCATAAAACTGCATAAAAAACAATTTGCCTACCAACCGGGCAAGTCTACAATTGATGCCCTACACGATCTAGTCAAAGAAGTCGAAGGAGCACTAGAGGCTAAAGAAATAGCCTTAGTTCTATTTGGAGCGTTGAAGGAGCCTTTGATAATACCTCCTATACATCCATTAGCAATGGTGCAAACAATAAGGGTGTCAAAACACCCACCATCAAATGGATCAAAGAAATGCTCAGAGGCCGGATCATAACGGCCACTTTTGGAGACACTGAAATATCGGTGTCAGCAATGAAAGGATGCCCTCAAGGAGATGTCCTATCGCTGCTACTATGGTCAGTAGTTGTTGATGGCTTCTTAGATAGACTGAACAACGCTGGCTTCAACGCACAAGGCTATGCTGATGATCTAGTTATCATCATTAGGGGAAAGCATGATGGAATCTTATCGAACCTGATGCAAAAAGCCCTTAACATCGTGAATGAATGGTGTGCTGAAGAGGGACTCAGCATCCATCCAGACAAAACCATTCTAATTCCATTCACAAGACGTAGAAAGTTGAACTTAAAGCCCCCCTTTCTGAATGGACATACTCTGAAATTTTCGGAACAGGCTAAGTATCTAGGGTTAACCCTAGATCAGAGACTCAACTGGAATTTACACATTGGCAAAACTCTTTCCAAGGCTACATGGTGCCTATGGGCATGCCGTAGACTCTTTGGAAAGACCTGGTGACTACAGCCAAAAATAACCTACTGGTTATACACAGCGGTTATAAGACCCCATTTATCAGTTTTTTTTTTTTTATATATATATATATATATATATATATATATATATATATATATATATATATATATATATATATATATATATATATATATATATATATATATATATATATATATATATATATATATATATATACTAGAATCACATATGGTTTATATATATATATATATATAAATAATCTTTGGGCATGGCGCACTTAACAGCTCGTCTCATATCAAGAAAAACTACCGTAACTCAAAGGCGAACTGGTCCTTCTATACGATTTATGGAGAGATTTTTTTTCGAAAATTAATCACATAGTTTGGCGGCTAACCAATGAGGGAAAATTAGATGTGCACTTTTTAAGAGGAACATTGGTGTCTACAACACAATAAATGAGATTGTAGAACAGTAAGACATTTTCATCCAAATCATCCCAATTAACACCATCAAGAAATTCATTGATTTCAGTGAACGGAACTCTCTCAACATCGAAATCGTGAAGCATTATTTTGAATAGGTTACAAGTCTAGTTTGATAAGGCCGAGAGGTCTGACGAAGATTGACAATCTATGATTGAACGACGTTTTGACATTCAATACATAATCAAATCGCGCGTAAAAGGTGACTTTATTCTATGAGGATGGTTTATTGTAACATTATTCCATATTTCTATATTCAATTTAATGGTGAAATAAATGAAAATAGTTTTTTTGTTCACAGAAAGTTTCTGTGGAATCAGTTAATAACCAGAAAATACCTGGGCAATTATTTTGAACCAATGTGCTTGTAATTGTTTAATTAAATATGTAGGAGTTAGAGCCTCTGCCTCGTAGATGCAAATTCAATTAAGACGCAGCTTCAAAGGAAAAGGAGCTCCTTCGGAAACATGATTTTCAATATATTAATCATTTAGGTTACATAGTTTCAAATATTCCAATGGTAAGTAGTTATATATCAAAGTTGCATCACCAATCATGAACTGACGCAGATTTCATTAAAGTTTGTACTATCACAAGAAAAATAATGTTTCCCAGGAGCGCTAAATTGAAAATTTTAATTCCTTTTTGATCACAGTAGTGCATCTGCCGAATAAATGATATTTGTCTGTATTTGTAATATTTTCTGAAGAAACTGTATTAGAAAATACTTCATGAATCTAATTGAATGATACTGATAGTTAACAATAAGTTACCTTAATTGGAGCCTCTTCAGATGACGGTTCCTCATCGTCACCCTCCGGGGTGATGATGGGATCATCCTCAGCCACGTCTTCCCAGGTTCCGCCGTCACCTGGAGATGCATCACCGTCGGCAGGCGGAATTGCAGGCGGATTCTTTACTTCAACGCGTTCATTTGTTTCCACATTAGTTCCTGTAAAGTAAATACACATACTTAATTTTTTTCCACAATTGTCGTCCTGATATATACAAAGCAATATGAATATATCGCTAGTCACGCCTTGTAGCTATTATTGTTCACATAGATGTTTTTTATAGAGTTCGTGAGTTTTTTCACATTTGTAATGTTCTAAAATAATTTAACTTGGATAGAAAGTAAAATAACACACCATGTTTCTGGATATCTTGAGTTTTTATTCTACACAGTTCAAATTTATAACTCCATTAATTTTTATATAACAGACGAAAATAACTATTATACGAGGCGCTACTGTCAGCGTTATGCGCAAGCACACTGGGTAACTACATCTCTTGTCTACGCACTGACGCCACTGCAGTCCGATTCTTCCTCGTTTAGGTTGTTTACTGAGTGTTTAAGATGCCTCCGATAATCGTGAGTCCCGCCGACTCTGAATTACAGGTTGTTATAAGATTTCTCAGTTCTAAAGGCCTAAAACCAATTGATATTCATCGTGACATTTGTGCAGTATATGGACAAAATATAATGAGTGATGTAATGGATAGAAAGTGGGTGAGAGCATTTAATGAAGGCCTCGAAAATGTGCATGATGAACAACGGAGTGGGCGTCCTTCGGTCGTTAAAGAAAGTTTGATGTTCTCCGTCCTGATCTGGCGCCCAGTAACTACCATCTGTTCCTGCACTTGAAGGAACACCTGGGCGGTCAGCATCTTCAAGACGATGAAGAAGTCGAAACAGTTGTGATGCAATGGTTAATAAGTCAGGCGGCAGACTTGTATGAGCAGGGTATTTGAAAAGGAATAAAGCGTAATGACAAGTGCCTCAATGTTGGAGGAAATTATGTAGAAAAGTAGATTAAGGTACAGGCTTCCATCTAAAAATAAAATTGAGATATCCTTACACGCCTTTTTATGATTTAAAACAGTACGAACTTAAAAACACGCCTCGTACATACAAATATGATGCTCATGTTACTATTAGCTGTAGAACCATCCCTTTCCACTCACTGAAATATTAGCGCTCCAAAAACTCTCAATTTCTGTGCACCACTATATAATTTTTTTTATGAATGTGTTGAGGAAATTTCACATGCTCAGCAACATAAGATGTCGGTTCTCAAGGAAATTTGAATATTAGGGGAAATATAAAAATTAAATAGACAGATTGGTCTGGAGAAGAAAAACTGTTTTTTACAAAACAGGACATTTCTAACTCAGTTGCAAAGAAGTGTTTCTTCATGTTTAAGCTAATTTTCCACAATTTTCTTTGACATCATCGTTATTCTGGAACATCCTTCCCTGTAATGCCCCCTCCAGAGGGCCATACTAATGATAATCAAGTGGCTAAATCGAAGGTGTAAGTTGTTGAAGACAGTATCTCTATTTTGCCGAAGATTTCATGAGTTTGTTGAGCAAAGTAGGGACATGCACCATGAAAATTCACCTGTTCTCTAAGACCAATGATGTTTCTCCTACATGGCTTGTTCTCTTTTACAAAAGCATATCTGAATGGTATCGGCTTCAGCACTGATCATCTTCGGGAGAATTATAGCCGACAAAATTGGTATGTGTCACTCACCAAGTCCCAACTTCTTTTGAACTGATGCATCCATTTGTAAAAATTTCCGGTCTATACAAGTCTTTACTAGTAAGTTTGAATCGAATCACAGACATTGTTCAATCAATGTGAAATTTATTTTCAAGTGGACTCGCCATCGTTGAACTTGATTCTGAAGTAATACGCTATACCACCACTACACCAAAACTTTAACCTTAACTCTCGACGCGCGTTTCGCTAACTGTTAGCATCATCAGGAGATGATAATATACAGTATTGGAACTCGCGAAACGCGAGTCGAGAGTTAAGGTTAAAGTTTTGGTGTAGTGGTGATATAGTGTCTTTATCAGTTGTTTGAGTTCAACGCCCGACCCTAAAACTATGTTGACTATTAGAGATGACTCCAAATCTATTCAAAAAAACAGCCATATGATTAAACGCTACCTTCTCAATGATCTTGGAGAAACACTCAAAATTGATATTGGACGATAATTAGCTATGTTAGCAGCAGTTAGTTCTTTTTATGCACAGGTATTACTGTTGCTATTTTTAGAAGAGAAGGAAATATCCCCGATGTGACAGAAAGGTTAATGAGTTAAGTAAAGTGATCAACAATTGAAGGTGCACTTGCCTTCAAAACTTTAGTACAAACAAAGTCAACCACAGTTTCCTCCTTGTTCTTAAGTAACATTATTGCACTGAAAACCTCTTCCCCAATTACAGGAAAGACGAAAAAAGCGACATTTGATATAGCAGTTGCAGTGCAGTATTATCCATAATTTTTGTGAATGATCTTGAATGAATGTTGCTGCAATGCTTATGCACAATATTTCCAAATGTGACCGCCTTCTGTGTGGTATTTCAAAACTTTTCCATTCACACCCTCAGTCAGGCAAAAACGTGGTTTAGCGTAAATAGCCTCAAAGTTAACATAGACAGAACACAGAACTTAGCCTTTGAAATGTGAGGTGGGGACACAATAACAATAACTATATTCGGTGTTACAATAGACAAAGGGCATGTTGGAGAAGTTATGTTATAAGTTTGAGATATATTCAACTGAACTTATAGTCACAGTAGATTATTCACTCGAAATTTCTGTGAATATCTACAAATATTAATAAATTCTAAGTAAAATGTTTGAATTTGATGAAAATCTTTCGTTTCTCTAAATAAATTAAGGAGAAAACAAATTAAAATTCATACATGGGGAAATCTTATACAAAAACAAAATTTGTAAAATATATTTTCAGGAAAGGACCACTATGTTGTTGATATTACTTTGGCAAAGTCTCAGCATACTCCAAGCCAAAGGGCTCATTCCGAGTCCCTTGGAAATTTTGTCTCCTAAGATCTTATTAGCTTGTCCCACACATACAATCACCAACAATAATTTTCCTATCAATTCTATATAATATACCTTCAATTAGAACATATGTGAACTGAAATTGAATGGAAACAAAAATATACCTATAGAAGTTATTTATATCAATTGAACCACCCACAAAACATTGCAATTAAGGTAACTCCTATTTATTTTCATTAAAAAGTTTTGAACTAATTATGTTTACATGAAATTTTTAGGAATAATCATTGTTTAATTCAAGGATTCTGCAGAAAACCGTAGAAAAAACCTCCATTTCTTTTTCAGAAAAGAAAATCTCTACATCAGGATATCACATCATGCTTATGCTAACTGTCCATAACCAGTTATATCTGGTAAAACATACCCTTACCACAAATACCAAAATATCTCCACACGAATAGAAAAACTATGCAACGCTCCACATGAAATAAAATAATCTTAAAATGAGTTCAATAACTTACCCTTTGACATTTTCAACCCTCAAATCTATTGATAGATAGAATCAGAGATATTTAGAGCAAAATCATAACAACTACATTAGGAATGAAAGTAATGAATATATATAACTTCCAACATTTTTATGGAGCATATTCGTTAGCCTAATTACTAATTATAGAAGAAAATAAATTATTGAGATTATAACCTTAAAACACAATATTGTATGGAAAAATTAAAATCTTACCATTTGGAATGCGGGGTTCAGGTGATCCGTCTGAAGTTGGTGAGGAAGGAGAATCTTTCTGTGCTTCAGTTGGAGTCTTAGCAAAAGAAAACGAAGGCACAAATTCTACTGCATTAACATTCAACGTGGAAAACTTTGGTGTCACATCTGTATCTTGAATGGGAGAATTATTAGCTGACAGAGAGTCTGCCTGTGTTTCCCAATTATCTGGAGCTGCGTTATTCGACATTTTCCGGGATATTGAAATACTATTAATTCGATATTCAATTCAAAAAATTACGAAATCTGAAAACTTTGCAGATTCGATAATGGTATGCAGCAACTTTTCACCACCGGAACACAATGGCGTAGAGTATATGAAAATGACAACAATGACGTATAGAATGTTATTTCTGTGCTTTTCGATTATATATTTTCATTCAGAAGAGGAAAAACGGAGAAACAATATCGATTAAAAACTAAATAAATTTCCATTCTATAAAAGAGTATCAGTTAGGTCAATAATATTAATATATTAGAAAATTGTTTGAAACAAATTCAAAATTTGAATATATATTTCCGGAATTACTGAATGGCGCGAATTTTAAACGAGTATATTGAAAACAATATTATTTTTCATGAATTATATCTCTGATATAGCAAATAATTTTAAACCCAGCTTATTATCTATTATTTATTCATCGTAACAGAATTTTTCAAAAGTAATAATGATAGACAGATTCTACATTTATTTGTTTCTTGAAATTTGAAGGATATCCACACAGAAGACATATGTGTCCTTGAAGGTAGGGTTATATACATTTCGGCTGCGTTCAGCATATATCTCTGAGTACATTGCAAATTGATTGAAGTATATTCGTATCATTGGTGAAGTAGTAGAACACTTCAGGTTGTCAGATATTTCTCAATTTCAGTATTATAAAAATGATAGAGATTTTTATTTCCATTAATAAGTTTCATTCAATTCCTAAAGAGTAATTTTAATTGAAATTTTAAAATTCACCCTTGATAACTGCAATCATATAATATAATGAAATTAAATCTATGCGATCTTGAATACATTACAACTATGTCTGATGTATGTAGGTGTTTAATATAGTATTGATAATTCTATGTATTTTAAAGTTCTGTGTTTGTATGTTCTAACCTCTCTTTAAGAACACACACTTCTAGGTTAATATGCATGTACACCAAAATAAGTTGTTTTGAATAATTCCATTAAAAGTTAAAGAAAGTTAAGTTGTACCAAAAAATTCACAGTATGAAAATGGTAAAGAAAACTGTGTCTACAAAGAAAAAGTTAAATTTGAGTAAAAACAAAAAGAAGTCAAATAAAAATCCTAAAAATGATTCAAAGTATGCAACCATGTCAGTAGATAATTTTTATCTAAAAGCTTTGAAGATGATGAGTTTTCTGATCAAAAAGATTCTGAACCATCTGATGTGGAAGACCTCAATGCTGAATTAGAGAAAGAAGATGAAAGTGATAACGATAATATTGAGAAAGAAAGTGATGAAGAGGTAGATGATCAAGAAATCTCTGTGGAAA
This sequence comes from Cryptolaemus montrouzieri, assembly GCA_013387265.2. Classification (NCBI taxonomy): domain Eukaryota; kingdom Metazoa; phylum Arthropoda; class Insecta; order Coleoptera; family Coccinellidae; genus Cryptolaemus; species Cryptolaemus montrouzieri. Next base: position 70,212,870 of record JABFTP020000062.1, read on the forward strand.
CTGAAGATGACATTGAAAAACACAAACAGTCTTTAGCTAAATTGAAGCAAACTGACCCTGAGTTTTATAAATTCTTGGAAGAAAATGATAAAAAATTACTGAAATTCAATTTATCCGATGAGGAATCAGAGGGTGATGACGAAAGTCAAGGTGTGCATGTGCCTGATGGAAATCTTGAAGTAGCTAGTGATGAAAGTGATTTTGAGGTTAGTACAGTGAAATTTAATTTAATTTTAAGTAATTGTTAATATATATGTTTTCAGGATGTAGACGGTGAGGATTCTAAAGAGAGTAATGCAATAACTCTTAAATTATTGCGGAAATGGCAGAATGACATAAGAACAGATAAAACAAATAAAACATTAAATATTCTTGCTCAGGCTCTTCATGCTGCTTTGTTAAGAGTATCCCCTGATGATAATGACGGAGCACCCACATTTAAAGTAGAAGGTAAATTAAGTTGTGTTTGTTTTGTTTCGTAGGTAATCCTGCATTTCACACTGTCCGCACTCGCTTCATGTACACCGAGTGGACGAGGAATGTTTCCGAACGATTTGAAATTTAAGCCAGTGTTGCCACGATTATCTCACGTCGGAGATTTGAGTACCTATCGTTGACAATGAAATAGCAAAGGATAAGATGTATTATTGAAGTGAAACCTATAGGTAATCAGGGGCGTAACTTCTCGGGAGCGGAAGGGAAATGTGACTCGTAATGTTTCGCAAGTGCTTGATTAGCTCAATAAACAGATACATATTTTGACGACGATATATGCCTTTAATCTTCCGGCAGATCTATTGACAAAATTCAACCAACTCTAGAGGAGGCGACACAATTACTCTCTCAATTCGTTTCTGGTAGGAGGCATGAGCTCTCCCCAAAAAAGTCGATTGTATGTACTTTTACAAGGAAGAGGAGTCTTTTCCCGGATCATGTCCAAGTTGCTGAATACAATTTTCCACATAAAGATTGCGTGCGTTTTTTGGGAGTAGTATTGGATCGAAAATTATCTTGGAGAGAGTATATATCTGTCATTTTGAATAAAACTGAAAAAGGAATTCAACTACTACGATACATCTGTCGCAATAGATGGGGGGCCGCCAATCTATTATTTTATCGATCATTCATTCGATCCATAATTATGGATCCATATTTTACGGTGAAGCCACGAATACACAATTGGCAAAATTGGATACTCTACAACGTAAGGCAATCAAACTTTGTATCGGTCTGCTTAAAAGCACTCCGAATGAAGTAGTTCTGTCGGAAGCAGTGGAACTTCCACTGTCTCTCCGCAGGGAATATTTGGGATCCAAAACATTGATAAAGGCTATAGCTTTTTCCAAGAAAATCTTGAAATCTATCGAAAAACTATTCCTCCTATCTCTCACCCATAAATATTGGATATCGAAAAAAGACCCAATGATGATCTCTTTGTACCATCATATTCTGTCTTATAAAGATCGAATAGCAAGATCTGATAAACTTTCAGTTCATAGTTTGAATCTGAAGGATCTAAAAAGCAATGAAAATGTATATATTCCACAATATGAGAATAGGCCATCTACTTATATGACTTTTCACGAAATCATAAATTCTAATTTCAGTAATCATCGCCAAATCTATACTGACGCTTCAAAACAACTTGATAAAACATCATGCGCTATTTATGACCCACATCTAGAATCTGCTGTCAAATACCGCCTAAATGGCAACTTCATTATCTCCTCAGGAGAGCTTTTCGTGATTTGGAAGGCTTTACACTATGTTTCATCTTCGTTTGAGTGATTTAAATCTAAAAATATTTTGATACTCTCTGACAGTCAAATCAGTCTCCTGAGCATTAGTCACCTCAAATAAGAAACGAAGCTGAATTTCATTCACTGTGGTATCCTCGAATCACTTGAATATTTAAGAAACTTGGGACTTAAAGTCTCTTTCATGTGGACAAGGGCTCACTCCGGTATACCTGGTAACGAAAAAGTCGATTATCTGGCGAAGGAAGCCTTAGAAATACACAAAATAGACTCTTCTCCTTGCGTATATTCTGACATTATTCCCCTTCTTCTGAAAAATATAAAGGCTAAATGGATAAACGATTTTCGAAATAGTTCGAAGGCTTGTTTTTACAAATCCATTCAGGCAGAGCCCATTACTGAACTTTGGTTCCAAAATGTTCACCACTATACCCTGAAAAGGAACACGTCCCTCTCTTTCATAGGGACTTCATTCGAACAATGTCTCGGCTAAGAAGCGGTCACGCTCTTTGTCCTAAGTACCTCCATATGATCAAAAAGAAAGACACTCCTCTGTGCGAGTGTGGAGAAATTGGATCGTTAAACCATGTTATCCTTACCATTTAGAAATCAATTCCCTAGTTTCATTTATCCAAAAAAACACAAATATCATGTCCCCATTTAACCTGAATATCATTTTAAAAATGCAAAACCACATTACTTATCTAGAAATATACAAATTTATTAAAAAACTACGAATTACCCTCTAATTAAAACCTTATATCCATCTTTCCCTTAATCCTTAATCTCTATGAACTTTACAATCTCTTTTGTAGCTGTCGTATTTCCCCATGTTTTTTTTTCCTTATATGTTAACTACCTTTCCGCGGCTCTACCTGTTTGTGTATGAAGAATAAAAATCGCTTTGACAAGCCCCTTAGCGTATGTATCCACGTATTTCCCCTTGAATTCTTCTAAATTGTCCTAATGGGATCAGGCTAGGTACAAATACCATAGAGAATTCCTCCTATATATCCCTATAAATACATAATAACCTGCTGGCTAATGTTTTCAAAACGTGCCAATAATTTTCATTATAAAAAAATATATATTTTGAGTTTATTTGGATAGGGTAGTGCGGTATAGCAAAAGATGTTTTCAAAATCTTAAGAATTTCCAAAGTATTTATAAGATATTCGAATCTGACCTCACATTTCAGTAATTCAATAAAGTTCAATATGACGGATGAAATTGAGGGAAAACATTTCCCTTTGTTTGGCATAAATTTTTTGACAATCTGAGTGCAGGATTTGTATGCTCCAGATTTTTTTTGTAAGCTAGAACCTTTACTATTTAGCTCATATAACAGGGTAATAAATTGAGAATTGTACACTGTACAAAATTTTTCTTTTCATTCATTTGGATGGTGCGGCGAATAACATCTCAGTTATATTGAGTCATTAGTATTCCAATAAGTTATTTCTGAAGTGGTTTTCGAGTTATTCACGAATTTTGATAACTTCCTGATTTCATCCATTCTCGATTTCTCGGTTATGAAATTTACGTCAAAAATGTTTTCACACTATTTAGAATTTTTTTGTGAATTGCCGAAATTCCTTTTCCGCCCTCAGTTTGACAAATAAGGACATAGATTTGTATTTTTTTTAGAACGATCACAGTCATTTAAGAAATATCTAACATAATAATATTATTCTCATCTCATATTTTTCATGAGAAAAACTCAATATTTTTCGCATATCCTCCCGCAAAATTAAATGTTGGCTTTCGAATCATAGAACTTCGGAGGATATCAATCGTTATAATACAATTTGTGAGATTGTATGGACTGAGTTGTTTTCCACAATCCAATAGAAATTAAAGCATTTATTGAATTATTTTGCGCATTGCTATTACATGATTCTCAATGTTCTATGGTTCTGAAAACTATATCTCCTTTTCAACTGACTTCAACAATAATTCAAAAAAGGAGGTGGCTGACATGAGTCAGTAGAGATACTGACTCCCACGCCGAGGGACCGGGTGCAAATCCCAGGTAAGATATAGTTGTAGTATGAATGTTGGTGTGTTTTCCCAGAGTCGGGAACATAACCGATAGGTTGAGTCTATAACCTCCGAAACCAGATAACTTATAATGCTAAGAGGTGGCAGTTATCATTGCATGGTCTAAGTGAGTGGTTCGCAGTCTATTACCACTGTAGGTTCATAAAACAAACAGAAGGTTAATCGAACAAACAGAAGGTTCGTAGAACAAAAGGGAAGTTTTTTTGCATAACAAGTTGGGGTAAAAATTGAGCAACATTTCTGTCTGTATTGACATAAAAATAGTAGTAGGAATTCTTGTTAAAGCCCTTTGCATTGGCTGGGAAGATGCCTACCGCAGCTAGAGGTTAGGTTAGATTTTCACCCTTGTCTTCGTGAAGAAGTCCTGGAAATCAATGAGAGAATGAAACTACTAAGCAGAAACATTTTTGGTACTCTTTTTGTACACACGACACTAACACACCATAAATAGACAAGCTATTGCTAGTGCAATATCGACAGGGAAACGAGTTTTTTCCATAGGTTTTTTCACTCGTTTACTGAATCATACGCAAGATAGTATGGTTCCCCTGTAACTTTTCCTGTGCTCACACTTTAGGGGCAATCGTAGGAGGCATGATGCGAGTTTAGATGCCTGATTAAGGAAAGGACATTGTCTGTTTTTTCTGCTGGTATTCTATTTCTTCGCTTGTTTTTTACGAGTTTGTTTTTTCTGACACACCAAAATTATAGCTATAATCATTTATTGTAAATACAATTATTCGAATTTTGTAAAAATATATATATGTCATGATGTATATAACTCAAGAAATTCCCTTAACGAATGTAGATATAGGTGCTCTTAAATTTAAGTAGAGAGTAGGATTTCTTCGTACAACGGTTATTAATTCTGTGTAATTGCCTATATGCTCTTTGAAATGTATACGGAATCAATGTGAATATAATGTCTCTGGTTTTTATAATACTCTCACGAATTTGATTATTCTGCATGATTTCCTGAACGTCAACAATATTTGTTCTAGACATGATAAATCCTAAAAATAAAATTATTAACAAATTCTAAATCACTTGAATAAATCGCTAGTCTCGCAAGTAAAGCTCAAATCGCATATGAAGTTTATCCAACACAAGTATTCAACAAACTGAAGAGTGAGACGACAGAGATCAAACATTTATCCTCTTATACGAACGTGAAATTTAAATGAACTTCAGGTAAGGGATCTGGCAACACTGGCTTGAAATTCAAACCGTTCGGAAGCATTTCTCGTCGACTCGGCACACGGTGCGCGTGTGGGCAGCGTGAATGCAGGATTACCAATTGTTGCATACTATGGAATTTTATATTTCACGATAAAATTGTTTTATAGGTTCTGCTGTGTTCAATGCAGTTGTTCAGCTTTGTGTCTTAGAGTTTGGTCCTGCAGTTAGACGATTTTTGGGACTATCGCCTGGATCGAAACAACATCCTCACAAATGTAAAAAGTTCATTAAAATTAAGAAGATATTGAAATCTTATTTTGATGATTTGTTGAAGGTAAGTCAACTTATGGCCACCGATTAGAAATGTAAAATTTAAATACGCCTTAAGCATCAAGATATATTTGTGTAGGATCTAGCAAGTAGTTCTTAAGATGTCATTATACCTAAACAGTATCAGTATACTTGGCTCCAAAACTTCGAAAGTTAGAGCTGGTGTATATGGTGGATGTGCTGCCAAGGAACTGTCGATATGTCTTGGGGAGCTTGCGACTGTTTTTCAAGCAGAAATATTCGCCATTGACCACAGTGGTCAATAAAAATCATTACTGATAGCTGAGCTGCACAGAAGGCATTTGTATCCAATACCTCTACGTCAGTTATGGTGCATGAATGTTGCTTCACTCTTGCCAAACTGGGAGAACGTCTGATGTGGGTACCCGGACACTAAGGCAATGTAAAGGCAGACTCATTGGCCGCTCGAGGAATAGGCTTGGGATTCATCGGACAGGAGCCTAGGCTTGGAATTCCCCTGGAGATTGCAAGGGTGGAAAATAACCGGTGGTTGGACCTGAGGGGAAGTGAGCACTGGATTGGTCTCTCAGGTCTCAGACACTGTCGACTTGCCATCAGTGGACCTTCCACTGCGAGAGTCAAGGCTTGGCTGAAACTTTCCATGCTTTATCTGAGAGTTCTAGCTGCCATATTAACGGGGCACTGTCGCCTCAGAAATTACCTAAACAAGTTGTAATTGAATGAGGATCTTTTATGTAGACTAGGTGAAGAACAGATAGGGTCAATGGAACATGTTATGTGCCAGTTCCCAGCTGGGGACAGTCAGGATTGAGGAATTTGGGGTAAAATTTAGGACAGAGTGTGCCACAACAGACCACTCATAATCTTCATATATATCTATCTGTCTATCAGTATACTTGAAATAATCAAATCTTAGTTAACAAATATACCTCTCTATCAGTGACTAGATATGATCAATTACTTGAGTTAATCAGTCTGGCGGAGATAAGTGGTTGGATGGGTGATCTCTTGGTATTGCTGCACATAATTGATATTTTTTTATTGAATGTACTAAAATCGCCAAAGATTTTAAACCAATTAGTCTCATCTTCTTCCTACTGAAGTAGATAAAACAATATCTTAGGGAGAATACCCTAGCGGAGCGCCCCCTACATATCACTAAACATGCCTACGATCAAGGTAGATCAGTCAACTCAACACGCCACTCTGTAGTAGGGTATATTGAGAAAGGACTGGAAAAAGGTGAAGTCACTCAAGGAATATTCCAAGACATAGAGGGAGCTTTCCACAACGCACTCTATAGCTCGATAGATGAAGCTATCGTAAATAAAGGAGTAGACATCACCGAGGCAAGGTGGGTGAGACGTCTGCTCAACCAGGCTCATCGAGGCTCACCTCGTCGAGTCGACCGTCCAGGGGACGGTCATCAGGTGGAGTACTATCTCCTCTCCTCTGGAATCTCTGGATGGGGTCCTGGCGGGCCTCGCAGTTTCAGGGCATTTTTCGGTGGGTTATGCCGACGATCTCGTACTCCTTGTTCGTGGAAAAAACCTCAGCATCATATGCGAAGTTGCGCAGAACGCTCTGCAAATGACTGAACAATGGTGCACCTGTCTGTTAATCCAAACAAAATTGACATGATTCCATTTATTCGAAATAGGAAATGACCGCCTTTCACCTATTCTTTTTAACTACGAACTAACACTTACAAACAAGTGAAATATCTAGGTGCGATGCTTGATGCCAAACTAAATTGGGACAGTCACATCGCAAGACAAGCGCAAAGAGCGCAAAACAAACTCTGGGAGATTATTCGTTATATTGGTTATACACGACAGTGATAAGACCGCTCCTGATCTATGCGCCAACGTATGGTGGCCTGCACTGGATAAAGAGACAAAACGAAACAAAATAAAACAAGATCCAAAGGCAAGCATGTCTAGCAGTTGGGAGCCTTGAGATCCACACTCACGTCCTCTATGGAGTGTCTGCTGGGCGTCCCCCCACTACACATAGTGGTGTAGGAGGCGGCCATGAGAGCCTCCTTGAGGCTGTGGGAAGGAGATATGTGGCATGACAGGAATCCAACTTCTGAACACTTCACATCCCTCAACAAAATTAGAGAACTCCGACCTGACCTTTTCACAAGAGAAGAGCCACCTACCACTTTGACGAACCCTTCAAAGTCGTCATACTACCAAAAGAAACTTGGTCCACACCCTACGCCTTACTCATCCCACAGGGCCTCACCTGGTTTACAGACGGGTCCAAAACCGAGATGGGTCCAGGCCTCAGTGTCCCCAGCCCGAGGGTAAACATTACGATTGCTCTAGGAGACCACGTCACCGTAACACACGCAGAAATATTTGCCATTCTTCAATGTGTACAGGAAAATCTACACTGGTATTACAGAGACGCATACATCTACATATGCTCTGACAGCCAGAACGCCCTTGGATATCTGAAATATATGAAGGTTACATCCAAACTAGTTGACGAATGCAAAGCAGGACTCCGACAACTCAGTGCTACAAACAGAGTTTCTGCTTTGGTGCCCAGCCCATCAGGTATCGAAGGAAATGAGATAGCAGACAGCTTCGCCAAAAAGGCAACAGCTGTTAGGCCGATGGGACCAGAACCTATTCTGACCATCCCATGGACCCACATGCTTTCCTTTCAAAACTGGAATACTACCGAGGCCCTGAATTATTGGGTAGTCAAACGGCTCATAATGGGGACGCAATTAAAAAAGAGGGCACAGGAACTACTGTTCCTTGATAAAAAGTCTATTGGGGTGGTAGTTGGCCTATTGGCGGGACACCAACTCAATAAACACCTACACGTCATGAGACTATCGGAAACTGCGACCAGACTAAACACCTTGGGCCTGGACTATCTAGGAGGCCCCCTACAACAGTTTTGCAACCTTTATCAATAAATTTCTGCTAGACTGATAACAAAATAACACAATACGGCAAGCACAATGGGTCAAATGGCCTGAGTGCTGCAAATCAAGGCGCCGTGTATAACAAATGCAGTGGATGGGGTTTTAAAAATTATTAAAATTCGGTTTATGTAAATGTATGAAAATTTTTGTTTTATTCTTATAACTTTCACACAAAATTCATTATGTGTTTATTTTTCAGCTGTTATCAGGCGTAGCATCAGCTAATATCCAAACAGTTCTCCTCAAGCACCTCCATTTTATGTCGTCCATGTTGGCCTCATTTCCACACAGCTCTAAGTCCATCCTAAAGCAACTAATAAAAATATGGGGTACTGCAGACGAGGGCGTACGAGTTATAGCATTCTTCTGTATCTTGAGGATTACCCGTAACGACCAAGCCTCCCATCTCAACACAGTCTTGAAATCCATGTACATGACTTACGTGAAAAATTCAAAGTTCGTTAGTACTTCAACGTTGGCATCCATAAATTTCATGAGGAGATCTCTGGTCGAAATGTTTGCTCTCGATTTGAACGAGGCTTATCAACACGTATTTCTGTACATCAGGCAATTGGCAATACATTTGCGAAATGCCATCACCACGAATAAGAAGGAGAACATACAGGCTGTGTATAATTGGCAGTATGTGAACTCGTTGAAGTTGTGGGGGAACTTGCTGTGTGTAACTTGTAATAAACCACAGTTACAGCAGTTGGTGTATCCTCTTGTTCAGGTGTGTTTAGGAACGCTAAAATTGGTGCCTACTGCTCAATATTATCCTTTGAGGTTTCATGTTACCCAGATTTTGATGGAATTATCTAGGGATGTGGATGTGTTCATTCCAGTTCTACCATTTATAGTGGATGTAAGTTTTTTGAATTTGATTGTTTTATGAGTTTTTTTTAAAGGGTATAGCCAGATAATTGAAGTTATATATATGGAAATTCGCATGACCGTTAAGGTTCTTTTTCATTAGAGCGTTTTGACGCTGATTCGAAAGATCACGTGATTTTCAGCTTTGACGCTAGAACGTTGGAAATTTTTGAACTTTATAGCGACAGAAGCTAGAAGAGACAAATGACAAGTTTAAATTTTAATCTTCAAAGATTGCCTATAAAGACCTAAGGCCACCAGTTTTCTTCGATACGAAATGGCTAAGTCTCAAGTCGTCCAGTTATTGTGCAGTATTACTTTTCGATAGTAAAATAGATCTTTTAGTACTACCTCTTACGTATGTTTTTAAATTATATGGCCCCTGCATTGGTTCGGGTTTTCCCTTGACATAAGCCTGCTGTGTGTGTATGTAGAATGTAAACAAGCAAAATGTTTAAGTGAAGCGACCTTATTACTCAATGCATAAAATATATTGTTGAACGCCACTTATTGGATGTTCTATATATATATAAACAGCTCTACAGGCCAAGTAGGCCCATGGCTTCATTACACGTTCTTCTCCATTTCATTTTATTCATAACTGCTCCCTTCCAGTCCTTTACTCCTAGCTCTTCAATATCTTTCTCCACCATCTTGATCCATTCTGTGCGTGGTCTTCCCCTGCCTCTTCTTCCCGTTATTCCCCTTGTCAAAACTTGTCTTGTTGTTCTATCGTCTCCCAGTCGGAAAACATGGCCAAGCCATCTCATTCTTTGTGCTCTAGCCACATTTGTTATTGAGGGTTGTCCATACAATTCTTGAAGCTCGGCGTTCGTTGTTCTTTCCCAACGATTTTCTACCTTTTTTCCACCATATATTCTTCTGAGTATTCTTCTGTCGAAAACTTGTAATGTATATTTTTCCTCTGATTGAACTTCCACAGTTCGCAACCATATGTTACCACAGGCCTGATGATCTTCTGATAAATTTTCTTCTTCGCGTTTTTCGACATATTTTTGGACCTGAGTACTCTGTATAATCCTCCTAAGCATTTTGTTCCTTTAGCTATCCTTTCCTGTATTTCTACTTTCTCCTCCCCTGTTCTCGTCAATGTTACACCTAAATAGTTGAACTGTTCTACCTTTTCAAAGCAGTATGTACTATCTTCACTAATTGTTTGCAGATTTGAGGGCCTTTCATTTTCTTGTTGTCCTACTATCATATACCTGGTTTTATTTTCATTTATCATTAAACCCTTTCTTCTTGCAGCGGTTTCTAACTTCCTGAATTAATTCACCAAATGTTCTCTTGTTCTGGTCACAATAGTGTCTTTTGACTGTATATTGTACCTTTGCTAGCTATACTGCTCTCTTTTATAATTGTATCCATCACGATATTGAAAAGTGTAGTAGAAAGGGGATCTCCCTGTCTCAGGCCTTTATCAACACAGAATGATTCCGACAAATGTCCGCTCATCTTAACTTTATAGGTGGTATCCGTCAATGTCATTCTCACCAGCCTTATTAGTTTGCTTTTTATTTCTAGTTCATCCATTGCTTCATATATATATTTTCTTATTATTCTATCATAAGCCTGTTTATAATCGATGAAAAGCATATGGAGTATCATGTTTTGATCAATAGTATTATCTATAATTTGCTTCAACACAAAAATCTGATCCATGACTGATCTATTTTTTCGGAACCCACACTGATACTGTCCTAGCTTTGGTTCTATTATTTCGTTTAGTCTATTTTTGATAGATATCGCCATAATCTTGTAGATAGTGTCCATTAAGGCAATCCCTCTATAGTTCTCCCCCTTCTTGTGCAACGGACATATTAGAGCTTCCTTCCACCTACTTGGCATTTTCTCAGATTGGATGTTCTGTCCTTTGGTAAAAGTCGTTTTGCGTTTTTTATTGTTTTATTCTTCTTTTCGATACGAAAAAATCAGTTTGCTTAAAAGTGAAAATAGAAAGATTGTTTACGAATTGGAGAGTCGTTTGCATCCATATCACGCTCATTCAGTGTTAACGAATCAACTGTATGATAGGTAATAAACTCCGAAGATAAAATAAGTTTGTCTGTAGCTTCTATTTCACTGTCAGCGAATATTGTTCGTGATCCAGCAATAGAAAAAATGATAGTGGCGTTGTCGTCATGGATCGAAGACCGAAATCAAAGAAGAGTGCCCCTGAGTGGTCCAACAATCAGGGAGAAGGAAAGTGTCTTTACGCACATTTTAAAGAACCTGGTGGTAGTTTTGGTAGTGGTGGGTTCCAAGCATGCGCTATTTTGGAAGAGAATGACAAACAAAAAATTCATTTCCAAAAGCGAAAAGTCTGCCCCTGGATTCAAGGCAGCAAAGGATAGAGTTACACTGCTGCTATGTTCTAATGCATCGGGAGATTGTGTCATTAAACCACTGATGATCGTTAAATCCTTTAGCTTTAAAAATTCGAAACAAGAACGACCTGCCAGTGTTTTAGCGTGCTAATTAGAAAGCGTGGGTTACAAACGCTATTTTTGTGACTAGTTCCGGAATTGTTTTGTGTCAAAAGTTGAAACTTATTAAAAAATTAGACTTTAAAGCTGTTCTAGTTTTGGACAACGCACCCGGACATCTTCGTGAACTTGAAACTATGCATGCGAATATAAAAGTGTTTTATGGACCAAGGACTACATTGGACGTCCCTTCAAAATCATATGGGTTAATATGGAATGTGATCTTGATAGAAATTTGACATTGCAGAATGTATCTTAAACATAAAAAAATCAGTGGAAGAAGTGAACCCATATACATCATTGAAATCTTGCTGGAAAACACTGTTGTCTTTTCTGACTGCGGAAAATTACGAAGGGTCTGGCAAATTCAAAGTTTAACTGCAACTTTTGCCGAAATTGTGACTAGAATAGGAAGAGATAAGTTCGAACTGATGAATCAAGTGACATTCAGGAGTTGCTTGAATCGCAAGATAAAGATTTGACTGAAGTCGACTTGGTGAGAATGTTAAATTCACGGCCTATTGAAGACGAGCAATGGAAACGTGACATTTGATTTGAAAAATCTTAGTGTAGGTTTAAGAATTGCAAATGAGCGTTGTGATTTCTTTATGGAAATTGATCCATATATGGAGCGAAGTCTTATTTTTAAGAGGCAAATTGCTAATGCCACTGCTGAATATCAGTCTGAATTGAAGGAGCTTTTAAAAACTTCTAAGCTAGAAAAAATTAAAGAATTCTTTAAACCATTGCCTAAGTCTGAAGATAATACATAATCACTCTAGCCAAAAACTTTAATTGAATTAATTTGTTTATATATTTATTCTTTATTTTGTCACATAGGAACGATCCCCTATAATCCTATATAAAGAGCTTATAACGTATTTTTGATAGCGCCATCTAGGGACACTGTGCACATGTTACGACCCATTTTATTTCGCGCCATTTTTAAATATATTAAAATTATTTAATACTTCTGTAACAACTCTAAAGTATGTACTATTTTTATTACAATAAAAGCAAATTTTATATAGAACTATAGTACATTTCTCCATTTTAAATAACTTGAAAATATAATAATAAAATTTTAAAATAAACATTAAGACAAAGGAATTAAATTGATTTTTTAAATATTTATTTTTATTTTGTCACCTAGGCAGGTACTCTCTATAATCCCATACAAATTACCATTTCATATTCACGATTTTTGTATTCGCAGCATATTTAAGGAGCGTATACCTCGCGAATAAAGAGCTTATACTGTATTGTTCACTAAGGTTAACCAAAGACATAATATTGTGCGACCTATATTATATAATGTTTTTGCTCTTTGTTTTCAAATGGAAATCATTCATAATAATTGTGGATTGATTTTCGAGCTGTCTACCTAGGCCATATTCAAAATATTATCATCTTAACTTTTTCCAGGTACTGAATAGTTATGATTTCAACAAAAAACATCAGAGAGTATCTATGAAGCCATTACATTTTACATGTTTATTGAGATTATCAAAATCACAGCTAGGAGAAAATGGATTCAAGGATACATTGATCGACACTATTTACTCCCAATTACTGGATTATATGACGCAACAGTCCCATAGCATTTCGTTTCCAGAATTATCTTTCATATGCAGAGTTCAGGTTAGTTTTTCACATAATTGTTCTCCACAAGTAAACGTAATTATTGCAAGATTTACTTTATATTCTTCAAAGTAATCCTCTTTGACATTAATGTTTCCTCTAATTTTCAAAGCATTTGTTATAATCTATTCTGGATGACCTTGAGTGTTTTGAGTCTGTTCAAAAGCTACAAACTATTCTTTTGAGTCTCAGGAACGCCAGAAGTCAGACGGAACCAAATCAGTTGAATACGGCGGTTGCAGTATAATATGAATAGTTTGTCGCAGCTCTTCAATACAAAATACTTACACGTTTTATTGTCACCACATGTCTTCAAGGTTTGAGGAGTAAAACACTTTTCAAAGCAAAATTTAATACAACTTCTTTGGTGAATTTTCATTCACGTTAAAACTTGAAAAATGAGCTTTGAAAGCAAACATAAGCAAGTGTAATTCTTTAATGACAGTTGACACAGCACATGTCAATAAAGGTTGAGCCAACATAAGAAAAAATAATTATTAATTTGAATTGGAAGAACACAGGAGTTTTAAATTAAAGTCTTATTACTTAATTTGATTGAGGAGGTCGTTACTTGATGAAAATCGATATACATATTTTCAATGAAATAAAACTAAAGTATTTAGATTTTTACTATATTAACAAAACTATGACCGGTTTCACCGGTCATAGTTTTGTGGTGAAACCGGTCATAGTTTTGTTAATATAGTGAAAATCTAAATACTTTAGTTTTATTTCATTGAAAATATGTCTTATTACTTTTTAATTGATATAGTACATCTTTTTATTATTTATTATAATATATAATAAAATGTCAATTAAATATTTCAGATGAAAGAATTCCTGAAGAAATGTAAAAATGCCAATTATTCCCGAAAAATGAAACAAGTTCTCGAAAAAATTGAACAAAATGCTCAGTTTATAGAAAATGAGAGAAAGAAAGTCACCTTGAGTCTCAAAGATTTCAAACAGATTGAAGGATGGGAGAGCCAAGTCAGAAATAAGGGTACACCATTGTCTATTTATCATGAGAGTTGGAGTAAAATGAGGAACCAGAAGAAGAGGAAAGAAATAACGAATAATGAAGAATTGGGTGATTATAAGTTGCCAACTTTGAAAAAATCCAAAGTTTCTTCTGGGGAATTGAGTGAGAAGAAGAAAAAGGAAGGTCCTGTTGAACTGTTTCCAAGTGATAGTGAAGAGGAGGAAGAAGTAGGGATTAAGAGAAAGAGGGGAAAGAGAGGTGGTAAAAATATCAACAAAGTTATGAATTTTAATGAACCTATTAATAGTACACAAGAAGATATTGTGGAAGATATTGATGTTAATGATTGGTAGTGTAAATATATTTTGTTCCATAGATTGTGGTAAAACCTTTTTTTTTTCTCTAGAAACTATATTGTTTCTAACATAAATCTCAAATGTAAGTATGAACAGTTAAGAATTCCTTATATTTATCATATTGACAGATTTGAACATATTACGCCGACGAGCTTGGTGCTGACGCGGAGTTTAGTGGAACTTGAGGAGTATTCGGAGTTAGAACGACCAGACCATATTCCAGCAGCTATTTTCAAAAGGTCGGCTCTAGTAATGCTTGCAGTATTGACGTTTTTGATATTTACACTCCCCACAAAAATTGTCGCATCACCATACTTTTACGACAATACTATATAAACTTTTAGGTTGGTCATTCAATAGTCGCTTGGTAACTTTCAGAAGTGTAAAATAAAAAGATATCATTCAAAAGAGATGAGTTTATGATGGAAAATATCAACAGTTTTCGAGTTAATGAAAACTTTAAAAATTCTACCATCTTCAAACTTTCGCGATTTCAAAATCGAGTGTTTCTTCCCCGGGCCCTAATTACTGCCAGTATATGTCTCGGAGCCCCTCAAACAAATTTTGGATGTACTCTCGAGTCACTGAGTTCCAAATTTCAGGAAGCAGATTTTCTAGTTGTTGGAGTGTTCTACAAGGCATCCTTCGTTGCTGAATTTGCCACCCCATGTTGTCCCAAACATGTTCTATGGGATTAAAGTCGGGACTTCTGGCTGACCATCTTAAAATATCAATTTTGGCATTTTGCAGAAATTCTGTAACTACTGTAGCTGCATGAGGCCGAGCATTATCATGCATATAAATGAAGTTTTCGCCAATAAATGGACCAAAGGGTACAACATGGGGTTCAAGGATATCTGCGATGTATCTGGCTGCTGTCATTCTTCCATTATTCACTAGGACTAACTCAGTTTGACCATGGGAAGAAATGCCTCCCCACACCATTACTCCCTCCAAAGTTTTCGGTTTGCCGGATATTGCATTGCTGATACCGTTCCCCAGGCCGTCTGTATACAGGCATGCGTCTATCATTTGATACTAGACAGAATCTGGACTCGTCGGAAAAGAGAACATTCGACCATTCTGGAATACCATAATTTGCATGTTCCCTCGGAAACTGAAGTCTTGCAACTCGATGCTCTCTGGTGAGACGCAGGCCGGTAGAAGCCACCCTTGGTCTGATATCGTCTTCTCTGAGGCTGTTCCTAACAGTTTTCAATGAAATATGCACATTTCTGTGCAAGTTCATTTTGTAGCATTCTAGCCGTACAGTGCCGAACTCTTAGTGCAGTTAAACAAAGCCAACGATCATCAACTGGTGTTGTTATCCCATTTCTTCCCTGTCCGGCCCTTCTTCCATATTCCCCTGTTTCGTGGTATCGATTAATTGCTCTTGAAATAGTGCTTTGGTTAATATCCAACAAGTTAGCCACGTAACGTTGGTTTCGACTCTCCTCTAGAAGTGTTACAATTCTTACCACTTCATGATCACTCAAATAGCGTCCAGGACTTTCAGCAGTCATTACAATAAATTCGAAATATTCGAAAATCAACAAGGAACACAGAAAACTTGCATTAATTTAGCGTGAAAACTGAAGAGAAATTGAATGAATACTGATAGTCAAATAAACTCATTCTTGTTTCAGACGTATTTGAGATCATAAGGAAACAAATGTTACTACATAGATAAGATTTTTTTCCCCTCATATGTCCAAAAACATATGTTGACAAAGAAACTGCGATCGAGCTTCTTAATCGATTGTGGAATTCAGAATACCAGGTGATGCGACAATTTTTGTGGTGTGTGTATTTTGTAGAAAAAGAGGTTCATGTTCTTAGTAATCCTGAAAATAAAATATCTTTATATTTCAATAATTTGATAAAGTAGGTCGGTACTTGATGAAAGTTCATATACATTTTTCATTCAGTGAGTACTTTAGTCTATTACCCTAAAATTTTAGTGGTGAACTGAGTACTTGTTGAAAATTTATATGAATGAATCTAAGCTTTATTGAAAATTAAAATGAAAACATTTTTAGTATCACAAGTATTCCAAATGTACTTCTGAATAAACTAATGAATAACTGAACAGAATATTCTTTGGATCACAAACAATTTCTTATGAGAAAAACTTAATAATCATTCAAAATAAATACATCACAGATTTTTATAGTTTTTGTGTTTTAAGCTTGAAAAATTTTCTCCACATACAACCGCATTTGAAAAACCTCTCCTTACAATAAAAACTTGTTTCAATATTTTTTGAGTTTTAAGCTTGGTTGAAGATAAAATCTCTCCACATACAACATTTGAAAAAGTCTCCTTTGAGAGATGAGAATGAGATCTGATAATCACTGATTTTTATCACTCTTTTATGTTTTAAGATTGGTTCAATGGCTTCAACGCACAAACACATTTATGCTTTCTCATAATATCATTCCTAAATGTTAGTAGATCATTTCTAGCTAAGCTTGCTGCCACTTTCTGCTTCTGAACGCATATTTTCTCTTTTTCATTTTCCAATCTTTTTGGATAGTACTCTCCTATCATTTTCCATTTTATTTAACACAGTATTTATTTGAAACATCTCTCCTTCTTCTTTTTGGTGTTGTAATATTTACAGAAGTAGCATCATTTTTCAAATGACTGTCGTCTTTCAGAGCTTCAATTTCTTCATCTTCCTCTGGAGGTATTTCCTCTATTGTCTCACTTGATAATACATATTCTGGTTTTATCTTCTTTTCCCTTTAAATATTTCGTTTATGTGATCTGCATATTCAAATTTTTTTTTCTTGGCCTGTTCTATTTTGGTTGTCGACCCAGTTTTTACACGCTTGATTTAATACCTGCCACTAGTTTTCTACATTACTAGCTGTGAGTTCAGTGTTCAATGGACTATATTCAACTCTTCGGCAATTATTTCCCATAATTTTTTCAGATTTTTTATTGCTGGTGTACCGACCTTATGTCTGTATTTTCCATACAGGTTTTTTTTTTTGTTGTTTGATTAACGATTTATGTACAAATAGAGCTCTCTGAATGTTCTATTTCCATAGGAGTCTATGGTTCGGTGATAATTTCTTCCTCTGCTAACTGTATTTGGTAATCTAGAATGATAAGGATTGATCCCTGGCTAGAGTTTTTCATAAATATTCGATATTTTCGCGGAGAAGTAAAATATACAAAACTAAATACTCTCATTCGTGGTCCATGACGTTTATTTTTTTGCCTGCAAGATGAAGTCGTCGTCTGCCGAAGTGGTAATTTCATAAAAACGAAAAATATCTACACAGCAAGCCGATTTCTCTACTCAATGTTTATTGTTGTGTCGCAGAATCGTTTGCGTTCCAAGGGGAATTCCTTACTAGTTTGAAATTGACAAATATTGAAGCCTGCGCACTGTTACTGTTTGAGAAATGTCAGGAACGCATCAGACAGAAACACGTATGTGATTCTCTGTTGAAACAAACCTATAGTATATTAGTATAATGTTAGATATGGTCAGACATGCGCAGTAATTAGTATACCTCCAAACAATAATCAGTAGTTGTCGTATAATGAAAGAAGATATATATTCTTACTTTGTACAAACTTTATTTAGCAAGTCCAATACTGTACGAATTAAAATATATGTCTTTTTTCATAATACAACAACTACTGTCTACTGACTAAAGGTATACTCATAACTGCTCATGTCTAACCTAACCTAACATTATACTTCAATAATCTGTTGTTTTCCAGGTACAAATCGACAATTAGATTCCTTTAGTACCTTCATAAATTCAATACAACCTAATATAAAGTTCACATTGGAAATGGAAACTGAGAATTCCATTAACTTTTTAGATTTAATTATAACCAATTAATCACATCGTGATTTCTATATTTTCCATAAATTATCCATAGAGACATTACCATTCACAATTCTTCCGTACATTCATATCAACATAAAATAGCTGTTTACAATAGTACAATAACAATGTCAGAAAATAAATAATCCCTTGAAAGAGCTTAATATTATGAAACAAGCGGTCAGTAATGGTTGACAGTATGCTTTTTCGTAAACAATTTCAACAGGCAATCCATGAGGCTTTCCCAATTGTTAAAGAGACTAATCTAAAATATAATATATTAACTGATATCGCAGATCCCAGTCTGAATTAAAGTCATTCTCCTCATCTCGTAATTTGGACATAGCTTTCGAAACATAAAAAACTCTCTAGGCAGTGTCTATAAACTCTTGTAGAATTTGTGATAAAATTTATATAGGTAGAACTCTTATAAAATTTGAACATTAGGACAAACAAAAATCTTATTGTCTCTATGCAAACCATCTACTAGAAGAAAACCATTCTTTTAATAATAATTTTGATATTTCACATAATGAAAATTATAGATTGAAACTGAACATATAGGAAGTATTGGAAAACAATAAGCAGAAAAATTCCGGAAATTAAGAATCAATTAGAACTAAATTCGTGACCATTACATTATTTTCTTATCAGTTCTCAAAAGAAGCAATCCTGTTTGGATTATCTTTCTATTTAGTTAAGTACCTGGTTTTATCATGTCATATATACCTATATATACATATTTTAGGAAAAAAAACAAATCTAGAAATTCTGTTTATTTTTGTGATCGATTTTCTCAGTATAAAACACATAATATTATATCAAATGGAATTATTTATATAGATGAAAATTTTCGAACATGATCAGAACATATTAAATAAATAATTTAATGAGCATTGCAATTTAAGAATAATGTTATTAAATTTTCATCGAAATTCATATAAATAAAACTGCTATCGAATAATTATAACAATGTTAAAGTTTAAAAATTGTGTTATAAAACTTCATATATTAAAGTATAAAAAGACCAGAATAAAGTATACTTAATATAAATATAAACTTAAAAATATATTTACATCACATACATACACTAACCTAAACCGTATATTTTTCACATAAAAAAATTTGTCAGGTCTACGTAAATATGTACATTTCAAAATATGGCCAAATTTTTATGTCATCATCGAGGTCCTTAAAACGTAGGAAACGTTCATAACACAGGCTTACTTTCCAATAAGGCACATGGTTGAGTGTGAGTTCTTCATCACTAAAGGGACTCGAACCCGGAAATGTCACTACCCTGCAAATATTTTAAATGTCACTGTCTTTCAATGGAAAAAGAAAATAAGGGTATTCACAATCTAGAAAAAGCACTGAAATCGAGGAGCCAACTAGAAGGAATGAACACTTGTCTAAAAGAGGTCAACAGTTGAAAGAGGCTAGTAGAAAAAGAAAAGATGTCTTAGTATTGGAAATGCTGAAAGTCCTATAGAAAAAGGAAATTATATATGTAATTAGAATTAGGATGGAAATTCCCAAGTATACGACATCCAACTACTCCGTCTGTTTTGTCAGGTTGATGATAGTTCTTCAAAGGACACCAAGAAAATCAATTAACTTACGCCACCTGGATATTGTTGACGGTACTAGACTTGTATGTACCTCCTATATATCTCAGGTATTATATAGGTCTCTCCTTAGGATTGTCAATTTATAAAAACATCTGCAGCTGCTCTTTACAAAGCATCATCTACTAGATCTAAGTTTTTGGGTAACAGCAATAATTATGAAATATTTCTAATTTAAAGTACATTTTAAACTTACTCTATCTGGTTTGTACAAGTGCGTATGAGGAAGAAGGAATGTTGAGCCTAAATCTCGTTCAGCAACCTCCTGAAAACAAAAACATTTAAGTTTGCTGAGTGGTTAGATTTCGATATTTAAACATCACAGCCCCATTAAATACGTTGGTATTGAGAAAACCTAGATGACTTTTTCGAGAAAAAACCCAATGCCAATTTCATCTTACTTCTAGTTTCTGAGTTATTTAGAAATTCTGAAATGTCCAAAATTTCGCCTTTACTTGAAATATTGGTTGTTGCAAAAATTACCTACGCCTTCTACAAGTTATTCTTGTTTTTGTATTCCAACAGTTTTTGAAAAACACTTGTTTATTATTATAAATATTCTCATTATGCTGCTAGTAAACGTTACATTCCGAGCTTATACACTGTAATAATTAACTATAAAAGGAGTAAAATAACACAAATTGCTTCTGATATGTGAGAGTTTATTTTAAATTTGTAACTGCATATTTCTGGAATAAATTGAATCTCAAGCGCATGTGCTAGAATAAACTTGCCACTAGATTTGTAATGCGTGCGCACAAAACAGCCAAAAAATGTGAAAAATGAAACAGAACCATAAGTTTTCTGTTTGACTTTGTTATAGCAGGTTTTAGCAAAAACTATTATATTGGTTTGGTAACCTCACTTTCTTATATCCAGAGAATATAAGGTATATTATATTCTCCTGCTAATACGAGTATATAGAATACATGGAAATTCTATCTAAACGTAAATCACTTGCCTGATGATTGAACAAATTTACAAATCCAAGTGAAAAACCAAGAGACAAGAACACCAACAAAGCCATAGTTTATTTATGTGAAGTGAAAATATAATAGTCTTGATTGAGTTAGGGAAAGAGAGAATTGATCAGTTTATTTAATGTAGATATGCTGTATATAGACATACAGCAGCAAGAACACCTCCAATTAAGCTCAAAACTGAACAATATCTAGCGCTGCTGAAGTGATACATGGAGTTCGTGAGGACGATAACTCAAGAGATCACTTGGGATTATTGAGGAAACATTTATGAGACAGCTAACCTAATATCAGAAAACCAGAAAATACAGGTTTTATCTCTTCAGCACCAAATACAATGAGAGCAGTGTGGAGTGTAACGCCAGATGAATTAAACAATTTTTTTTCAACCGTTGTCCTGGTATATCAGATTTGGTTAGTTTTTCCAATGGATGAAACAACGAGATACCTAGGAAATAGAATTGTAAGAAATTCGCACAAGATGTTCATTGCCCCAGTAACTGGGCCAAAATTAGAGGGGATAGTAGCAGGAATGGATAATAAACATACGACCGCCATATACGGGATGTCAACTTCACTGTTGAAGGAGATATTTCCCACTTTTAGTGGATTTTTGTGTGACTTACTAAATAAGTGTCTAGAGAAAGGAGTTTTTCTAGAAAAGCTGAAGTACTCCAAGGTCATCAAGAGAGCATAAATGATTGAGGCAACTATTCGCCAATATCGGTCCTGCCTGTAATATCTAAAAGTTTTGAAAGGCACTCAAGACTAAACTGGTGGAGTTTCTAATAGAAGGAGCTCAACACTGTTTTATACCAGGAAGATCTACGACAACCTCACCAATAGATATTATCGAGTGTTTGGTTGAGAATTTTAAACGACACACGCGGAAATACTTGCATGCGATTTAAGCTAAGCATTTGACTATATTGTCATTGATCTTCTGCTGAATAAAATGGAACACATTGGGTTAAGGGGTAACAGACAGTTTTTTGGAAAAAATCAATCTTCCCCTCATGAAATTATACAGTTTCCCAAGGATCTATGCTGGGCCCCATTCTATTCGTCATATATGTAAATGATCTGCCTCTAGCGGTTTCATCGCGAATGACTAGTCTATACGCTGATGATGCCATTTTCCTTAATGTGGTTCGCTCCTTTAGTGAATTAAGATACCTCTCCAGCTTGACTCTTACTCAAGCTGAGGTATGATTTGCCTGCGATGGTCTGAAACTAAACAGGGATAGGACTCAGGTGCTGACATTCTAAAACTCAGTTAAAAAGACTAATATTTTGAGGTTGCTAGGTATTGATTTGTAAGGAACACTTAGTTGGATCTACTGCAATATTTGCACTAAGGCGTATGACGGCAATAGTCATGGAAGAAGTGTATCGCCTGGCCTACTTCTGATGATTTCATTCAGAGTTCTTCTAAAGCAGAAGGAGTCAGTTAGAGTTTTCTATGGTGCCCCATATACTACCAGCTACCGTGAGTTATTTAAAGAGCAGAATATTTTTACAAGGACCTCTGTTTTTATCCTGCTTTGGCTGAGATATGTCCATGAACACGAGGCCAATTTTCTCTCATATATCACTCGGGGTAGACATGACTGTGTCATTGAACATCATAAACTTAAAAGAAGAACTGGGAACCAACTACTGGTGTGGCAAACTACAATAAGCTGCTGGAACAAATGAAACGCGTCCCCTTTTAAGACTCCTTTTGCAGAAGACTGTTTACTCCCTGTCAGATTGCTTTTGTTGGATTCGTAGATTCGACTCCTTTTTTGGTTTCATTTTACTTATTTGTCTTTTTATTTATGTATCTTTTGTTTTCTGATTATGTTAATGAATTTTTTGACATATCATGTAAGTCTAGATGACAATAAAGAAGATTTAAGATTTTTTAACTATTGTAGATACAGAAAAAACGTCGAACGATGGGTTATACTCGAGAGAATGGGCAATGAAACTACTCATGAGCTTCGCACTGAGATATCTCATTGGTGAAGCGCTGTCTGGTTTGTAAATAGAAGAAAAGGTTGATGCACCGAACATTTCTCAAGTCTCACCTCTAGTCAGGAAAATGTTCACTCGGAATTAGAATACTCCCACTACGTGGATTTTAGGCTTAGGTGGAAGTTTTGAGTAAAGTGTTCTTGTAAGGTAAAATAAATCTGTTTTCATGTGAATGTAAAGTGAAATTTAGTACACAATACGAAATAAAAGAAATACTGTTTCGTGGGACACACTTAGATTTAACAAACAATACTCCGTCATATAATTTTGAGAGAATAAAATATTTCAGCACTTACATCGTTATGATGAGAATGTGTATGGGAATGTACTGACATCTTAGTGTCATAGTCATGTCTCAGCGACTTCATAGGTGGCGGTATGGTTGTTTCTTCATATGAACGCGCTTCTGATATCGTCCTGGAAAGAGAACAAAATTGGAAAAGGACGTATAATATCGCATAGTGATGCTTTGGTGATCTTAAGTAATAAATAGTATCTGAGAATTGTTATATGGGCATATCCTTCCAGCAGGTTGGCGGTACAACATTTTATAACGGTTTGTTAAAATAGAAGAAAGTACTTTACCACTTAAGCTATATTCGATATTGTTAAAAAATGTACTCACGTTATTCTTGGTTCAATCTCCATCCAATCTGATATTGGATCCAAATCATCATCCCTGAAAATTAATTGTAAATTGAAAATAATTGCAATTTGAATATAATCATTGAAAAGTTAATTTTTTTTCAACTTTTGTATTAAATTTGAACCGGTAGACTTCATTCAACTTACTCAAAATTTCTCAATGTATTAGTTTGTGATCTGGTTCCAGTACAGGATAGTAAATCTGCACTAATTTTCTGTATGAGAGTAGCATTTTCGCTTCTATCTGCTTCCGTACCACATGTAGTGCCAAGGGTTCCCATATTATTCACTACTGTGGCAGATACTTCAAAACCAGCAGAAACCAGGGCGCCAGACGTCTTGCGTGATATTGGTTCATCGTCAATGTACGACTCACTGACCTGGCTGCTATATTTTCTTTTATTTTCCACCTAGAAAATGTGTTATTTGTAATTGAAACCTTATTGTTTGGGATATTTAAATATGAATAGAAACATTTAACCTGGAATATTTACCAGAACAAAGTGTGTATGTGAGATATAGATTAATTAAGTTATTGGCTAATGGTTAGATTACGTTAGTCAGAATTTTTCCTTCAGGTTTTCCCGAATTTCAATTTCTTGAAATGGGTATATTACTCTTCGATTCAAAGTAGTCACGATGTAAAATTTATTAACCAGATTCAACACATATGTATATGTTCCTCGTCATCATATTTTCTGAAGTGTTTCTATGATGAACGTATCACATGAAGAATATTCAAATTTTGTATTAATTCTAAGACGTGATTTTCAGTAGAAAGCAAATGAAGAAATGCTAAATGTAAACATATTTGTTGAAATGAAGATACAGTGGGGCGAAATCGAAATCAGCAAATCCATCAGGAAATTTTCTTAGATAGCTTAGCAAATAAGGGTCCACGACTGCCATAACAATGTGGAGAAACTCACTAGTTGAGAGAACGTGCATTTGGCCAACAGTGACTGCCTCTTTCGACTATAGAATTACAAATAGAATTTATGTCTTACTTATGTTCCAATAATTTCTTTTTTATCCGAAAGTACAGAGTTTTGAGTGATATTCTTTTTACAGGCGGTCCTTGAAATTGAATAAGGAATCGAACAAAAAAATATGGAGTACCATTCAAAGAGTTCAAGAGAAGGTTAACTTCTGGAGTCTGGACAATATTCCAGGCTGTTGGAATATCATTTTGATGCAATTCGGTTATTGTTTCCTTGAAATCGATCAACAATTGTTGGATCTTTAGCTTGGGGCGTTTTTTGCGAAACACCCGAAATGACAAAAAACTCCTCTATACTTACCCTATGTGGTGACGGTCCTGCATCCAAATAAGATAATAATTTAGCTTCATTAGTTTGTGGTTTACTGACTGTAGCCTTGGATGCGTCGAAAGTGGTATAACTACTCATATTTGGAACATGAGGTGCTGGGTGATATTTGGCTCTTGGTATCATCACAGTGAGAGACCTGTCTCTTTGTTCACCTAGTGTTTGAATGTTTTGGTTATTCTCAATTTCGGGCATTCTTTGTAACGAGGTTTTCTTGAGAGCACTCTTTGGTCTCTTAGGTTTCTTCTGAAATATTGATATGTTTATCAAATCATTATCTCTTCAGTATATAGTTATCAAATCAAGCAATAAGTAGAGCAGTAGTAGTAGAGAGGAAGCTGTCTTATAGATTGGTGTATCTGTTAAATGCGACCATGCCATTTTATCAAACTTATTTTGCGTCATCATAGATATACTCCAAATATTTCGGCATATAAGCTAGGATGATACCATAGATTCGCTTTGTGGCGAATCTATCTATCACCAAAGCTTCAGATGTGGTCAATGGTTTTCTAGCTTACATTAAAGAGATCTTCAAAGGAAATAAGGAACAAAAACATTCAATAATCAAACGAACAGTTGAATAGTGGAGTAATCTTACCTTTGTAACATAAGGTAAACTGGTTGTCTCAGATCGACTGTCTTCCGAGCTAGTATCTGCAATCATCGCTCTTCGATCCAAGGTGCTTCTATCTGCGGGATGAGGCACTCTGGCAGGGAAGAAACTCAATCCAGTGTTCATTCTTGGCGATGGTTTGGATTTGCAACACGTCACGATGCAGCAGACGAGGAGCAGTATGAACATGATGAATCCAAGTGATACCAAAGCAATCAGGAGAACTGTGAAGAAAAAGATATGTAGTAATAAGTTCAAAGAAAAAACTAGAAATTGGTTTCATAATACAGAAGCTTTTCTTCTCTCTTCTTATGAATAGAAATTCAAAATGTAACTAACAACTAAAAAACTGAAGACAATTCCATGAAGTCGATTATTAAGGTTGCTCTCTGAAGATATTCAACAGGTGGGATGAGTTCAAATCTACATGAGTACGTTTGTTCATTATTCTCTAACATCACCAAAACATCTATTTTCGATAACTATCCCCTGTTCATTATTCTCTAACATCACCAAAACATCTATTTTCGATAACTATCCCCTGCGTGTCAGATTTGGAATTTCGGGTCAAAAGAGTGATCCTTAAGAGATAATTTGCGTATTTGAATCCGATTTCTGAATTAAAGACTTCCTCATGTTCTGTCATTCTATTATTAACATTTCTATTGGTCCTACCAATGTAAAATTAATTTTAAATCAGTGTAGTTCAATTTGACTTTTAAATTTTGTTATCAAATTATTAAGTTCATCTTGTCCCGATGTTCAACATACGTGAAACTGACGTTGAGATGTGCAAAATGTTGATAACTTAAATCATTAAGGTGCTTTATATTAATTCTAATCTTACCTTTGAGATTAACGTAACACGTTTCACCACTATACCATTGGAAACATTCGCAAATAACTTGATCCTCTCCCCTAGAATAACAAGTACCATGGTAGTTGCACTTTTCACATCCAATGAGCTCCGCAGAACAAACTCTACCAGGATACAGAATATTTTCCGATAAGTCAGAGAACCCTTCTTTACAGCTACATGTATATGTTCCCTTCAAGTTGAAACAGTGCGCGTTTTCTGAGCAGTCGTGGAACTTGGTGTTCTGACATTCGTTGAAATCTGAAGCCTTCAAGCTGTACAGACTTTCTTTCGCGGCGTATAATTCGGTACCACCTAGACTGTAGTTGTGATTTCGGAGATATTTCTTCAGGACGTCTTCCAGACGTTTTTCGTCTAAGTTATCTGAAAGCTATAGCAGAAATAAATTAGTACGAAGCTTTTAAAATGTATATTGAAAAATACAAAGTTGCCATAGGAAAGAGACTGAAGTAGCGGAGCGCATGAGTAGAGGAAAGACATGTTCTATCTTGACGCATGTGCTGTTCCATAATATCTTATCTAAGGCATTCTTCGAATGTTCAATGAAGATTATTTTCGTTCAAATCATTTTTTTTTATTAATGGGTATTTAACGCGAAGGAATATAGGATAATTTAGCTTTTCGAAAGGAAAATTGTGCCAATTCGTAGCTATAGGGTTGTATATACTGTGTGGTACTTACTTGAAGGTAGAAATTGTTTATAAGTCCAGACTTTCCAGATTTGAATGAGTTCAAGTGAACTCCATGATAGATGTCTCTCAAGTCAGATTGCATAATCATTCTGTCCAAAGCTTCGCGAGTAGATCCGGCTAATCGAGCATATTCGGAAGTGTTACTATTTCCTAAATTATCATTGTACGTTAGCTTCCTTCTTCCTATACGATCTAGATTTATTTCTAGAGAGTACGTGTATGTAGCTGAAAAAGAAAATAAATCAAATGAATTTTCGTTGTGAGGTTATAGTTTTGACAACCGATATGAACGCCCTCGAAGGTAGAATACTAGTTTATATTCAAACCCAAAATTTGAATTTCTAGATATTTCTACCACTCTAAAATGTTTTCCATGATATATAGGGAGAGTAGAGGTGAGGAGAACTCTCTTTAATGAATGATTAATTGAAGAAGTGTTCAGCTATAAGCGGCAAGTAACATTTCAAAAATCGCCCCAATCGTGTATAAAATGAATTAAACTGTTATAGATGGTCTAAGTGAGTTGAGTTGATGAATTTAGTATTTTTCTTGACTAGAGTCGTTAAATAATACAGCGGAAAATAAAATTTCAACCATTTACGTAGTCCAAAATAATTTAATAAATATATTCTGAAAACAAGTCCTAAGATATTCATTATTCTGCGACAGTAACGCCCTCGTTATTAAACGCCATCGGACGTACACTTTTTCATATACAGAGGTGGTCCCCTACACCTCTACCTACCATATTTAAATGGGCTGCAAATTTATGCAAATATAATAGACCCAATGTTCTGTAGTGCGAAAATGATAATGGTTGAAGAAGAAGAATTGCCTCAATGTCTAAAATTAACCAAGATCATGAAAGATAATCGAATTTTGTAATTAAACGATTGAAAGCAAGTTCAAATATTACTGGAAAGCGATTTTGGTTCTATTAGAACTTTTTTTTTGAATCATCACATCCATCCAATTTCATTCTAAATGAAGATGTGATTTTTTACCTGGCCAATATTTTCATCCACTTTTACATTGGATATCCCAATGATATTTTCGTTAGAACTTTCATAACTCTCGTTGCCATAACAAGAATTGTTTAGTATTTGCTTATATCTGATCATATATTCTCGATGTTCATCGTAATACGAAATATCCGGACAAAGTGAGACGGAAAAGTTCCTTCCATTATTGATTACTCACTCATTTTACGAAAGTCTCACATGCGCATTAGACACAAAATAGTTGAGAGGAGATAGACACATATATGTACATATTTTTCATCTAAATCTCTACTAGTTACAGAGCAGTATAAAAAATAATAGTGAATCTATCTTTGAAAAATGTATGAAGAGATTATTGACCTTTTACTGTTGGCTGTTTTGGAATTTTGGCGTAATAAATATTCTATTGACTGAATAGCAAACGGATACTTTGGAACAGCAGTTTTCGTTTTAGTTTAATAAAGATTCATGTTGAAAACAAATTGCATCTTTCTCGACTGTATATTATATTTAATACTTAGAATAACTCAAAAAATACTGTTTTAGGCGCATTCCGAGTTAGAATTAGCATTCTTCAACATTGATTTCAAATATCATATAACATTTGTATGGCTTTTTCAAAGAATTATCTTCCGTGTCAAGAAATACTCTTATTTTAGCAATTAATTATTCAGTGGAATATAATCTCTTTCCCGAAAAAATCTCTTTAGGTCTGCGAGCGAATAATAGTCGCTGGGTGGTATATCTGCAAAATAAGCCGGATGGAGAGTTAATTAGAGAGCAATTGGGCCATTGTTGCAATTGAGACATGGTGCTTTCTTCTTCATTTTGAATCTTTTATTTAAAAAACTTTGCCCTAATTGCACGACATTTTGTCTCAATGCAGACGCTATAGTTAAACACATTATGAAATTTGTGATAACATGTTAAGTTAACTTAATTATTTTTGAGTATTTAACTGAAAAAAATACTCACGATTGCAGGGTCTATCTGGGAACATCCTGGCAAAGCCTGGTCGACACACACATCTCATGAAACCATTCGTTTTCTGGCATAATTCATTCTTTGAAGATTTACACTCTGGTTCACACCTGTCAGTTGGTGTTTTACTATCAGTATCAATGCTTGGTGGATTGGCTGATAACACACCAGCTAACAGAATATCATTAACCTTGTTACTCAACATTTCATCTCTATGTTGCGTTTCTTCCATTGGAGACATCTTTATGATACTACCTCTATTCTTGTCTGTCATAACCACGAAGATAGTGTCATTATCTTGCATGGATGCTTGAGATTCATTCGATGTACTTGGGGCATCAGTGTCTGTTATAATGAAATCACTCAAGTCTGGACTTGCAGGTTCAACAGAAGCTGGTATTTGTCCAATGATGGTTTCTGTTGGTCTTATCTGAATGGAAGGATAAGGCATTCCATATACATCTGAAGGATATAAGCTACCAGTTTGCACAGTGGTTGTTATGGTTTCTACAACACTAGTTGGTTTAACTAGTGTATGGAACTCTGTAACAGTTTCTACAACTGTGGATTTCTCAGTTTTTGTGACCAATAAGGTCAGCGTTGATGGTGGACCTCCTGGTGTTTTAACCACAGTAGTTTTCGTTATGGTTACCGTAGAAGTATGTGTATGAGTGATGAATCTAGTTGGTAATAACTTAATATTCGTTAATTCAGGAGTACGAGTTGTTGAAGATTCATCCATAATCTTAATTTCATTACCTCCATGGTGAACAGCAGAAGGTAAAATTGTTTTGATATTAGAATCAACTCCGAATAAGTCTGTATTCAATTTGAAACCACTAGGGTTTTTCTTTGGATAATCTTGATAATGATTAGGAATTCCAGTTGAATTAACTTGTTGTTTATTTGAGGTTTGAGAGATTTGGGAGTCTTTAACTTTTTCAATGGAGGGTTCTCCAATGATAGTCTCTAGTTTAGTAACGTTTGGAACGAATGATGTTTTATTTCTTATAGACTCTTTCGTAGTAGTATACCTAGGAATTGATGTGGTGCTTCTCGTCCTATCGAATGTGTTGTAAACTGGTTGATAAGGTCTTCTTGTTCTAGGAGATTTGGTGGTCGTTGTTGATCTTCTAAGTGGATAATATGGTCTTCTAGTTCTAGGTTTTTGCGATGTCGATTCTATGTTTGTTGGTTTTACTTGTTCCTGTGTTACTGGTTGGAGGTATACAGGCTTAGAACCTGGTGTTTTAATCATGGAAGATAATATTGGTTTGTATGTAGTAATTGGAGGTGGAATCATACCTAACACCTCATCACTTGCAACCGTTCTAGGTGGTGGCATTATGTCTTCTGCAGGTTGGGGAACAAATGGTTTTGGTGATTTAACAATATCTACAGGTTTCTTGCTCAAGACAGGAACCACGCTAGGTTTTGGTGGTTTGAATGTTAAAACAGGCTTCTTAAACGAATATGGTGTTGGTTTTGGTGGTCTCATGATTTCCAAATTACTTTCACTGGAGTTAGAATCAGCTGTCTCACCAGTGAGTAACGAAGTATCAGTGGATGGTTTGGTCACTTTATTAAGATGTAGTATTTCATTAGAAACAAACTTAGTACCAAATAATTCATCTCCAGAAGTTTTGTTGAAAGGTAGTTCAGTTTGTGTAGGTTGCTGTTTGTATGGACCATTTATTACCTTTTTATTTGGTTCAGGATTTGAATTTATTGGAAGTGAAGTTACTTTAGGTCTGCTAGGGATTACCGTAATTGACTCTATCTTTCCATTACTGTTTAGTAATACATCTGCATTATTTTTCTTGTCGTTTTGACTAATGGGTGTTTGGACTGTTGAGGTGTAGTGGTTTTTAAGTGGGGATTGTGGTACATCTTGCTTAACAATTTCTTTTCTTAAGAGATCTTTAATACTAGACTGTAGATATTTGTTGATGTTCTGTTCAGGCTCAGCCTGATCAATTTTGATTATTTGATTTGTTTGGTAGTTTTCAGGACGAACAAATGGTCGAGGATCTGAGATTACAGGTGCTTTGAATTGATGTACTTCGTTTTCATATGGTAGTTTAAATTTGTTTTCAGTGGAAACTATAGTATTATTTCTTTTAACTGGAGGAATTGTTGTCTTAAGTTTCAGAATTTCGTGAGGTACTTCACCGGGACGTAGAGGTCTCGTGTTGGATTCTTGAATAACTTCACCATCTGCATTGTTCAAATCGTAGAGTGAATCTGGATCAACCTCCATGTTGATGGTTGATATATTAATTTGATGTCGATGACCATATTCAAAATTGTTTGGAATTGTGGTGTATCCTTGTTGATGGTTGTAGTTTTGATTATGTACGATTTGTGGACGATATTGTGGAGGCTTGAATGGTTTTGGTTTGTACGTTGGCGGTGTCATGTAATCAACCAAAGTAGCGATTTGAGTCTTGTGTTTAGAGGTATCTACATTCATTACAGCATTCGAAATTTGATATTCGGGTCTCTTGGATCCTTGTGAATGTTGTGGCTGCTTTGGTGGAACTAGCAAATATTGACCTGTTGAATCGGAGTGGTGATATTGATTTTTGTTTGAATATTCCTGGTTGATGTAGTTATGAGGACGATTTACATGTTCCCTGTTGATACTTTGATTCGTTTTCAGGTTTTCTTGGTTGATATATTGGAGTCTATTGTACTTGTCAGGATTTCCTGGCAATTTGTTCTCGTTGATGTTGTTTTTCTGATATTTAACAACCTCATAAGCTACTGGAGGTAATCGAAACTGCAAATCACCTGCAGTAACACCGTGATTGATGATATGAGCGTTGAAGTCGTTGCCATTCTGTATCATTCCAAAAGAAATTGGTGGTACTTGCACATTAATCTCTTGGTTGTTAGCATTAACAATTAAGTCTTGCGGTTTTGAAGGATTAATGTTTTGAATTCGACTATTAGTTATATCTGGTTGAACGTTTATAGGCTGGGTCCCAACTTTGATTACACCTTTAACCTGCTTCTGGTTCAAGTGCATGTTGTGATTTGCTGTGTAATGAACAATATTATTATAATTTTCATTGAGAGGATATTCTGGTTCTGAATAGGGTGATGGGTCGTCGAAATATTGACCATTTTTATGGGGTTCTGTTGAACCTCCATAAATCAAAGCTGTTGTTCTATTGTGAGGTATATTTACAAAGGCTACTTGACTTGGTTGAATGTTAACTAGAAGTGGTTGGCCAGAAGACCTTTCAATAACTTCTGGTAACACTATTGGCTCTTTTATTATAGAAGGACGAATGTTTATGTCTCTTAAAGTACTAATATAATGAATTTCTGGAGATGCGTGTCCTTGAGCATACATAGGCACACTTTCCTTCGATACTTTCTCAAATTTCTTCTGAATTTCCAGTTGCAAGTTCAACGGTTGCGTTGGAGTTTTAATTTCATTCTCGTGGTAGTTCAATCCATAATTATTCTGTCCGTACGCATAGTTTTGATTGAGGGGTATGTGTAGTTGTGGCCTTTCTTGGTGTGGTTGTGGCCTTTCTGGCCATACGGAATTCTGTTGATCTTCGTTTAGACGTACAGGAATGTGCTTGTGTTTTTCACCTCTGAAGACTTTGTTTGACATTGGTGGTGGTGGTCCGATATAATCATCTTTGTTAGGCGCATGGACAATCGTAGGAGAAGTTTCACTTTGTGCACCAACTGGTATCGGGTTT
The DNA here is from genome assembly GCA_013387265.2 of Cryptolaemus montrouzieri. Lineage (NCBI taxonomy): Eukaryota > Metazoa > Arthropoda > Insecta > Coleoptera > Coccinellidae > Cryptolaemus > Cryptolaemus montrouzieri. The sequence continues at coordinate 70,245,825 of JABFTP020000062.1, forward strand.
CGATTACGCGATTTCTCCCAGTTGTGTGGAACTGGTGGGGGGTTCAAATCAGGTACTTCTGAAACAAGGTTTTGGCTAAGCGGTATTGCTGGAACCCTTGGTAGTATTCTTCCAGGTTTACCAACTATAACGTCAGAATTTGCTGTGATTACTTCGCCAGGAGATATTGGTATTCCACCGTTTAACAATGGGGTTTCATGTGTTGGTTTCTTCAAATTTTGCTTGTTTTCTTTCCAATTCACAATCTCCTGTAACTGATAAGTTGGTAAATTCTGACTTTCTGATACTTCTAAATCTCCAACCGGAATATAGATTGGAGAACGACTCAAACTGTCGTTCACGTACGACGGAATCTTTTTATTTTGAAATACTGGAGGTTTTATACTAGTCTCGTTAACTTCTCTTCTATTTGACTTCAAGTTGGTCTTAATCAAACCAGCCATTGCATTTATAACTGGAGTTAACGCCTTCAAACTATTAATATTAATAGAACCTAAGCCTAGAAGATCTCCGTTAGTTCCAGCACTTTCTACAACTTCTGGTTTAGGTAATTTAGTCACCTGTTTCTTTTTTGTATTTTCCGTTTTATATTTGCTGGGTCTAGGGGAAGTGTTTGGTTTTGTTGGTTTCGCGTTTTGCGTTTTTGACTTTTTAACTTTGCTACTGCTAGTTATGACTTGAGTCTTCTTAATTACGTCAGTGTTTATAGCTGTTGAAGTCTTTTTAGTGGTCAAAGAAGGCGTTGATTCAATGGAGGAAGATGGCTCATCATCGAAAAATATTATGGTTGAACCTGTGATAACATTGGGGTTGGAAGATTCCACATTGAGTTTATCAACAGAATTCTGTGGTACTCTTGTAACTTCAATGGGAAGTACTTTTGTAGGTTCGATAACTTTTTTATACGCTGTAATTTCCAACTTTTGGCCATCGTTTAATAACACAGTTTCCTTAATTTTGTCTTGAGCACTTTGAAGTTCACTCTTCAACATCTTCCAGTAATTCTTGTTTAGTTGCTTGGGATGTATGGTTTCTGTAGCTATATTTTCGACAATTTTAGAATGAGAACTGACGACAGTAGGAGTTGCTTGATTTTCCTCTTGTAGAAGTGTTGTGAAGTAAGTAAAGGTTGTTTGGTAAGTTTTTGTAGCTACAATCACTACATTTTCAGGTGCTAGCTCTATAATTTCTGCATCAGAATTTTCGCTGCTAGCATTATTTACCCTTTTTGGATGAATATATATTTTTTCTGTTGTAACATCGGCAGAGGTTGACACGTTGGTATGTACAATTGTTTTTCCATTTTCCACCAAGGTGTTATAGTATGTGTAGGTGATATAATAGGTCTTAACCACATCAGTAGTTGTTAAACCAACTTCTGGTTCAGGATCTTCAACATCCAGAGCAATATAAGATGTCATGACTGATGTTGCTTTGGGTGGTAATGATTCTGTGATGACAATTTGAGTTAATCTTTCTTGCGTGCTGACCAATCTTGAACTATCACCATCGTTCACGGTTTTTGTAAGTGTTATGGTACTGTAATAAGTGTTGGTGTCTTTCAGTGGTACCACATCTTCTGAAGGATGAATAAGAGACAGGTAATCGTCTGGTGCTGTTACTGTATTAGTGACAGTGTGTTTCGAAGTTATCACCAAAGGTTGGTCTCCGTCCACCAGGGTGTTAAGATATGTGTACGTTGTATAGAATACTCCAACGGATAAGCTGGGATACTGAAAAATAAGAGAAAATAATAATACACTATTCAAAATTTTAAGACTCTACGAAAAAAATGTTTTTGGCCTAATGTTTATTTTGAAACTCTTATTAATATACTGGGTGATTCACCAGTGGCGCGGTGCTCTGTAGCTCGTACACTCTTGAAGATTTCATTTTTGTTCGAACGGTATTGTATTTAGGAAGTAAAAATCTACTTCAGAAATTTATTTTGAAGTAAACAGGGTGTCATAATTTTTTATAAAAAAATCTTGGGAGGTTTTTTCAGATTGGAAGACTACTTTTTTGTTGAAAATTCAAGAGCGTCCTAAGCTCTGCTATAATGTCTTTGAGTAATAAGTTTTTTTGGTGAGTAGCTTCGTCACAATATTTTTTTTCCGTAAAAATTCATGAAAATAAGCTCTCATATCATCGAATGCTCCTTCGGTCAGAGAGGATGTATACTTTTTTCCTTTCGTTTTCTTATTGCCCAAGGATAACTTTATTGATGAATTGAAATAGATTATCCTCATTTTATACAGGAATGACTCAAAAAATTATTGAATATTGTAATTTTAAAAGTATCATATCTTGATTTTTCAAGTGAAACAACCTGTTTATTATTCATGTCAACGCATAAAATATTGTGCTATATTTTTGCAGAAGTAACCTTATCTTTATCTTCGATCATTTTCGAAATATTCGATAATTTTTAAAATTGTTGATGAAAATTCTACAAACCGTATCAAACGCATCAACATGCATCATTATTCGCACAGAAGTTTTTTTTCTGTAATGATTCAAGTAGTGAAAAATGAAACCTAAACAAGATAATTCTTTTAACGAATGATTAAATCAAGATGATTAAAACGTAAATCGAGGTATGTGTTGAATTTTTTTATTTGTGCCTTCTGTCAGGTGTCCGGACATATCATATTCTGCATTTTACATGGTGAACTTATCAGTGTTTCGTTATTAAACATTGTTAAAGTAAGGTTTGAACCCAATTTTCTCAATTAACTGCCATGAAGTTCTCCAAAGAAGAAATGGTTGATATGATTTTTATTCTGGGTGAGTGATAGAAATTCTTTGTTGGCAAGTAGAGTTTATGCACAAAGGTTTCTTGATAAGAGGCATCCTGATGCAAGATGCTTTGAAAAACTTCGAATTAGATTTATTCAAACGGGTAATATCGCTTACAGAAAACATGAAAAACCAAAAACTGCTACAACTGAAGACAACCAGTTATCAGTTTTGTTGACAGTGACAGAGGACCCATATAAAAGCCAAAGAGAGATTTCTTAGTTAACAGATATAAGTCAAACTTCCGTCCAGAGAATCTTGAAAGTGAATAATTTTCATGCATATCATGTACAACTGCTCCAGGAACTGAACAATCAAGACTATCAAAATCGAATCAATTTTTGCAATTGGGCAAGTGACAAAGTAGCGAAAAATCCGAATATGTTTAGCAGAGTTCTTTTCTTAGACGAGGCAACTTTCCACAAGAATGGGCTTGTTAATAGTCACAACTTTCATTATTACGTCACGGAAAATCCACACCTTACGAAACAAATAGATCACCAGCAACGTTGGTCCTTGAATGTATGGACCGCTATAGTAGATGGATATCTAATTGGGCCGCACTTTTCGACGAGCACCTCAATAGTGAAATGTATTTAAATTTTCTGCACAATCATCTACCAATGTTACTTGCCGATTACCAGAACATATAAGACAAGATTTGTGGTTTCAACAGGATGGAGCACCGGCACATTACTCACATCAGGTTAGGGAGCATTTGAATCATGTATTTCCAAACAAATGGATAGGTTTTCGGACCTTACAAGTGGGATTATATTAAGGGCATCGTTTACCAGATTTTTTCTACAACAGACTTGGATATGGAACAGAGAATAGTCGACGCCTTTCAGTCAGTTAATCCACAAATGTTGTCGAGAGTTCAACGATCTTTCCTCAGAAGGATTGAGTTGTGTCTACAAAGAAACGGGCAACATTTCGAACACTTATTGAAATAGTTCAACACCTTGTAGATCATCTCACCAAAACCAATCTATTACGTGTTTCATACACGACCACCTTAAAATATCTCCATTTCTCTGATCAAGTATAATGATATGTACTAATAAACTCTTCTTTCGCAACTTTTGATTTTATTATTTCATTTTATTTTTCTTTATTTCGAAAATGGTCGAAGATAAAGATAAGGTAACTTCTGCAAAAATATGGCACAATATTTTATGCGTTGACATGAATAATAAAATACAGGATGTTTCATTTGAAAAAATCAAGATATGATATTTTTAAAATTACAATCTTTTTTCATTATTATTTTTTTTATTACTTCGAATGACCCCACAGGAGGAAATTGAGGGGGATTAAATCTGGGGACCGTGCAGGATGAAATTGAGGTCCACCAATCCTGAGATTTCCATACTTTTAAGTTGGGAAGTCACGCATAAGCTAACCATAATGGGCATGTGCGCTATCCTGCATAACAGCATCGATTGTCCTATTGCCAAAGGTACATCTTCCAAAATTCTGGAAGTGTGTTCCAATAAATGACGTTACACCTTCCTCGTGACTCTCCCTGGTAGAAATATTGGTCCAATTAGGCAATCACCCACAATGCCGATCCAAATGTTCAACAAGAATTGATGTTGAAATCGATCTTCATATGTTTGATGTGGATTTTCTCCACAGTACATATGATTATTATGATAATGCCTAATGAAATTTCTTGAAGAACTTACTTCATCTGTGAAGAGGATGAACATAAGAAATTGAGCAATTTGAATCTACTTACGCAAATCCATTGAGAATACGCAATACGCAGCAAAATAGATAAGGAAAAGTGCTTGTACGCGTTGTAGTTGAAATGGATACATTTTCATGAAGAATTTGTCAGACAGTTTCATTGCTGACATCTAAAGGTCAGCAATTTTTTGAGTGGAGAACCAGGATCGTCTTGAGTTATTGCAAGAACCTCATTTTCCAGCTCTACCGTTCTTACTTCCCTTGAACTTCCTGCTCCTTCATATCGTCTTAATGTGATTTTTATTTATACCTGTCGATAAATGCTTTCAACATTTTTTCTACCGGGAGCAATACGTTTTGGAATTCTTTCAATGTACAACCACAATGTATGTTTATGTGATTTCTTTCATGAAATGATTTCAGTAATCACCTCCTCAAATAAAGCGGTTTTTTCAAACACCCTGTATAATATGGAATAAAAAAAAATCATTATCTCCTTTGAAATACACACACCACAAAAATTGTCGCATCACCTGGTATTCTGAATTCTACAATAGATTAAGCAGCTCGATCGCAGTTTCTTTGTCAACATATGTTTTTGGACATATGAGGGGAAAAAAATCTTATCTATGTAGTAACATTTGTTTCCATATGATCTCAAACACGTCTGAAACAAGAATGAGTTTATTGGATTATCTTCAGTTTTCACGCTAAATTAAATCAAGTTTTTGTGTTTCTTGTTGATTTTCGAATCTTTGAATTTATTGTAATGGCTGCTGAATGTCCTGGACGCTATTTGAGTGATCATGAAGTCGTAAGAATTGTAACACTTCTAGAGGAGGGGCGAAGCCAACGTTACGTGGCTAACTTGTTGAATGTTAACCAAATCACTATTTCAAGAGCAATTAATAAGTACCACGAAACAGGCGAATATGGAAGAAGAGCCGGACATGGAAGAAATCGGATAACAACACCAGTTGATGATCGTTGGCTTCGTTTAACTGCACTAAGAGTTCGGCACTGTACGGCTAGAATGCTACAAAATGAACTTGCACTTTCCAGAAATGTGCATATTTCATTGCAAAGTGTTAGGAATAGGTTCAGAGAAGACGATATCAGACCAAGGGTGGCTTCTACCGGCCCGCGTCTCACCAGAGAGCATCGAGTTGCAAGACTTCAGTTTGCGAGGGAACATGCAATTGGGATATTCCAGAACGGTCGAATGTTCTTCTTTCCTACGAGTCCAGGTTCTGTCTAGTATCAAGTGATAGACGCATGCCTGTATACAGACGACCTGGGGAACGGTATCAGCAATGCAATATCTGGCAAACCGAAAACTTCGGAGGGGGCTCAGTAATGGTGTGGGGAGGCATTTCTTTCCATGGTCGAACTGAGTTAGTCCTAGTGAATAATGGAAGAATGACAGCCGCCAGATACATCGCAGATATTCTTGAATCCCATGTTGTACCCTTTGGCCCATTGATTGGCGAAAACTTCATTTATATGCATGATAATGCTCGGCCTCATGCAGCTAGAGTAGTTACAGAATTTCTGCAAAATTACGAAATTGATATTTTAAGATGGCCAGCCAGAAGTCCCGACTTGAATCCCATAGAACATGTTTGGGACTACATGGGGTGGCAAAATCAGCAACGTAGGATGCCTTGTAGAACACTCCAACAACTAGAAAAACTGCTTCTTGAAATTTGGAACTCAGTGACTCAAGAGTACATCCAAAATTTGTTTGAGGGGCTTCCGAGACGCATACTGGAAGTAATTAGGGCCCGGGGAGGAAACACTCGATTTTGAAAATGATTAGTAACCATTCGATGCTAGTTGATTGGTCTCTTCGCGAATGTTTGAAGATGGTAGAATTTTTTAATTTTTCATTAACTCGAAAACTGTTGATATTTTCCATCATAAACTCATCTCTTTTGAATGATATCTTCTTATTTTACACTTCTGAAAGTTACCAAGCGACTCTTGAATGACCAACCTAAAAGTTTATATAGTATTGTTGTAAAAGTAGGGTGATGCGACAATTTTTGTGGGGAGTGTATTTACGGATACTAAATTTGATTGGGATCTTTTAGATGATATTTGAATCAATAAGCTGCAAAATCATCTAATTGCAAATGGTAGCAACATGTATAACAAATCTGCCTACTAGAATATTCATGATTATTTTCATTGTTATAAATTGTACGGTATGGTGAAGCGCCATCTAGAGACGAACTGAAGTGAAATAATTCAAAAATTGATGTGTCTCAAAAAGTCCAAGTTGTTTTCATAACTACTGCAAAAGACACTAAAAATTTCAAAATTTGAGTCGATTCACCGAACGGTCTTGATTTTAGTAAATACCGTTTCAACAATTGCTTGTATTAAATATCAAAAATAATACCTGAGTCAGAGTGATCCCCATCGAGGGTGTTGGATGGATCTTCCCAGTGTTCCTCTCTTCTGTTGCAATATTTGAGACAACTTGTTCGTGACTAGAGACTGTTGTTGTTCCACTTTCCAGGTAGGTAGTAAGATACGTGAAAGTGGTGAGGCATGTTTTGGTTACAAATTTGTTGTTCGGATATAATGATGAAGTGATACTGTTGATCTAGAAAGAACGAAAATATCAAATTTCACAATTCAATAACGGCTATAAATACAGAGTGTCCAAAAATAAGATATCAATTTCCTGGAATCTGACAAAACTGTTTTTCATAACATCTCAGGGACGTGCACGTAACTCGAGACCTTCTAGGACAGTGCGTATTGATGTCCTAGAAGAAAATGTTTCAAATGAGGTTGCTCAGAAGCCTTCTACCAGAAGGTTATCAACTCAATTCACTTAATATAAAAGTATGGTCCATAAATTATAGGATAACAGATACTTTAATCATACCATGAGCAAAAAGTTCTAACGATCTCTACAGAAGAACAGAATGTTGATGAATGAATGAATGAATGAAGAAATGATGACGTGACGAATTTCTATAATCTCTACCTTTGAGCAGATGAAAACCCATGATATAATTCAAACTCGATACCAGCGACAGTTCCGATTCGTGTTGATCAATTTTTCGTTGGGTCATTTGTGTTAACACCTTCCGAGAAGCGAAAGTTATTTGGAATATCTTCGAAATAACTTGCCAGAATTTTTAGAGGAGGTTTCACTCGCATTTCAGCAGAATATGTGATTTATGCGTTATGGTTTGAGACTAGAGCACCTAAGCATGATCTACCTAGAATCGATGTTCAGTTTGAGGAGCATAAACACCTCAAAAAAGTCTAGGCAACACTTACCAATATCTTTAAAATATGAATTTGATGATTCGAATTTATAGAAATCTTTCGGTTTTTGTTAGGATCTATTGTATATAATGTATTCTCAAGAAAACAAAATAATATTTGACTTCTCCAATGCACCTATTATAAAAAAAATTTGAAATTTGAAAATGACGAAATTTGGTAAACACACTGAATTAATATTTTCGAAACGATATGGAAGCACTTATATTTTCCGTATCCAGAAGGTCCACCTCTGTTATTAATGACACTTTGGCATCGTCGCGGCATGCTCAATATTGAATTGTCTATTACATTTTGGCCTAAGTCATTTCAAGCCCCTGAACTGCTAATGGAAACTCCTGTTTATGATGGAAGACGTTTTGACGCAGGAGATTTCTTTTAGGGTGTCCACACATGCTCGATGGGATTCAGATCTGGGGAGCAGGATGGCTACGGTAGAAGGTCGATATCATTCTCTTCAAGAACGTTCAAGACAACTCTTGCACGATGAGGAGGGGCATTATCTTGTTCGAAGAGTGGATTTTGACCCATTGTTTGGAGATACGGTACCACTACAGGTAAAACTATCTCATTTGCGTAATAATTTCCCGTGAGGTTGTTCTGTATGAAAACGAGGTCAGTTCTTCCACCAAGGCTTATACCTCCCCAACACATCACTGATCCGCCACTCTGTCTAACAACTTCTCGAGCATGCTGGAGACGGTTTTGCTTTCCAGGTTCCCTCCATATTCGAATTCTTCCCGAGTCGGGATAGTAACTAAATCTATATTCATCACTGAAGAGAACTGTGGCCGACCTCTCTTGATCCCAGTTTACGTGTTCTTGGCACCAAGCTAAACGAGCAGCGCGATTTCCATGGGTCAGTTGCGGAACTCTTAAAGGACGTCTGGAGTGGAGTTGACCTTCGTGCAATCGATTTCTCACAGTTTGGTCGGAAATATGTATATTATGAACTCGTGATAGCTCTCGAGCAAATTGAGATGCTGTGGTAGTACGATCTCTTCTGGCTTGTAAAACCAAAAATCGGTCTTGGGCGACTGTTGTAATCCTGAAACGATCAGTTTTTGATAAAAAAACTGAAATCTGTTGCGGCACTCTACATAATTTGGTGAGAAATTGATGCAAGTGTTCATTTATTAAAAAAAATCATCCATATTGATCGTTCTGGATACGATATATCGATATTCAGAAGTGTTCCCTAGACTTTTTTGAGGTGTTTATAGTCAACTAGATCACCCAACCTAAATCTTCTTGATTTTAATTTCTGGGGGCAGCTAAAATGCCTAGTTCAGGCTGTTCCCATCATAAATATAGATATCCTTCTTGAAAGAATGAAAATAATGTATTATTGAGACCAGAAAGGGAACAACCACCATAGGATCAAGTGATTAAGTAATTATTAAGTTTTAATTAACTATCACTTTTAATCGATTTTATATTATTTGATCGGTTAGACGGGTTTTGGACTTCGTTCGTCAATCTTCAGCCAAATGAATAAATAATAATAAATAAACTAATCGTATATGCATATCCTGAAAAATTGCGTGGTTAGCTTTCTCTTCAGTAAATCGATTCAGGGGTGGTTGATGGTGCGACGAGTGAATCTCTTCAGGTTGATGCAGAAGTACCCCAGGGCTCTTTTTCTGTTGTAGAATAATAATTTGGTCCATTCCATAGAGAATAAAAACAGGGTTTCGGGATAACTGTATCAGCAATGATACCAACATAGCATGCCACTGAATTCAGACTTGGAGAAGATATCAGATTGGTCTATTTTAAAGTGAACAAGACCCAATCAACAATGTTCTCTAAGAAAGTTACTGCTGGAGAACCTCCTTCAATCATCCAAGGACATCAAATTCCTTCAGAAACGATCATGCATCTACTCGGCATCACGTTAGTACCGGAGTTTGCTGGCATGAGCATGTGCCAGCTACTGCCAAATCTGCACTATTTCTTGGCATCACAGCTGATGCTTTTATACAATGCATAGGTATGACCTGCTCTGAAATACTGTTCTCATGTGTGGGGCCCCGGACTCCCGAAGAGAACAGGATGCCTCATCAACCCTTCGGAGATAACGCGTGATCTCCAGCCTCTCGCTTAGAGGTGATCTTTTTTTTACAGATATTTCCATGGTAAATGCTCTAACGATCTGCAAGTCTTGGATACGGAAAGAAGAACCAAGCATGAGAGCTCTTATCGGCGGAGCCACGCACCTGTCTATACAAATTATTTTGTTTATAGGGCACTTCCATCGAACATTTTTGGCTCTCTTCAAGAAGACATTAAATCGTCTTGGGCAGTCTAAGATGTGGCATGACCAGCATTGCCTCCTACCCACAGAATGAAGAAGAAAATTACATTAATAAACACATATTTATGATAGAAAATACCAGCCAAAATGACTTATATAATGGAAAGTAATGACAGTAACTTAAAGGAAGGTGATTGGTATGTCCTGGTTATTGAAGAGCTCATCCCTTCCAAGTCTAGATGATTTGGAAATTTCCATCGGTTCTAGGAGATTAAACTTGAAAGATGTATCACTTGATTGAAGTATTCTCACAACCGGAATTTCCGGAAAGGATTGTAGTTTTTCCACGCATTGCATCGAAATTGCAGAATCTTGTTTCTTATGCATGAAAGATTTAAGATGCTCTTTGAATCTTATGTTGAAGTCTGTTGTTCATTCTGTCTTGCATAAAAATTGGAACATCAATAAGTAACCAAAGATTGGAAAGCAGAATTAACGGTTTGAAGGTAAGATCTCATCATTAATAATGTCAGCCTTCATCGGACCCTTCACCAAGTTCGTCGAATGGCATTGGGCATATTTGGATTCTAATGTTGAGGGGATTCAACTGCCTTCAACATCCCATCGTAACTCTTGACAGCCTTTAAACAAATATCGGTCAGCATTCGTCAGAATTGTATTACCGATAATCCGAATACCTTCAGTGTTAAGAGAGTATTCAGTCATTTACGACATCATAAGCCTTGAACATCATGTTCAAGGCTTATTTTATCAGAATCAAGACTTAATATGAAAGAATTGGTTAAGTATTTGGGGGTAGTACTGGATAGGAAGCATAGCGGGGCTCAGCATCTTGGCTGCAGACTGTAAGGTTTCCTGTTACCCTCATGACATGTACAAGGACCTCCAGCGGCATTGCTCTAAGCCACGCTTGCTAATGTGGTTTTTCAAAACCATTCTGCTACCCACACTCACCTACGCCTCGCTGGTGTGGTGGACAAGGGTGGAAATCAGACGGTGAAGCTGGTTGTAGAAAGGCTCAAAGCACTGATGGTGAGAAGTAAGGTGGGTGCTCAAAGAAAACTCCACCTCATAATTATCAGAAAAGCAGTTTGACAGCTTATAGACTAAAAACAGGGGGCACGTCAGTGCAAGATATACTCTGTTTTCTGAAGATGTAAACAGCGGCCACCTCTTCCGCATGAACTTAGATAGAACCCCGCTGAGGTACCTTCGGTAATCAAGATTAAGGCGAAAATCCTTTCCAGACAAGAGGTGGAGGAAATGAGAGATTCCTTGCTAGATCGAGGGTGCATCTGATACACGGATGGCTCGAAGACCAAAAAGGAATCAGGTAGCGCAGTTTACTGCCGGATATATGGAAAGGTTTTCTACCTTCCATTAAATAAACGTACAATAGTTTTCTAGTTAGAGATCATGGTGAACTTGGCTGTGATCAACGGCAGGATTACTTTGAATGTGGTCTGGGAGTGCGTTCAGGCACTAGAACTATTGGCGGTAAACAACCATATCCGTCTCTTCTGTGTTCTGGGTCACACAGGAATCTGAATAAATGAGATCGCGGATAGGCTGCCTTTCTAGAAGCTGAGAATGCTCTAATAGGAACAGGGCCCGAGCTCGGGATATCAGTATGTATTGTCAAGGCAAGGCAGGGGAACTGGTTAGCGGAACACCATAGGCACACCTGGTTGGATGCTCGAGGTTGTCGCCAGTCCAAGAAAATGCTGTCTACATCAAGTAGCAGGACCTGAACGATGCTGACACTTGAAGGCAATCGAACTAATGCGCGGATTCTGGCACATAAGTGAAGGGATAATGATAGTTCAGATATCGCTTGTGTAAGATATAATCCTAAATGCAGGAGGAATGAAATTGGGGATGAAACACCAATTCGTTAGATCACCACGTGATCTGCCGAAGATACCCCCTCGCTGTATCGGAGACTTCCTTAGGATTGAGCAGGGGATGCAGTTACAAGGAAGGACACGAATATCCAATGGACTAGGTGTCGATACTCATGACCCTTTGATATAATCTCTAGTATAAGTTAACTATTTGGTTCTTGTAGTAGGAAATGCCAATTATAATTAACATTTAGCCATTACTTGAAAGGTGGTATCCCTCCATTTGATCATTTTGTAGTTTGGCGTGTTGCCTTTATGTATTTCTGCTATTGTACAGAATGAAAAAGTTCTAAGACAACTCATGGGACTTTCTCGGATCACTTTTAGGACTCTCTTGCTTTGTATAAAAGAAGATTATACATACAGGTAACACGCCAAAGGTGTTAATTACAAAACGATTGGATGTGGGTTAGAACGGCAGATTAATGAAGCATTTATGGGTGAAAACTCATTCAGCGTAGTTCTAATCCATTCATTCATTTATATATCCACATTGATTAGTAGCTTCTTCTTCAGTAGATCGATTTGGGTGGTTTCAGGTTAATGTAGGAGTACCCCAGGGCTCCATACTCCCACCCACTCTTTTTTGTTGCAGTTTAATGATCTGCTCCACTCCACCAAAAATAGAGTATTTAGGTTTATGGACGACTGTACTCTGCTGTCATTACTTTCTAGTCAGCGTCCTATAACTACTGAGGAGTTACACCGACGAAGGTACCAACAGATCATGTGACTTTGCTGGCATGACTATGTGTCAGCCATTGCAATACCTGCTTCTGATGAACTCAGTCTTTTGTTCAGGGCTAATATCTATTATACAGGGTGCTTCAACGAAAACTAAACAGAGGCTAGACTATCTACCAAGATATTAATTTCTGATCAAAACGCAAAAACAGGTCAAACTTTGTTTCAAGGGGGACATCTTTTGGGGTACAAAACTAACCTGAAACATCAACCCCCTAAGCGGGGGTTGCAATCCTTGAACATTTTGAATAAGGAAGATGGGTCGAGTGATAACTCATAAGGAAGGTGGTATCTTTGTCTACATTGCCTTGAACGAATTTCCATTTTTAATTGAAAACTGTAAAAAATGCAGGGTGAGCAACTGAAAGATAGGGAAGACTATTTCCCTGAGACTATTCAAGTTTGAGAGGGGTAAATGGAACGGATCCATGCTGATTAATGGCAGTCATCATCAAGTACCATCCTCATCTCGAATTTCAACCCCTAGAGCAGGGGTGACCACCCTTGAAAATTTGATGGGTCGAGTGATAACTCGAAAGAAAGGTATTATATTTGTCTGCATTCCCGTGAAAGAATTTTCATTTTTGATTGAAAACTGTAGAAGATACAGAGTGAGCCACTGAAAAATAGAGAAGACTATCGCCCCAAGACTATTGAAGTATTAGTGCGAAAAACTGGAATAGATTCATTTTAGATCGAAAGCTGTCATCTTCCGAAATCACCCTTATGTCGAATTTCAACCCCTAGAGCAGGGGTAATATTTCGATCTAGTGATACGTTTCAAGTAAAGGATTTCGATTGCCTTCATGACTGCTCGCAATAATTCTATTATCATTGAGTTCCATAGGAGTTAGAGTAGCTCACTCTGTATCTTCTACAGTTTTCAATCAAAAATGAAAATTCGTTCACGGGGATGCAGACAAAGATAATACCTTTCTTTCGAGGTATCACTCGACCCATCTACCCTCTTCCAAATTTTCAAGGGTGGTCATCCCTGCTCTAGGGGTTGAAATTTGAGATGAGGATGGTACTTGATGATGAGTACCATTGATCAGCATGGATATGTTCCATTTTACTCCACTGAAACTTGAATAGTCTCAGGGAAATAGTCTTCCCTATCTTTCAGTTGCTCACCCTGCATCTCTTACAGTTTTTAATTAAAAATGGAAATTCGTTCAATGCAATGTAGACAAAAATACCACTTTCCTTTTGAGTCATCACTCGACCCATTTTCACTATTCAAAATGTTCAAGGATGGCAACCCCCGCTTAGGGGGTTGATATTTCAGGCGAGTTTTATACCCCAAAAGATGTCCCCCTTGGAACAAAAATTGACCTGTTTTTGCGTTTTGAGCAGAAATGAATATCTTGGTAGATATAGCCTCTGTTTAGTTTTCGTTGCACCCTGTATGGTGTCCAGAAAAGAGCAGTGCACCTCATTGATCACGCGGGATCTCCAGCTTCTCGCTCAAATGCGGCATGATGTTGATTTTTCTTTTCTACAGGTACTTCTATGGTGAATACTCTGGAGAACTGAAAGGCTTGGTTATCTGGGATAAATATTACCCTTTTCAGGAACACTTCCCATTCATAAACTTCGGAATCCATCTCTTTTGAGATTGAAATATCAAATCATATGAGGCCGATTTGTAGCTTATGTGGGAATGAATACTCTCCTAAACTGCCTCGGTGCAGCTTAAAAGACCAACCCAAGCGTGTGCCTGATCACTCAGGAATACACGGCTGACCCACAGAGAAAGAAAGGGTTACAAACATTCTTACTTGACCCACAACCATTTTGGGACTCAAAAAACTAAGACATTGAAAGATTTTAAATACAGAAATACAATCCTGGCCTGGCAAGAAGTTTCAGGAATGAGACTATCGAAAAAATTCTTCTTGCACTCAACGAGCTGGATTCACTTAATTGAAAGGAACTGAGATACTGTACACTTATTAACATCTCAAAATTCTAGCAGATGAAGATAACTTCCGTTTCTGCTACGAACAAATGGAAACAGCAGAACATTTGATCTGATGTGATGCGATCTTCGGATGACGGTTAAGGCACTTCAACTTATGGTTCGTGGAACCAAAAGATGTTTGCCAGTTGGTCCCCAAACGAATTGTGAGATCCACTGAGAAACTGATATCATCCTGATAAAGAATATTTTATTTGATGAGTGTAAGCATATTCTGCTCACGACAGAAAACACTGCTTCTGGCAAAAATTTGAACTGATGGAATTTTTTATCTAAACCTCACCTTCACAATAGTTCACTGAGCATAATATAGTGCAACAATCCTTTTTCGAGAAATGGGCTAAACAAACTCTTTAATTTTGAATTTCGTTCAATTTTCCGAATAGATATTAGTTTATCTTACCTTTGATGCATCAGAAGGCATCAACATCATCATGTGCTCACTCAGCGTGCTAGGCCTTAAAGTTACTGGCTTGAAAATGGAACTTGGAAGAACTCTTTTCACATCTGGTTCTCCGGGTAAGGTACTCTTATCGCCAGCAACAATAACTTCCACACCATTCGACATCACCCGTGTGGCAAGGTAATTCCTGGCTTCGTCGTAGCGACTCTCATCTATTTCAGACAAATCAATCAATTTTTAATATTTACATTTACCATAAATAGAAGAAAAGTTTTCACAGGTCATCTTCGTTTTCAGGTACCTAATAATCTACAACGTTTTACGTAATGTTAATTAGAAGTAACTATTTCTTACGATATATACTTTATTACAGAGTAAATTTTATATACACGTTCAGTATTTTTTACAAAAGAATGGATGCAACTGAAAATTTTGGTATTAATAGAAAAAAAAGAAGAAATAAAGGGAAAGTTTTATGTTTGGAATGGTAGAATATAAGATATATAACGCTAAAAAGACATTATGTCATTTACCTGCTAGCTGTTTGTATAGATGTTCAGAGAATTTACGATTACGTGGAAAAGAAGAAGCTGGTACAGAAATTGGTTGCATGATAATGAAATTGAGAATTTCAAATGCATTACCATTTCAAAGTTAAGGGGAATTGGATCGAGGAAGGAAAAAATCGTTTAGATTCAATGAAGTGAGTTTCCGAGTTCTAGAAAAGTTTTAGGAGTAGTTACTAATGACCAGCCATCTACACTCATGACGTTTCGTTAAATATTAACAAAGACAAAACACAATACAGAGAATCGTGATAGAACAGGTTGAACATCGACAGTAAGTGAAACTGTCAATGAGAACTTTGAGATTGACCATTTTCACCATAGAAACACACAATAAAGTACATACTAGCTCAATCTGATTTTGATTTCAGGAATAAGAATCGTATCACATAATAATAGTTCACCTTTTTAGCAGAGAACTAATGAGCTGAGCATATCAAGAAAATGAAAGAACAAGAAGTACATCATCTTTGGCCTAAATGTGTGACATGACCACATGCACGAAAATAAAAATCAACTTAGCAAGCAGAATACGAAAAGTACTATGTAATATTAAGCTGAACTATCAAACTGCAAAAACTTTGTTGGATAGTGTTCAGGATGAGCCTTATATACAGATGCCCCATAATTAGGTCTCGTCCTCATGACAGGATATTCTACACATAGAAATAATATGGTTTTATTCGTAGCTCTTGGGAGGAGGTGATGTCTGTCATACCACAGGTGTGGCTGCCCAAGATGATTTACTGTGTGTTCACTCCCTTCTTGGAGAGGGCCAAATTGTAGGTTATCGGAAAGATGTTTGATAGAAGGAGGTCCTCAGTGTACTAGCCATGTAAACAAAAGAATTTTCATAGAGAGCTACGTGGTATAGTTAGTTGGGCCGATCGCTGATGAAAGCTTTCTTGAGTCTGGTCTATCTTTGGAACTGGATTATTTCTAGAAGCAAACCTCTCAGTTTTTCTGAGCATTTATCATGGAAATACTTGTAGAAAGGTAAAAAGAACAACAACCTGTTGCCCTTGACAGTGTGATCTCCGGGTGGTCGATGAGGCGCACTGATCTGTTCTGAACACTATCCAATAGATGTAATGAATGTTTAAGGTGCGGAGCCCCACACATGAGAACAGTATTCCACATCAGGTCGCACCTGTGTTTTGTATAAAATCATCAGCTGTGATGGCGTATGAATGTTCTTAACAACATAGATCTAAGGGAGTTATGAAAATGGTTCTTCTATGGAATCCTGATACATACAAAAAATAAATTTGATATTTAGTAAAGTTAATCCCCTTATTGAAAGAAGAATAAGCAAAAGGGAAGGGGTGCGGTAAAAATAACCCCATCTTCCATAGATATCGTAGAACAACAATTTTGGGGTGGCACTTTTAGGGGACTCGACTTTCTTGGGAAACATTTTCGGTGTTGTTGACAACTTTTATGTTATTCCTATGATTAGAATGTTCTGCCAAAAGGCCGACATCATTATGAGACCCCTGTACTATGGAAGCTATATCTTCTTGCCCTTAATAATCTTTATCACTACCCAGCCAACTTCAAATGTATTTCTTGCAGAGCAATACAGAGTTTGTGCGTATAGATTGGGCTCAACAGTTCTCTAGAAGTACTTCCAGAGGACGTCACTCATCATGTTTCTAATGCATGCTTCCATTATACCAGCTCTTCGAGGGACCTTTCCAAATAGATCTGATGACCAGAAAAGGATGAACCTGAAAAGATCTGTTGATTCATGGTGAGCCATACTGTGGTACAAATATGGCTTCAAAATACAGTAAGAAATTGACTGTGTCACTTCACCGTCATTCAGAAACCTACTGCTTCTCGACCAGATACAGAGGAGGGGAAATATCAGAATAGAACATTTAAAAACATACACGGTGAGAAAGGAACCTTTAAGCCTTGAGGCCCTGGAAGGTACAAAGGAAGGTAGCAGTTAAATTTTGATTTCTATATTCTGAACATCTCATACAAACCTTTCACGTGTGAATCAAGAAAAATCTATAATACAAAAGTGTGAACTCACCTTCACGGTCGTTCTGTTGTTGGTCAGACCCGGTGAAAGGTGTGATAGTCATTTGGTTAGTTGGTGACGTCGCGTCGAAGTCCAAAAGAGTCAGTGTAGTAAGTCTGGTTAAGGTGTCGGTCACGGTAGCGGTTTTAACATGCGGTTTCACTTCAGTGGTACTCGTCACAATTTGGTCGGTCCCACTTACTCTCGTTATCAGAAAAGTATACGTCCTGAGGCGGCTTTGAAGTACTGTCTTAGTTTGTAGTTCGGTGGATGATAGAACTGTGGTTTTGAGCAGTAAAACGGGTGCTTCGAAAGATTCTGACAGTTCTGGGAAGAAGGGTTCGTAGTCGGGTACGTGTTGGAGATGGTTATCGTCTTCGATATCTTCTTGATAGTTGTCATCGTCTTCTTCTATCTCCTCGTCATCAATATCGTAGTTGTCTTCTTCAAGCTCTGATGATGACTCAGTGCTTTCTGCTAGGTTGTCAGGTTCTGAGTATGACTCAGTGCTCTCTGCTAGGTTTTCAATTTCTTCAGAAATTGTTGGAACAATAGTTGGATCAGTTGAAATTGGAGTTGAAGAGATGAAGGTATCATCATTTTCGTTCTTCACAATATCATAAGTTGATGATTTCAATAAACGCCTTCTGGTTACCACCAATTTCTTACGATGTCTAGAAACACTTGAAGAATTTTTGAATTTATCAGGTACTGATGTTGTAACATCAATTCCAAGTTTTCTCTTCTTCTTCTTTATTTTTAGCTTTCGTCGTCTTATTTTTGGCCTTGTTACGGTTATATCATTTCC
Source organism: Cryptolaemus montrouzieri (assembly GCA_013387265.2). Taxonomy (NCBI): domain Eukaryota; kingdom Metazoa; phylum Arthropoda; class Insecta; order Coleoptera; family Coccinellidae; genus Cryptolaemus; species Cryptolaemus montrouzieri. Next base: position 70,264,341 of record JABFTP020000062.1, read on the forward strand.
TACTTTACTTATTTCAATCTTATTGGAGCTGCTATGAATAGGTTCAACTCTAATGAGTTTTTTCCTCACTCTTGGAGATTTTTTCTTTTCTGAACTGTCGTTATAACTTAAGTCTCTCTTGTTTCTTACTAAATAATCGCTAAATAAATTTTTGTTGCCTTCTGATTTCGAAACGTGAATTTTAAAAGATTTTAGAAGATTATTGCCCCGAAAGTTACTAGACGTTTCGACCTTTGGCTTGAGGGGGGCTGTCTCAGAAAGGTCAACTACGCTAAAAAATTACTGACTTTATTTTGGTCGCTGGAAGCTTTAACATACTTGTATTTTTTAGTTTCCATAGGAACTGAATTATCTTTAATAGTACTTTCAATATGCTTACTAACGTCTCCTAATATACTTTCTAAGCTTTCAGTTTCAGAAATTACATTTGGATCGTAGTTTACGTTATCTCTTTTTCCGGGAAGGACATAAGTATCCAGATAATCCAGAGTACTTATGACCAAGTCGTCTAAGAGCTTCGACGGTTTCACTTCTACATTTGTTCCTCTTCTCGTTCGCTCTTTTGGATCAGAAATAATCGTAGATAATACTGTGCTGAATTCTCCTGGAGTTTTTCCAGAAACATACAAAGTTATAACACTAGTTTCCTTAGTAGGTTCAACTGGTGTTGGTTTCTTAAATTTTTTATTTCCTTTAGCTATTTTAGGCTTAGCCTCGATAATTTGAGGTCCAGCACTGATGTCATCCAAAGCTAAATTAAAAGTTTCTGGTTCGTCTAATTGTGCTGCTTGGACGGAATCTTCGGTCGACTGATTCAGATCAGGTACATTGACACCTAAATGTGATGCTGGTTGAGCTAATTGTTGTTGAAGAAGTGGCAATAGCAGAGTGTTCAGCTGAGGCGCCGCTACTGGGAATGCTAAAGTTGGCGTAACTACTACTGTATCAGTTAAGAACTCTGTTGCAGTAATAACATTAACACTACTATCTACAATTGTAGTTAATATCTCTTTACCTCTAAAGGTTAAAGGAATAACTGTTGAGCTAGACATTGTAACGGTTGTGACATAGGTTGTGGTTCTTGTTTTGAATTCTGTAGTGGGTGTGGGAGTCGCAGCAGGGTTCTGCAAGGCCAACAAAGGGTTCTGTTGTTGTAATCCACCAAGTAACAGCTGTGACAAAAGTATATTCGCTAGAGGTGCTTGAGCAGCCAATGCAGGTTGAATGGTATTCACAACTTGTTCAACAGCGTATATTGTACTTGGAACTATATGTGAAAAAGACGTCTTCCTATTTCTTATATACGTTGGAGTAAAAATTACACTAGTTGTAGGAGTTTCATTGAGAACATATTGCGTGACAAGCGTTGCACCATTGTTTGCTATATTGGTCGATTCACTCAGCAGTATAGTTACCTCTTTACCAAACGGATTGATAGAAGTCGAATAGTGTGCTGGATCTAGAATTTCAGTACTCAATTTCGCAGTTACTATATTCCTATACTCAGTAACCTTTCCATTTATGACTGGTATCGTAACTTCTGTTGGTATTTGATGGGTTACAGTTATAGTACCATCAAATGCAGGTAGGATGAAGTTATCATTAATATCTTGAGATTGTATTCTTGTCCTGCTAGATCCCCCACGTCTACTGTTACCCCTAGAGTTTGTTCTTCCAGAGTTTTTCCTATGACTCGAAGAATCACTTTGATGATTATTGTAAGAATTCCTTGGTCTTGACCTTGATTGTGACGTAGTCACTCGAGGTCTTGGAGTTGTAGGACGCCTGAAGTTACTCTTCTCCTTTTCAGGTCTCAACGTGAACTGAGTGCGCGATTGTGGGCTCACCTTGTTCGGTGAAATTCTTTTACGTGGGGAAGCGGTGGTTGATTGTGTGCTCAACGTAAAAGCTTTCGAAGATCTTGATCTAGTGGTATATCTACTAGTTTTTTGTTTCGGTTTAGGAACCTCATAATCCTGATAATCGTCTTCCGGTGGAGCTGTGGTTGTTTTCGATATTGGTCTCCTGAATCTCGAATATGTATCCCGTCGGCTCCTCTTGCTCCTCTTACCAAAATTGAAAGGTTTGATTTTGACTAAACCCGTTTTTGTTTGTGGTGCTTTTACTGTCTGAGGTTGTTTGTGAGATTCTTCATAATCCGTATCGTGTTCCTCCTCGTTCTCCTCGACGAGAATCTCGTCATCTACATTCTCCTCGTCTTCAGGTTCAGGAGCTTGAGTAGTTGAGGTAGTGAATAAATTTCTTCTTGGGAATAAAGCATTAGGTCTTCCTCTACCCAGAACACTTGCTCTTGTCGTTTTAGGTTTCGAGGTAGTTGTTGCCGATTTGCTGTTACGAGATAATGAATTCGTTCTTGCGCTTCTAGGCGTTGTGGATCTTCCACCAATTGGAGGTCTACCCAAAGGTGGTCGACGAAGTCTCAATAGTGGATTTTGCCTCCTATTCGATTCTGTTGTTGTACTTGTTTGTAAGGTAGTTTCATTTTCACTATCATCTGGATCATCTGTCACTTGCGTCGTGAGGTCGTTTTCATTTTCATTGTCTGTAGGATCGGTAACTGCTGCAGTACTTGCTGGTTTACCAAAAGAAGAAGAAGCAGTTGGACGAATTCTAAATCTTGCCGAGTTACTGAATAATCCACTAGATTTAGGGATGCCGCTACTCAAAGAAGACCTGAGTCCTCTTCTAGAATTAGATCCAAATGCTGTTGATGTTGGTTGTATTCTCGAAGAACTTCTTCTACCACCAAAAGTACTCGACTGTTTTGTTCTAGAGAATTTTCTTGAACCTGAAATTGTTGGCTGTATCGATGAAGAAGCTCTTCTATTACCAAACTTTCCTTTGGATGCTGGTATTGCAGTTACGGTAGGAGTGAAATCGTTTCTTGTAACTGTCGTTGCAGAAGTAGCACCTGGAAGTCTTCTTTTAGGTGAATAACTTGATTTTGGTCTTTGAACAAAAGGTCGAATTCCCGGTGTGAATGTTTTCTTTTTCGGTTGAAAACTCAACCTAGACTTGGTACTATCAGAACCCTCATTTTCTGCCTTTTCATCTTCAGGTTTTGATGTTTCCGAAATTGAACCTTCAATGACAGCCGACGATGGTGATATCGAGATACTCGTTGGCTTGATTTCGTCGGCAGGTGCTTGTGTTGAAGTTGGTGATATATTGTTCGTTTCACTTGGAGAAATTGATGATGGTCTATCTACCAAGAAGCTAGAAGTGCTTTCAATAACTTGGGCATATCTTCCATCTATAAAAGTACCGATCACTTTAGACTGATATAGAGTAGTAGTTTTATTTTGAATAATAGAACCTTGTACTAATCTCACTAATCCAGTTCTTTTAGGTGAAGTTGATATAGATTCTAGAGATGATTTCTTTTCTTCATTAACTTTCAAAGAACTGGTACTTTCAATGATTTGAGCATACAAGTTGTCAATGTAAGTACCAACTGCTTGTGTAGTATAATACAACGTACTTATCTCGTCAGCATCTACAATCTGTCCTTGATTAATACTGACAACTCCAGTTGGTTTCAAGTGTTCAGTAACTGAAGATGGTGTAATGTTCTCAACTAAAATTGAAGAAGTACTTTCCAGTATTTTAGCATATAAACCATCAATATACGTTCCAAAAACGTCAGTTGATAAAACTGTGGTCGTACCAGAATTCTCCTCAGTGTTGATGATTGTTGATAGCAAACCAGTGGGTTTAATTTCCGAATCTGTACTAGACTTAATTTCAGTCTCTAAATCATTTTTGATCTTTGATTCAACTGTATCTTCGGTGTTGGTGATTTGATTAGATTCTGTATACTTCGTTTTATTTAATACGTTTGTGGCTGTTTCTAGTCTACTATTAATGACGGTTTTATCACCTACATAAGATGTAGTGTAGTAGGTGTAGGTTGTGTAAACGGTTGTCTGATAGTTGTCTTCTTCCACACTTGGTGCAGTAAATGTTGGCAAAATGGTGCTCAGAGTTGATGCTAAAGTTGGAGTAATATCAATGCTAGGCGTTTCCAGAATTGAAGATGATGCCAGTGTGGGTGTTATAACATTGGAAATTGTTTCTTCCCTACTGTCCACTTTGGTAGTACCTTGTTTATATCTAGTAGTCCAATACGTGAACGTGGTGAAATAGGTAATGGGAAGACTCAAATCCTCAACGCTTAGAGTATGACTTGGAGTTAAAGTTTCAGTAACCACATTTGTAACCGTCTCTAAACGACTGACTACATTGCTAGATGTAGTGCCTTGGTACATGGTTGTGAAGTGGGTATATGTAGTGTAGCTCGTTTGTAGAAGCAAAGTAGGAGAAGGTATTATTTCTGAGTCATTATTCGACTCAGAAACAACTTGGTCATCCAAAATATTCCTCTTATCAACATTATTCAAAAGTCGTCGTTCTCCATCAGACGTGGTACTTCTTACTATTGTTAAAACGCTCTCATAATCACCGGCGTTTAGAAGATTATCTTCTATCCGGGCATCTTCCGTTGTGGTTCTACGAAGGGTTACATAACCGTCTGTAGCAGTGGTTGTTGTGATACCTTGTGATTCTTCAGTGCTTTCGTCGATATCGTCGTGTGTTAAAGTAGATGACTTGCCTCTGTTGATAGTCTTGTTATATCTTTTATTAGCACTTATTTGGGTTTCAATGTTTTTCTTAAATTCTCTTTCTTTCTCAGCATGTTCATCTTCATCAAGGATTGATGTTGGTGAAATGTTTTCGTACGTATTTGTTGGTTTTATTGAAGGCGTTACATAATTAGTATACACCTCAGTTCTACTTGAGACTTCAGTCTCTCCATCGACAAATATTGTTGTGAAATAAGTGTATGTTGTATAATATGTTTTTATAGCATCAGTTGCTAAGGTATAGTCATCATCCAAGGCTTTCGTAGCTAAGACTTCACTTCCAAGAGAGTCTACATCTGTTGGTGATACATTCACATCTAACTGAGATGGTGCAATTTCTGCAAAATCTTCAAATGATGCTGGTCTCGATTTATAGCTGGAAACTAAGTCAGAATCACTGTCAAATAATCCTGCAACTGCATCTTGAGATGCTTGGCTACCTATATCTAATGTTGATGTAACAACATTAGTGGTAACAACAATTCTGCTTGCAATTGAAGAAGTGGTATCTTGGAAATAAGTGGTGAGATACGTATAGGTTGTGTATAATGTTTTGAAGATCAACTCAATCTCTTCACCTTCCTCAGTGGTGCCTTCAGTTGTTTCTGGTTCAGACTCAGTCACGTGTTTTCTTTCTGTTGTTATTTCTTGGGGTGTTGTTTCTAGAGGTGCTGTACTCGTTGGTAGTTCAGTTTCTTGTTCAGTAGTTGATTGCTGCTCAGTAGTGTGAATTTCTTCAGTTGACGTTTGATCAGTTGTTTCAGATGTCGTTGGTGTTTCGACTGTCACAGTTGATTTGATTACCTCATCGGATATCTTTGTGGGTGAAATATCTAGTGAACAAGATTTGGTTTCCAGTTTGACTTCGGACGTTACCACTTCGTTTGCGTTTATCGATGTAGTTGTAGTTTCATCAACAGGTATGAAGAACGTAGTCAAGTAAGTTAGGGTTTTATAGATCGTTGTTGGGAATATTGTACTTCCATCTTTACATTCTTCTTCGATTGCTTTTTCTGTAATGATTTCATTAGTTGTTAATGCTTCTGAAAAATCTTCAGTGGAAGAATCCGTGGTAGTGTGTTGATCTTCTTCAGTAGTAGCTGTGTTTTCTTCGGTTGATGTTGTTTGGTCTTCTGTGGTTGTTATGAGATATTTCGTTTCTTGTTTGCTTTCTGTTGTGCTTTCTAAACTCTGTTCTGTCGGTGGATTTGTAGTTGTATCAATTTCTGGTGTGGAAGTGCTGAATAATGTTTGAAGATCACTATTCCCAACTGAAATGTCATCTTCGAAGAAAATTGTTGTGGCACCACCAGAAGATTTTGAAACTCCTTCAGTGGTGAAAGAAGGTTCAGTGTCGAAAAAGATTGTTGAAGGTGTATTTAATGGTTCAGTAGCCTTATTGGCTTGAGCTTGTAGAGAAGCAAATATTTTCGCTATATCTTCATGCGAAGGTGTCGACAACATTTGTATTTGACTTTCAGAAGGCTCAATTACTGAGCTTGAGATGAACTGATGTGATTCCTTGGTGGTTATTATATCACCTTGCTGTTCATGCGCGAGCACTGCTGACTTTGCTTCCATATCTTGAACAGCTTCAACGTTCTGACTTTTACCATACTTCTGCCTATTGCTTTTATCAACTATCATGGAAGGTAAATATCTTTTAGATTCTTCTTCAGAGGTTTCTTCAGTTCTTTCAGATGTAGTTGGCTCTTCAGTATTAATTGATTCAGTTTGGACTTCCAAAGAGGGAGTTTGAGTTTTAATTTCTGGTGGGGGAAGAACGAAAGATACTGTAGGTTTTATTGTGGGTTCCACGGTGATCTTGGTAACAGGTTTTTGAACAACTTCTGAAGTATGTGGTGTAAATATAATAACAGTATCCCCCACAGTCGTTGTGAAATCGGCAAAACCTGTGTAAGTGGTTGTTTTCAGATCTTTTGGATTCGGTTTCAAAAGACCAGCTAAAAATAGATTCTTCGCTTTTCTCTCGTACGAAGTTGTCAGTTTATTCCTTTCTGTTATATCGTCGAACTCTGGAAGATCGCCGAGATAGGAAAACCCACTCGGGGAAAATTCATTGCGTACGGTGAAAGTCGGGAGATGTTCCCATCCCTTAACTTTTGAAGGGGCATAATCGTTGTGCAAAATCAGATTTTCATGTTCATCTTTTTGAGGTTTTATCTTCAGAATTTTGATGTTTTGGTTTTGGGGGAATACCAGTTTTTGCTTGCGGTCTTTTTCTGAGGATACCCTAATGTTGTTGGATGGTGATTCTTTGAGGAGTTCTTCTTCTTTTATATCTTGTGGTGGTTTGAGCAAACTTTCTTCGCTAACTTTAGTGTATGAGTCGTAACTACTAGGATCAGTAGTGGGAAACACCAAATGTGTATCTACTTGGTTTGGAGCTATATAGTCGGTATTTTTAACAAAGTATTTACTGCTGAATTCATTTTGGTCAACACTTATTTTCTTTGTGTTCATTCCATGGGGCCTTCCATCTCCGTCATAAATAACTCGAGACGTTTTAGTGAGTAAGTGGGCGTACAATCTTCCGTCGTCTAAAGTAGTACCAACAACTTGAGTAGCGTATTCTGTTGTTACACCTTCTTGTACAAAAGTCCGTGCAGTAGAAGTAATTAAGCCTACGTCGGGCTTTACGTTCAGGAATCGGCCATAAGATGGGCGCCCATGATTGTCCACCAATAAAACAGTTGTGATATCTATAGGTTGGAAGAACAGAATATTTTACATTGGAAAATCGATCAATATACAAAAAATGAAATTTCGAGGAATACCATAATGTGATATAGTGAATTGACATCAAATAGGTTATGCGCATGCTCAAGTGTATTCCATATAGCATGTTTGGCATGTCAGGTTTTGGAACGAGACGAAACTTCTCAACGGAATGTCTATGTAGCGATATATGGAAAGAACAACATCTTGAAGACATGAATGAATTTTCACTAATTAATTAATAGATTAGTCTTAGCCCGGTTTTGAACTCTCGTTCTTAATCGGACAGTTGGAAACTAAGTATAAAGTGTTGTGATATCTATAAACCCCAACTTATTGAATTTGGAAAACCAGATAGTGTAGGTATACAGTTCATAAACAACTATTGATAGGAGTGTTATTAAAAACATCTCAAAACAAAAAGTTACTAGAGAGATTTCGCAATGTGTGTCTACTCATTGCGAAATCTCGCATATAGTAACTTTTTGTTTTGAGATGTTTGTGTATGCCTGGCTGTAAACCACATAGAAATGAGGGGCGTCGGTCCTTCGACGACCGCTTCTGTCTGATACGTGAGTGTCGCATGGCGGTATGTTATCGAACTTGTGTGACCACCTAACGTTTTCCTGTTTTATCTGCTCTTTGGTTTCACCGTTTCGTGGGGCGTTGGTGAGGTAGCCTTTGTTTCGTTTCGTTGGGGGGCGCAGTGATATTTACATTATTGCGTTCGCTCCAACGAATTGAGATGAGTAGGTAACGGCATAGCCTTGTGTTACGAATGGGTAGACAACGCTGACGAGGTCAAACGAGACCGAAACTGCAATCCATTGTTCCTTTTCGTGACATCTGACCGTGCTGTACCACTTCCCTGTGGCCCCGGTTAACGGTCATTATGAAGAGTAGATCGGAAAACTAGCTCCTTCAAGGAAGGATATTCAACATACGGACGGTTGAATATTGTCCCTTGAAAAATAATTTTCTTCGATGGGACTGTTATTATTTGAACACATAAACATTTAATTATTTCATTAAATTAATTAATTTAAATAAATTAGACCTTATACGGGATTTGTGATTAAAAAATCATTTTAAGATTTTAACTGATTTTAAGTAATTGATTTTTTCAATTTTCGGGGCAATGTGATTTTTAACTTATCAATACGCGTCAATGTGAACATGGGTAACTGAGAACAGCCCACTAAAATGAATACAGAGTCTTTTATATTAGCACTCAGTAGAGTGAACAACCGTCATCTTTATGTGAACAGGAATAATAATTTTTGAAAATGCGTGTGAAATTTTTAAATGAATTGTTTGTGAGTTATTTCTTGTTTAGTAAGTGGCTGATCTGTTATGATGTTTCTATTCTGGAATGGATTTTTCATTTTTATTTTTTTATATTTTTCATAATTCAATAAGAACTCTTTCATAAATACTACAGCATTTTATATTTAGTTTCATTCTGTACGATGACGAACAACAGTTTGATACCTCGGTAACGTTATTCTTTCAATTTATTTGTTGGTACTCAAAAGAATTACTTGGAATAAATAGTTTTTCAAGAATTTTTCTGATCTGAAAATATTGAATGGATTTGATGCATCTCAAAGTATTCAGTACATATGGTATTCTTCGAAAAAAGAATTGATACTTAAGGAGATATTAGTTATAAGGTAGCATGTTTTATTATTTCCCACACAAAATAAGAGGTAAATGTTAGTTCCACTTAGAATGTTAGGTTAGTGAAAGCATGAATTTTTAATTTAACTTTTGAAATCATGGATTTCGAGTTTACAACACATTGTTTATTGTGTGTTCCTGTATATTGGTTAGATACATGAAGAAGGAACCATATGAACATTAATAGCTACAAAAGTGCAACCATTGTTACAACTGTATTCCAGCTATTGTTGTTGTTGTCGAACGCAGCCTTTTTGATATCTGACCGTATTTTCGTATATAGCGCCGTCAGTTGTACCGTGATCGCGCGCCCGGAAACTACGGAATATAGGTCACAGAATCGAATAATATTTATCAGTCATACGAGGATAGACTGAGAAATTTTCATCCTCTGTGTAAAGGCAACTAGTGAATTTTCGTTTCATCTTCTGACAGTTACTCACTAGCAATTATGGAAGCGCAGTTGTTTGAGTGACTTGATCTGAGTGTTTTTGTGAAAATGGAGTATCAGGCTAGCAATAAATGTTTGTTTTGGAGAGGCAATACGCCTATGCGAATTAAAGATGAGTTGAATTCTGTGCATGGGGAACTATCATTTACACTGTGAAATTGAGGCCAGCTGTCGTCTCCCAAGACATCTAAATTCGCTTGTTCTAAATTTCACGGTATAAATGATAGTGCAGCGTCTCCAAAAGACTGTTTTGGTGGTAACTGTCAAAAGTTGAATAACGAAAATTCACTAGCTTTTGTTTACAAGTGCTGCCATCTTCACGAAAAGTTCGGAAATTTTTATGAAGTGTCAGACTACTTTGATCTGAAGTTATCAGGTGTTACATAAAACCGTGAACACTCAGCAGAAAACTGCATTATTTGGTACTTTTCAGTGCGTTACTGACCAAAATGTTATTATAATTTTTTAACTCTAATATATGCGTAAATATATTCCGAATCTACTCAACTTATGTTAATTCTCAAACTTTAATGGTGCAATAAAAGTTATGGAGATTTTATATACCCAATTCAATCATCTAACATTTAGTTCAAATAACTGTTGTCGAACGCACTTACATGAATGATAATATCGAGGCATCAATAAATTATGTAAGTCTAATTATCTATAAAAATTTCAAAATGAAAAACATGGAAATTTAAACTCATAAAAATTCCTCAATTTTCGGAATTTATATTTTTGTGTTATTTATTTATGAACTATAACATAGTTCTTGAAACAAAAAATGAAATTCATACGCGATTATCGCGATTGCACATAATACATTGAACCTAATCGACTCGCGAAAGATACATCGCAATATTTCATAATACATAGACAAATACAAAGGAAGATCAGAGAAGCCATAGAAAGGAAACTCCAAGAAGATTGCCAAGACATAGAAGCTCTGCAGTTGAAATATGACAGTTTTAACATCCATAAAAAAAGTTAAACAAACGGCTTGCATGTATAGGACCAAAACAATATGTAAACTGATGGACAATCGAGGGAATATAGTCATATAGTCTGGGAGACATATATCACAGAACTACTCCAGGACGTAAGACCAGAGCAGTCACAGATATTGGATAGATCAGGGCCCCCATCACCAACGAAGAAGTAAGAGCAACAGAAAGACAAATAAAAGAAGGGAAGTCTCCTGGGCCAGATAACATCATATCTGAGTTCCTCAAACTTTTAGACGACTCTGCAATCGTAAAATCACAAACCTGTTCCACCAGATCAACGAAACTGGAGAAATACCTAAGGAATTTCTTTTATGAGCCATCTGTTAAAGCTTTTCCTAAAAATTATACACAAAAGAATATACAGGATTCGTGAAAAATACATGTCGGAGACTCAGTATGGATTTCGGGATGCAGTATGCACTGGACAAGCCCTATTTAGTATTCAGATGCTGTTCCAGAGATGCAGGGATGTTAACTGGTACGCTGACGATACAGTAATTATGGCAGATAGTGTGAGTGGTAGAAGTCAGCATGGAGTACGGTCTAGATATTAATGTCAACAAGACAGAATACATGGTGATCAACAAAAATCAAATCCCACACGAACATCTAATACTCAACAAACAACAAATCGAGAGTGACAAAATACACATACCTGGGCACTGTACTTAATGACCAATGGGATCATTCGTAGGGGATCCGTTGCAGGATAGAGAAGGCAAAAGCAGTGTTCTTTAAAATGAGATCAGTGCTTAAGAGCCGATCTCTAACTTTAACCACAAAAATACGACTTCTCAGATGCTTCGTTTTCTCTGTCTTACTTTACGGTGTGGAAACATGGACCCTAACAGAGTCAACTACCAAAAAATAGCAGCCTTTGAAATATGGCTTCATCGTTGGATTCTAAGAATTCCGTGAATAGACCATGTCTCTAACGAAGAAGTCTGCCTAAGAATGGAGAAAGATCCTGAATTAATAACTTGAATATCTGGGTCATATAAGGAGAAATGAAGGAAGAAATGGGCTGCTGCAAAGGATACTACAAGGGAAGATCCCAGGTAAACGCGGGCCTGGCAGACGAAAGATCTCCTGGCTCAAGAACCTCAGGACATGGCTCTCAGTATCAACCATAGGACTTTTCCGTGCCGTAACAAACAAGATTATAATCGTCAGAATGATCGCCAACATCCAGACTGAATAGGCACCCCAAGAAGAAGAAGAATCGGCATTAACGTTGAACATTAATATAGCAATGTGCTATTCGATCCCCAATCTTCACTTTGACGATATTCCATCGCTAGAGATGTGAATTTCATCAGTCAAAGTTGTTCCTTGGAAAACCTGGGGATTTTCTTGTGATTGCTACAGAAACCCGTTGTAAAAATCGAGTCGAAATTGAAAATTGGGATATTCTCATTTTATAAGGTTTAAATCAATTTTTCGATACTACTGTTTCCATTTCAATTTGCCTGCTAGAAATCGATGGGTTGGCAATTTGTATGAAACAAAATTTTCGTTTGCAATGGTCGCTTCGTTATTACAAACGATAGTATCACACGAAAGTTGTAGCTTGTTGAAAAAACATTGAATAATTCATCTAAATTATCATTGTAATAGTTAATTTTTGAACTGTAATGAAAGCATGGAACATACTTAAGCTACACTCGGAGGCAAAATTAGCGGAACACTCGAAAATTTAACCAAATTTGAAGTTCGATATTTTTCCTAATTCTCAACCGATTTAGATGATTTGTTCGGCAAGTTATAGATCAACTCTTCTGCTTTGTAGAAATTATAAGAGAAAATAAAAAAATTTGAAAAAATGTTATACGGGGGCAAAACTAAAAGTGTTTTTTTTGTCGAAAATTCGTAGCACCCTGTGGAATTTCGTGGTCCGAGTTGAAACGTACAATATCATGGTCTGTCAAGACACATCTTCCTACAGTAACGCTCTTCTGGTTTCATGCGTTTATCTCTATTTTTGCAAAATATATTTAATTTTAAGTGGAAAATCACAATTTTGGAGAAATTCCATTGAATCAAAAATTGTCATTAAAATTCGTCTATCAATTTGGAATTTTCTTATTATCACTCAGGCGTGTCGAAATTGTCGTTTGCGATTTTTATGTTCGAATTGCATTAGTTATTGATGACAATTTGGTTCATTTGGTGAAAATTAGGAATTCATAGGAGATACCAGTCGATAGGTATTAAAATACACAATCGAATTCTGGGACCATTGATAAAACTTTTCATTTACACATGTGCACACCTTTTTTAATCAAATATGAAATACAACACACGTTTTTTTTGTATATGACCACATTTGCACTTGTTTAAACAATGAGAGTTTTCCATTCTTTGATTTGATACAAATTCGATCGGTTGCGGTGTTTTGTGATTCTTTTACTGTTTACGATTCAAAACGGTATTTTTCATTCAGAATGAGAGATTTACCACCAACCTCAGTAGCAAGGGCAGTTACATTGATCGAGGAAGGGCGCACCTACCGCTCAGTCGGTACCATGTTGGGTGTCTCGACGTCTGTTATCCATCGAATCTACCGACGTTACAGGGAAACTGGATTGTACGTGAGGAGGCGAGGACAAGGAAGAAATCGGGCTATACATGACCGTTTCATCGTCAATCAAACCATAAGAAATCCTCGTCTTACTGCTTTTCGGGCACGTAACCTTTTACAAGCAGTGGATAACATTAACGTCAGTGTGAGGACAGTCAGAAGACGATTAAATGAAGTTGGTCTGAGATCATACGCGTAATCTAAAGCACCAAGACTCGATAGAGCCCATCGGGTAGCAAGATTGGCGTTTGCTAGGGAGCATGTAGCATGGACAATCAATCAGTGGAGACGAGTTTTATTTAGTGATGAGAGCCGATATTGTGTGAATTTCGTGGATGGTAGAGATAGAATATGGAGACATCGAGAGGAACGGTACAATCAAGCGAACTTCGCAGGAACTGAGCAATACGGTGGAGGGTCAGTTATGATATGGGGTGGCATATGCTTGGGAGTACGAACAGAACTGGAGATTATTGGCAATGGATCACTTAATGCCCATCGGTATATAACAGAAATCTTGGAGCCCCATGTTGTGCGATAACGCGGGCCCTCATACTGCGCGCATAGTGATAGAATATCTCAATGAAGTTGGGATCACACGAATGGACTGGCCGTCGCGGTCACCGGATTTAAACCCGATCGAACACGTTTGGGACATTCTTGGAAGAAGGGTTTGACAACGGAATCCATGCAACGTTGAAGAGCTGACATTGGCTTTGGTGGAAGAGTGGGACAACATACCTCAACAGATGATAGACAACATCATTGGGAGTATGCGAAATCGTATGCGCGCTGTACTAAGAGCTCGGGGGGTCATACTCGCTACTAAAAACAAATGTTTTTTTTGTGGGTCATCATGAACATTTTTCTCAACATGTTCATTTCATTTCACGAGTGTATCGCCAGGATACACACCTGCTCTCAATTTTGGACAGAAATGATAATTATTATAGTGTCACACAAAAAAATTCAAAAATAAACGTGCAAAATCAACGATTTTTCCAGTGTAGTTCGAGTTCTCCCGGAGCGTGAAATTGGCGAGTGAATTTCAAAAATTTTCATTTCGTTAGATTTCCGCTTCTCTAATTTTGATTTTATTTTTTGGCTAACCTCCGATGTTATGCACCTACGCAAGATTAAAAATAAATTCTTGAAATTTGTGACTTTTCGCTTCAAATTGGATATCTCTTGTAAAAATAGAGATAAATGCATAAAACAAGAAGGGCGTTACTGTAGGAAGATGTGTCTTGACAGACCATGATATTGTACGTTTCAACTCGGACCACGAAATTCCACAGGGTGTTACGAATTTTTGACAAAAAAACACTTTTAGTTTTGCCATCGTATAAAATTTTTTTCAAATTTTTTTCGTTTTCTCTTATAATTTTTACAAAGCAGAAGAGTTGATCTATAACTTGCTGAGAAAATCATCTAAATCGGTTGAGAATTAGGAAAAATATCGGACTTCGAATTTGGTTAAATTTTCGAGTGTTCCGCTAATTTTGCCTCCGAGTGTATTTCAATCATTCCGTCGAAATTCTGTGAATGGACATATAGTTACTAAGTAAAACTTGGGAAAAGGTATTCGTGCAAATAATGGTTCATATTTAAAAACGCAAGTTTGCACTATATATATATATATATATATATATATATATATATATATATATATATATATATATATATATATATATATATATATATATATATATATATATATATATATTCTTTTGAAAAGAGAGGATTTACAAAAATTCGAATAACTGTATTTACAAACAATAAATGCTTATAGCTATAATTTTGGTGTGTGTCAGAAAAAACGCAATAGTAGAAAACAAGCGAAGAAATAGAATACCAGCAGAAAAAATAGACCATGTCCGTTCCTTAATCAGGTATCTAAACTCGCATCATGCCTCCTACGATTGCCCCTAAAGTGTGAGCTTAGGAAATGTAACAGGGGAGCCATACTATCTTGCGTATGATTCAGTAAACGAGTGAAAAAACCTGTGGAAAAAACTCGTTTCCCTGTCGCTATTGCACTAGCAAAAGCTTGTCTGTTTATGTTGTGTTAGTGTCGTGTGTACAAAAAGAATACCAAAAATTTTTCTACTTAGCAGCTTCATTCTCTCATTGTCATCTTGCATCCCATGATTTCCAGGACTTCTTCACGAAGACAAGGGTGAAAAAGAAAGAGGGATTGGGACAGAAAAAATCTGTAACAATGGAAAAAAAAAACAGCAGGAAAATATTTCATCAAAACGTTATATGTCTAAACTCACTTGAATCTAAGAACTCAACTTATGCTCCTCTGTTTTTCAACATGGAACTCATACACCTTTTGGGAATGAAGCCCCACGTGGGTGTAGCCCTTGCCTTATCAACATACACCATGAAAAAAAAACACTAAGGGAGAGCAAAAACTAATCTCTAAATAGACTTAAAGTTCTCTACCCAGTTAATGAAATTATCTGAAACGGAATTAATTTCTTGAAAACCACCCGTAACATGGTAAATAGGACAATCGAGGACTAAATGTCTTATTGTTTCTTCAGCTGCGCCACTTTCACATGCCGGACTTTCTACAGAATTTCATTTGAACAACATACTATTATTACGACCATGTCCTGTCCTGAGACGATTCAATGCACACCAATTTTTCCTACTTATTTCGAAACCTGCAACCCTTTTGAAAGGATCCTCTATGAGAACTTTATTAAAAACATCAACTTCCTGCCATTCAGTTTTCCAAAGATGAACAGCCTTCACCCGTGTACGCAAAAAGTCAATCGACCAAATAGGTTTTCTAGATTTCAATCTCAGGTTAGGTGGATTTTGAAGAGCGAGTATTATCGGAAAAACTTCTGGGAATGAGTGATACTTATCCCAAGACGATTTGAGAGCTAATTTCCTGCGAATATGGGAAGGAACTATATTACAAATAACCGGAAGCCATGGGGTAGCAGTTGAACTGATACATCCACTTATAACTATCATAGTTATAGTTTGCCCTATAACACCGTTAGACAAAAAAAATTTCCTGCATAACGTTAAAACCATTTTTACATAAATTCAAAAACAACTGGGATATTGAGAATCTGTTTGGAGTAATGAATTCCTCACACAATAAAAAAACACGGGAAAGGGGAGTCATTTTCCTCTATTCACAAAGTAGTTGGGACCTTAAGACGAAGTAAGACGGATTTTAATGCAGTTTAGTGCGTAAAATTTATGAGAATCTCAAAAAACTTTATAAAATGATCTAATCATGAAGAAATCCCAATTTTATATCCATAAGACATATTTCAGAATTGCATTTTGAAGAAGATAATTATACAAAACTTCATTAAAATCGGTCCTACCGTGCAAAAAATCGATAGTAAGGTCTATTTTTGTGCTTCAATCCTCGACTAAAGTTTCCCATAGCTGCAGTACTAGAACTTCGAAATCTGTTTAATCTGTACATCGGAGTAATATTGAAAAAAATTGATGACTAGAAGCTAAAGTGTGAGTTGTAACAGATATCATTATAATTATTCACTCGAAAATGTCAAGGATGTTGAATGTGAAAAGAACCTGCGGATTTCTCTCGCTCGAACGACAAATAAGATTTCTTGATATTTCTCTCTCAGTAATCATTAGAAGTAATGACTATGTGAAATTTACGAAATTGTATTTTGTTAAACAACGTTTGGTTACATTATATGTGAATACCCACTCGCATATAAAATCAGGGTATATTATAGAATTATGGTACTGGCATTTGAACTTTTGAATATGCAACTGAATTTTTTTTTTTTTGCCTTTATTTAAAGTCGCATCTACATCGAGGTCATTAGCGACTGCTCATTCAACAGTATCACAATGGTTTATTCATACAGTAATAGGATAATTAATACTTAAGCAATTTCTTGTAGACTGTTTTAAATAAGTGTGAATAATCCTATGGATTTGAGAAACTGTATCGTCTTTAGGCACTGCTGTTGTTTTTTCAGGTTGTCCTTGAAGTTGGTCAAAAATTGGTTACGCTGATTATAATACTTGAGGCATGTTGATAATACGTGTTTCACCGTTAGTGGTTCTCTACAGACGTCGCAGATTGGTGGTTGTTCGTTTAACAATAGGTGTAAATGTGTTATGCTTGTATGTCCTATTCGGAGCCTCTGGATGATTGTTTGGTGCCTGCGGATTTCCAGATGTGGAAAAGCTTCGTGGACATTGCTTCTAACTTCAGATATTCTACTCGGCATGCCTTCACCCCATTTTCTGTTCCATAATTCATTAATTTCAGTTTTAACTATTTTTTGTAGCTCTTGTATTGTCCTATCTACCCCTGCCCTTGTCCCATGTGTTATGGAAGTTTTAGCCCTGTCATCCGCTATTTCGTTTCCTCGGATACCCATGTGGGACGGGACCCATACTAACGTAATTTGTTTGACCGTTTGATATTCATATAGGATATTCTGGATTTTTTTTATTAATATATTCGTTGAGTGATAATTACCTATGGCTGATAGAACACTTTTCGAATCGGTAAGAATTAAGAATTTTTCTTTTTCACGCGCGATCTCGAGAGCTTTTAGAATGGCGAAGGCCTCGCATGTAAATATTGCTGTGTCACTGGGTAATTTGAAAGACCACACCTGTGGTTCAATGGTGTCGAGCACTATTGAGCATCCCACGCCTTCATTGGTTTTTGATCCGTCAGTGTAATAGTAACTGTGGTCTGGATGGTTTCTGCGGATTCTGTCGTGCAAACGTTGGTAGTGGCTTGGTTTGGTGTTGGCTTTCGAGCCGAGTGCTTCCAGTTGCAGGTTTACTTTAGGTGCTTTCGTCGTCCAAGGAGGCCGAGTTTGATGAATATTTTCATTTGTTAGGGGTAAGGTAATGCTGGTCTTGCTCAGGTATTTTTCAATCTATAATTGAGTGGTTTAGGTGTTCTGAATTGTTTATCGTACAGATCATGGAAATTCTCTTTGAACGTGGCTTTATATGCCGGATTTTTTGGTTGTCTTGATATCCTTATGCCATATTTCAAACATAATTCCATTCTCCTGAAACTTAGAGGCATCGAGTTTGATTCAACCAGAATGCTGTAGGTGGGGCTAGTTCTAAATGCTCGAATGGATAATCTTAAAGCCGTATTAATAACCGGGTGTAGCATATTTAAGGTGCTCTCTTTTGCTGAATCATATATGATACAACCGTAGTCTAGTTTCGATTGTATGATAGCCTTATATGTAGTGATGAGTACTTCCCTGTCTGCGCCCCAGTGTAGTGAAGATAGCGTTTTAATGATATTAAGTTTTTTTTTGGCATTCGGTTTTAATTTTCTTTATGTGTTGGACCCAAGTGAGTTTGTCATCGAACAGTAATCCAAGGATTTTCAGAGTTTTCACCTGTTCTATGTGTTGTCCGTTTAGGTAGAGTGGCAGAACTTGTTGGTTTGAATGAGTGCGTGAAAAGTTCATATGTTTTGCAACTGAATTTTGTTTAAGCCTTTGTCGAACGTTTGTAAACTCGCGACAATTTGAGAAACCACAAGAATTATGAATTCTTTCTTGTTGATACTACTATTCCTTTTGGAGTGTGCCATGCTAGATTGATCATGTTTTAAGTTAATATTAATTAATTGAAGAAATCATTCTGTGTAGCTACACTCACCGGCTAGAAACTCGATCAAGAAGAAAATATACTCTACTTTGAAACTTCATAACTCAGTGATTTATGATTGATATCCTCGAATTTTGGATATGGTACAGATTATTTAACGCAAAATAACAATTGATATTGGTAATAAGGGAAAATTCATTTTAAATGGCGATATACGACGGCAAACTAAAAATGTTTTCTTTTTACAAATTTTCAGTGGTCCTGTAGAATTTCTGAGCTGAATTTTGTTATGAAGATACATTTCATAACAAAGCTACATACATTCTCAATGAAGTAGTTCTTGATTGATCGCGCTATCGCTCTATTTGTAATATCATTTCGACGAACTGGTACATTTGAAGTAATTGATAGTATTGATGATTTATTTATTTTATGGAAATTCATTTTTAAAATAAAACGAAATGAGACACTTTTTTCACTTTTTCACAATTTATTCAACAATTACGACCGGTTTCGACCCTACGGTGATTCTCAAGTGAATAACAATATAATACATGAGTAGGTAAGTACAAGTACAGAATGAAATTTATCCTAAATATTGAGTAGTGGGGATCCATTATGCTCTAGTTGGCTGTTGAGGATAATAAATTGTGGGTTTTTACATAGTTTGTTAATCTCCAAACTTTCCAACAAATTCATCTCTCTCCCTTTGTTACATTTATGAAGGATTTTAAGATTGTTCAATGATATCGAGTGGTTAGTTGATTTTATGTGTTCAAATAAACACCTCAAAAAAGTGTAGGGAACACTTCTGAATAACGATATATCGTATCCAGAACGATCAATATGGATGATTTTTTTTAAGAAATGAACAACTGCATCAATTTCTCACCAAATTATGTAGAGTGCCGCAACAGATTTCAGTTTTTCTTTATAAAAAACTAAAAATGCAGCAGATGCGACGCTGCTTTATAATCATTTCATGTATTCAGTGTTTGAAATCAGTTAGTTGGCACTTACTTTCTGTTGTAAGCACAAATAAAAAATTCAAGTTTTGTGATTCAACCATGGAAAGACGACATTTGACTAGAGAAGAGATGTTACGAGCCGTTGGCATGCTCCAAAGTGGGAGCTTACAACGGGAAGTCCGAGTTCTGGGAAGTAGCCCAAGTGTCATAAACCGTTTATGGTCGCGCTTCAATGAAACAAGTAGCGTAGAAGAACCCAATACAGGTCGTTTCAGGATTACTACAGTCGCCCAAGACCGATTTTTGGTTTCACAAGCCAGAAGAGATCGTACTACCACAGCATCTCAAGTAGCTCAAGCGCTATCACGAGTTCATAATGTACAAATTTCCAACCAAACTGTGAGAAATCGACTGCACAAAGGTCAACTCCACTCCAGACGTCCAGAGTTCCACAACTGACCCATGGAAATCGCGCTGCTCGTTTAGCTTGGTGCCGAGAACACGTAAACTGGGATCAAGAGAGGTGGGCCACAGTTCTCTTCAGTGATGAATCTAGATTTAGTTATTATCCCGATTCGGGAAGAATTCGAATATGGAGGGAACCTGGACAGCAAAACCGTCTCCAGCATGCTCGAGAAGTTGTTAGACAGGGAGGCGGATCGGTGATGTTTTGGGGAGGTATACGCCTTGGTGGAAGAACTGACCTCGTTTTCATACAGAACAACCTCACAGGAAATTCTTACGCAAATGAGATAGTTTTACCTGTAGTGGTACCGTATCTCCAAACAATGGGTCAAAATCCACTCTTCCAACAAGATAATGCCCCTCCTCATCGTGTAAGAGTTGTCTTGAACGTTCTTGAAGAGAATGATATCGATCTTCTACCGTGGCCATCCTGTTCCCCAGATCTGAATCCCATAGAGTATGGGACACCCTAAAAAGAAATCTCCTGCGTCAAAACGTCTTCCATCATGAACAGGAGCTTCGATTAGCAGTTCAGGGGGCTTGGAATGACTTAGGCCAAAATGTAATAGACAATTTAATATTGAGCATGATGCGACGATGCCAAAGTGTCATTAATAACAGAGGTGGACCTTCTGGGTACTAAAAAATATAAGTGCTTCCATATCGTTTCGAAAATATTAGTTCAGGATTTTTTTAGTGTTTTACCAAATTTCGTCATTTTCAAATTTCAATTTTTCTTTATAATGGGTGCTTTGGAGATGTCAAATATTATTTTGTTTTCTTGAGAATACATTATATACAATACATCCTAGCAAAAACCGAAAGATTTCTTTAAATTCGAATCATCAAATTCATATTTTAAAGATATTGGTAAGTGTTCCCTAGACTTTTTTGAGGTGTATATTGGCGAATTTTTATCTGAGGAAATATGTTCCTTGAATCTAGCTTCAAAACTTCTTCCTGTTTGTCCGACATAGGCTACCTGATATTCATTGCATTTGATTTGATAAATTCCTGATTGCTTGAATTTATCGTTTGGCATTGAATAATAATCTGCTTAAGTTGGGGCCGCTGGAGATTGAAGTACTTATGTTCAATTTGGAAAAGTAGTTACTGATTTTGTTAGAGAGTTCGCCGGTGTATCTGAGACTAGTGTATCTTTTTTCCGGGGTTTCTACCATGCTATATAGTAATTGAGAGGTAATACGTTGTTCTTTGCGTTCAATGATTTTATTTAGAAAATGTTGTGGTATGTTGTTATTTGAGGAAATTTTTCTGATGATATTAAGTTCGGTTTGAAAATTTTCTGTTGAAAGGGGAACAGAGTAAGCTCTATAAATCATGGAGTTATATGCAGCTAGTTTGTGGCTTAGCTGACTGAACTAAAACCAACTAAAATGTCATCTACATATCTGTACCAGAAAGTAATGTTTTTAGCGAAATCTGTGTTTAATATTGAGTTTTTCTCTAAATTATTCATGAAAATGTCAGCTAGTAGAGGGCTAAGAGGTGAACCCGTTGGAAGACCTGAATTTTGATTAAAGAATTTAGATTGTAATTGAAAGTTACTTTGAGATGGGCATATTTGAAGAAGATTGCTAAATTCATCAGTGATATATGGCGGTGTGTTGGACTCGGATAAGATATCGGTAACAAGGGGAAGACACTCATTCGTTGGAATGTTCGGGTACTTATTTTTGACATCGAAAGATACTAACTTAATATCTTGGGAGATTGTTTGATTTGAAAGTTTATGTATGAGATCTACAGAATTAGAGATAGTGCATTGTGCTTGAAAATTCGAGGTCTAGAAATTTTTGATTCAAGAATTTTGCTAGTTTACTTGATGGTGTGTTTATATATGACACTGCAGGTCTTGCAGATTTTTCTTCATTATGTAGTTTAATCAATCCGAACATATTTGGAGCTTGAACATTCATTGGAGTCAGTTTCCTCTTCTCCCATTCTGTGTGCTAGGTGTTCTGACAAACTTAGCTCTTCTTTGATTCCTTTTGTGAAAATTTTGGTTGGATTAAGTTCGCCAATATTTGAACACATAAAATCAACTACTCGATATCATTGAACAATCTTAAAATCCTTCATAAATGTAACGAAAGGAGAGATATGAATTTGTTGGAAAGTTTGAAGATTAATGAACTATGTAAAAACCCACAATTCATTACTCTCAACAGCCAACTAGAGCATAATGGATCCCCACTACTCAAGATTTCAAGAATTATTGCCCGAAATAACAGCTTCTCTAGGCGAAAGAGGTGATGACACTCAGATGTTGAAACGAAAAATGGCTGACTGATTTGGCATTTTTGACAGACATCACAATGCACATAAACACCATTAACTTGGAGCTTCAAGGTAAAGGAAAAACTATTATTGAGATGATTTGCGCAGTAAACGCATTCAAAAGTAAATTGCAACTTATGATAGATCAACTGAAAAGATAGGATCTGAAACATTTTCCGTCTTTGAAAGGATTCCTCAGTTGAATGCGTTTTTATGATTGCAATAAATTGGCAAGTATAGCATCATTTATGAGTTATCCTTTTTCATGTAAAAACATTGAGCAGGAGTTTTGAAGAAAAAACCAACTTTTTCTGGAAATTTCAACACCTTGTAGCTCCCTAACGAAGCTTTTGCGGACCTATGTTCACCTGAACTTTTTTCTTAAAATACTATTATGTAACACTCTGTATATTGAAATAAAATCAATATTGAAAAATGTGAAAATCCCCGAAAACCTATTTCTACCCTGACTTGAATAATTGCACGACATCTACGACTCATACTCAAAATCAATGAACTTGCAGCATTCTGGTCCATTTCGTTTCAAATTTCGATCTGTCAGTTCCGCACCACATTCACGATAGCTGGCTGGTTTCGCTGCCTTTGTAATCGTCTATTGAGAATGTCCCAGAAATTGAAGAAATTGCGGTTTTGCCTTAAATCTCCAGTTCGGCGTCTCTGGATTTATCGATAAACTGGTGAGCGTTTCAATCAAGACAATTTTGGAAAGAATGGTAGAAAAACAGAATTAAGTTATCCCATCCACTCATAATATGGGTGAAAACTTTATGGTGATGCATGAAAACTTAAGAACATTCTCTTCGTATTCTTTCACATGTTTACCACTTTATTTTTCCGTAAATAAAAACTTTTCCTATACCTACCGGTAAGGCTGATGAAAAAATTGCATCTCTTACAATCAAAAACTAGGTCATAGAGAACTAATGTTGCTTTGTAATGAAGTGTATCGTCATGATGAAATTCAGCTCAGAAATTCTACAGGGCGCCTCAAAATTGAAAAAAATGCATTTTTGGTTCACCCTCGTATATCGCTGTTTAAAATGCAATTTCACACATTACCAATGTCAACTGTTATTCTGCGTTAATTAAGATGTTACATATTCAAAATTCATTATCTGTCAATGAGTCTTGAGTTGTACCTTGGAATTCTTTTCCAGTTTGCTTGCTACAATGTTCATATAAGTCAGTATGGTCAGCAAATTTATACAGAAAAATCAATAATATTATACTTGTTCGGAAATTCTATATGTCAACCTGAGTAAAAGTAAATGTTACCACCACCACTCTATACAAGATATAGTTTTTTTAAAACATCAACCATATCCACCCACACCATAAAAGTGAACAAAAGAAACTGCTGTGGAAAAAAGCAGTCTTGCAAGAAAGGAGACGAAAATATGATGAGAAAGAGTCGATACAATTCCATTCTACTAAATAATGTAAATAATGAATGTGATGAAACCGATAAATTAATATAATGAATACGATTAGGTCATTTTGAAGCTGCAAAGCAATGTCAGTATCACATATGAAACATATATGTTACATTTGAAACATACCTTGTCCATTCTGTCGTCTTTTTCTTGGTGATGAATTTAATTGTTCTAATCCTGTAAAAGAAGGAAAAATTTATTAGACAATTTGACCATTTTTCAGAATTAAATTGTTTGAAAATTGAGAGAAACATTTTTAGGCACATTACGTTTAGGTAAATTTCGTTACACGAGAGAGAAGAAACATACGACACCAAGTCACTTACGTTGAGAAAACTTGGCAAAAGAGAGCGACGTACACACAAACATACAAAGAGAAAGTGTTGCGGATCCGTGTTTTGTTGAAATATGCTTCAGACGCTATACGAATTGTATGAAGTAATGAGATTCTTTTTTCAATTTTATATTGAAATATAATTACAATGCAGTATTGTACCCTTCAAAATAGTTCTCTCAAAAAGCCACACAGCGTTGGAGACGGCATTCAAATCCTCAAAGGATTGCTGGAACTCGGATACTGAAAGAGCCTTCAGATGATCGGTTACAGCTGTTTGGATGTCAAGTGTCCCAGAATGAGAGTTCCCTTGAGGTGATTTTCAATTATCGGAAAGGGGTGAAAGTCACATCGACTCAAGTCTGGTGAATAAGAGGATGAGGAGCTCCTGGATTGTTTTTACTAGCTTAAAACTACATTACCCAGCACCCACTTATTTTTGATGTTTGGTCGCACATAAAATACTATTTTCGAAGTCTTTCCAGGATCTCTCAGTGAAAGTATTGATTAACCGTTTGGCCTTGCGGCTCAAACTCTTTGTGGACAATTCTGTGGTGTGGCTATCAAAAAAACAAATCAGTCTACATTTGATCTTTGACTTGCTCACTTGCTGGAGTTTGGTTTCTGGGTCAAGTGCCAAGACTATTCACCAATAATGACAAGTTCCAGAAAACGGGGATCATTTTCAATCTGTTTGTAATGTTCCGTCCTTAATAATACATTTTTTGTAGTTGTTTGTAGCGATCACTTGGTCTTGAATGGCCATAAGGAATCCTGTTTCCGCGAACAATTCTTCTTTCATCAACCATTTGTTGGAGGCTTCTTTATCGATGTGTGGTTGATTAATCTCATGGTGATGTCGTCCATGCAATTCCTTTCTTGACCATTGCTCTTGTTTTCCAGTATCTGATAGGAACGATAGATTCAGCAGGCCATCTCTGGTAGCAAGATTTAGAGGTGTATATCCCCTATCAGCCAACGATACCACTCTGTGGAGGTCAGAAGTGAGAGCTTTTGCAGAGAAGAATTCTCTGAGATTTTTTATCTGTTCGGTGTGTAAATTGACAACATCTATTAATCCGCGTCCTCCTTTTTTCCGCTTCAAAGTTGTTCGTATCACAGACGATTTTGGATGTTGTACTTTGTCAGCATCGTTCGAGTCTGCCTTTGAATATCATGCAGTTCTGTCTTAGTCCATCTGATTATTCCAAATGAGTAAAGCAACACTGGAATGGCGTAGGTGTTAATTGCCTTGACTAGATTTCCCGAGTTCAACATCGATTGGAGCTCAGTCTTCAGACGCAGACTGTATTCTGAACGAATCTTCTCCTTTGATTTTTTTGGTCTAGCAATGGCTTGTTGGTATCCTAGTATTTATATGTTTCGCAATCCCTCATGCACTGTATAATATCACCGTTTGGAAGTTGTGTTTCCCCATCTATGACTTTCCCTCTTTGAATGTTCAGGTTCTTACATTTTTCAATCCCGAATTTCATATGAACATCTGCCGAGAACTCACTGACAGTTTTCAGCAAATCATCCAATTGCTTCTTGTTCGAAGCATATAATTTGATGTCATCCATATACAGCAGGTGGGAGACTGTATGACAATTCCTATCTGTTTTTATCCTAAATCCGTATCCTGTTCTATGGAGCACTGATGACAATGGGTTCATAGCTAAATAGAACCATAGTGGACTCAAAGAGTCTCCTTGAAAAATTCCACGACGTATGGGTATCTCGTCGGTTTTAATTGATTAATTGTTTATGTTGACCTGCAGAGACGTGCGCCAGTGTGTCATTGTTGTCTTCAAGAATTCTACCAGGGCTGGGTGAATTTTGTATATCTGCAATACTTCAACAAGCCAAGAATGTGCGGTACTATCGAATGCCTTCAGATGATCGAGAAAAGTTGAACGAACATTCCGATGCCCTACATGTGCCTGTTTCATTATTACAGAATCGATGATGAAATGTTCCTTGCACCCGTGGTGTTTCTTTCTGTATCCTTTATGCTCCACTGCTAATATATTGTTGTCGTCAAGGTGTTGGTATATTCGATTGGATATGCATGAGGTGAGTATTTTGCAGAGTGTTGGCAGGCAAATGATTGGCCTATATTGAGACGGATCATGTGTTCTATCGCTCTTAGGTAGCATATATGTTAAGCCTTGTGTTGGAAAGTGGGTGTTTTGTTGGGATGTTGAAGAACATACGTGAGCTGTTTCGCTAGGGCTCCATAGAGCGTATCAGAATTCTTGTACCAGTAGTTGTGGTTATTATCTATACCTGTGGCCTTCCAATTGTTGGTCGCTCTGACTACTGTTGTGATTTCTTCCTCCGTTATTCTTTCGAAGTCCATATGTTTGATATCAAGGCGTTGTTTTTCATTCGTGATCCATTCCGCCTCTCTATTGTGTTCTTTGGGGTTCGACCATAATGATAACCAATAATCGGTCAAGCACTGTGCGTCAGGTACTTCTCTGTTATTGTTGGTCGCAGTTTTGTTATTTCCCTTATGAAAATTGGCCGCGTTTTGGAGGAACCTTTGGTTTTGGTGTTTTCTTTCAGTACACTTGACGTTTTTGAAAGCCTCTTTGCTTTTGCTTGGAGTTTCTGTTTCAAAGTGTCCATATACACGTCGATGTGAAGTTTGTGATCAGGGTGTTTTGTGTTTGTACTAATTTTCCTATAAATTTTGCGTATATGTGATTTCAAGCGTCTAGAGGGTTTTCTGTTTCTCAGGAATTCTGTGAGGCGACCGATTTCTGCTCTAATATTATCAATATCCTTCTCCAGTCGTTTTTGTCATGGTGGTTTTCTGAAGCTTTTTGGCTCAGCTTGAATCAGAGTTGTGGAGATTTGTTGTTTGTGAAGTTGAAGAACCGCTACTGCTCCACAGTAAATCAAAGTGTGAATCTTCTCCAAGGTGTTCTGGTCGGTATATTCTTCAAACACTGAGTTTACGCTTGCTAGGATGATATTGGTGTTCTTGTTCGTCTTGAGTTTGGGCAGTTTAGGTCTTTTAGTTGGGTTACTACCACTGAATTCAGTTATTGCTCTGTTGAGTTCTGATATTGCTAAATAGCTCGGATATGTGCTGTAATTCAGGATATTTTTCTACGAACGCAAGATGTAACGCGTGACTGTATGCTGTCATTTCAGATTCCAAGTTTGTAATCTTATAATAGGAACGCGTAATGAAGGAATTCATTTCTGGGGTCCACTTCATGCGTTTCCTAGGGAGTCCGGCTCTCGTGGTGATAGGCATAATGGCTTGCGCCACCGTTGAAACATAAAGAGTCGGTTGGGAGATATTGATGTTATTTCCCACTTGGTTTTGTGTTGCAGTATCCCTACTCGATATCACGCTGCTTCCGTCGCTAACCGAGGGAGACTGTGACTCACTTTCCGAACAAGACCCTCTTCCTAAATCTTGAACGCGACAAGAGATTATGGTGGTACAATGTCGATTCACCCGTTTATTCCTTAGATTGTACATCATTGGATAAGTTGCATTTTATACCTACTGCCAGGTTCACCTTGGGTACCTCGGGTTCGCTAAGCCCGTACTCAGAAACAATATTCCTGAGCTGTTTTGGTTTTTTTGTGTAATTCTTATGTTTTTGGGAGTGCTGAATTCGAAAATGAATTTTATTTTGTCCTAGTACTTCACGTTTTCTGACAATGTAGGTGTCTATGCTAAACAAGTTATTATCTCAAAATAAAACTTTATTTTTTTTAAATGAAGTAATTTATAATTGCGTATCAAAACTTATTTTCTTATCTAAAATACATTAATTAGTGAGCACTAAACACATTTCTTTTTCCCAGTGGGCCTCCTTTTGGTAAATTTTCGCTTGTGGGAAGCATCTGGAGGTCTCTTTTATGTATATATATATATATATATATATATATATATATATATATATATATATATATATATATATATATATATATATATATATATTGAACATCCATGCCAACCACCTGCGCCCTATTATCAGAGAACTTACATCCAAACACCTTAGCTACTTCATTTGGGGAAAAAATTCAGAAAAACATTGTCAACACAGGTATCCCCCTTGTTGGTTCAAAAATAGTTTGATGGAAACAATAAATCTTGAGCAGATCACACAACAGTGCAGAATTCACATCATCAGTATTAAAATGTACATTAAAGTCACCACATAATATAATTTTACAGGTACAACTAAACTTATCAATAATCTTCTCTAGAATATGTAGAAAAATATTCAAATCACCTGAAGAAGATCTAAAGAATGATAAAACATTAATACCTAATTTTTCAATATATACTCCACTGAAAAAGCACCAACACTCTCCAAATCAACAAAATCATAACGTTTGAAAATTGCTGAGTGGAGAATTGAGGATCCTAAAACCTTTATGTAAATATACAAGGTGCCATTTGGAATTTTAAGGTTAGGGACAATTGTACGAATGTACACGAATGTGTACGAAAAAATTCAATAGTCTCAGTTTAAGGCATCCTTATAGATAAATAATCTCCTTCTTGTTCCAACTGGAGATCTTAAAATGATAAGAAACTAGAGTCTGGCTAAATTAATTTGGAGAAGCTTGTATAAGTTTTACTTTCATGGGCGCATGAGTGATGAAACTGAAGAAAGATTGTCATGTACAATTGTTCCTAGCAGACTACGAGACCATATGAAGACAATCTACCCATGGTATCAAAAGGCAAACGATCATTTCTCTAAATTAATTCCCCACGATTTGCCATGCCAACAAGTATTTATCAATTCGTTTTTCAATCAACATTCTCCGCTCATTCCTCAACGAGTACAAAACGAGGAGCTGCTCGTTCCGGAATCAATTCGGCATTTACTTTTTGCGCCTCCGGACAGACATGAAAGATGATTAAGCATGCCTGATGCGATTGAGGATGCCGCAAAGTACGATATTATTCACGGCAATAAGGCGAACTCGCGATTAAGATTTTACCGACTGACCTACTTACCTATACCAGAATTTGCCATTTCGATATTCCCACCAAGCTTGTTATACCACTTTGTTTTGTTAAGTATTCGAATTTCTTCAGAAGGTCCACTTATAATAACAACAATCGAAATTATTCATTACTCATGACCAAGGAAACATCAAGAATAATTAGTAGTAGTAACCAAAGTTGTTCCATCATCCAAAATACAAGAATTGCAACGTCCAGAAACATTTCTATAAGTCTTCCAGAAAACATAAGACTTAACATCTATTGAGAAAACGAAAAACTACTCTACATTCCGAACAAAATTTGGTAATTCCGAAACCATTTAAATTCATTACTACAGACCGGATTGTGTGCAAAGTGCAGATTTACATATTTTATGCATCTTTCAGTATTTCTACATAAAAGTCTGATTACTCTGTGCTAGTTCAAAATTCTAAGACGCGGGAGACATACCTAGTAAACCTATATCGGGTATGCTGAATCCAGTGGTAACCACCGTTTTTGAAAACTAGCTCTTGGTTAGGAGATATTCGCCTTTGAAGTTAGCTGATTATAGTAGAGTTAGTCGCTTATGACTTCAGTACATTATATGCTTGTAATTCCCAAACCGTTCGGAATATCGCTTCACTGTCTTGGGCAAAGTTTTAGCTATTGTCATGGCCAACAACTTTTCTGAATATACCCACATAGAAAAACCTCCTTCAAACACCGTTTCTTAACAAAATGTCCAAAAAACTCCATTTATTTGCTATTTTTTCGTTAATTTTCGTCTAAATAATAGAGAAATCAAGGGAATTTGGCTTCGAAATCTCAAAATAAGAAACGAAAACACATTTCCTATAGTTAAATGAAAAAATTTAAACGCACATTCATGATTTTAATTCAAATTTTTATTCAAATTCCAACAATTTTCAACAAATAAACATATAAATTCATGTTCATTCTTCTTCTTCTCCATCTTCATCTTGCTGTGAATTCCAGCAAATGTCTCCAAATAGAAAATCAAGTTTTTTTCCACTATACTAGTGCTCATCTAACCTAGCCGTCACCTGATGAAACCGTTCACCATGCTCATCTGATTCACATGGTGATTGTTCGGCAAATTTGTCTGCATGGTAATGTAAAAAATGAATTTTCAGAGACATTTTTACACCGATGTTACGGAAAGCAACGAGTATATTTTCAACGTGTATGCGCCAGTTTTCATCACGATGAATTCCAAGTACATTTTCGATGACTCCTTTGACGCAATCCCAAGCAACGAGCTGCAAATTTGACAAACTGTTTTTAAATTGTTGGTCTCTCATCGAGCGTCGAATATCAGGTCCATTGAGTATGCCCGTAATAAAATAATTCGAAAAAATATGTGTTAAATATTGAATGAGTTAGGTTGATTGGTACGTATATTGTTTCACACAAACCTTCTTTTATTTTCATTCCACCCAATCTTGGGAAAATTTGCTTCAACTCATTGAATGCATTGCAACACTTTTTCGATTGGCGCAAGTGGAATTTCAACGACGTTTTCTCGACGCAATCTGAACCCTTGTCTCATAGGCCAGCTTTTATTGGCATATTGGTCGACGACATATCGAGTATACCATAAACATGTTTTTCGTATATCCTGTCTGCATTCCTCTCAAAAGAGTTATCACCTTCAAATCTGCACAAATCTTCCAACGACGGTCTTCATTTTTCACCAAATCAAGGATTTTTTTCAATGATTCGTAATTTTCTTTCGTTTGAGAAAATTCGGCATGATTACATTGTGGAGATATATTTGATGGTACATAAACCGATGAAGACGTTTCGCCAATAGTATCAAAAGTAGATGGAATGTACTGTCGGACTGGGTCTTTTCGGTATTGGAATGGATTCCGAATGTGGTAACGGCAACTGAACAAACCGAGTTCCTCTGAGTTCAGCTTTACTTTTTTTAGCTCTATTCAATACGACAATTTCATTAACACAAGCAAAACAGTCATCTGGATTATGTTCTTGAGGATTTGTCCAAATTACTGGAATGCCAAAAGGCATAGATTGGAATTCACCTGTAATAAAAATAGCTTCAATTGATATAATTTTGAAATAAATGATAAATCATTTCATTTTACCTCTTTTCCATCCACTCAATCTTATGACACAACCAGTACAAACGATTTTTGGAGCCCAGTTCACATCTTTGATTACAGTTAGGTTGAAATATTGTGTGTACGAGTCAGCAATTTCTTCAGAAATTGAACGCTTGCTTGTCATTATAGTAAACTTTCCACAAATGTAGCAAAATTTATTAAATTTACTGCATGAATTCATTTTGATATTTTCACCAAATATATAACTTGTGTAAACAAAGAAACTTCAACAAGAAATGTCAAATTAAGAAATATCATATCATATGAAAAATTGCACACAAATACATAGCAAAATATGTAGTAACATCAGTGACAATATTAATAAATACGTATTAACAGTGACATCTGTGAGAAATTTGAGTTAAAATCATGATTGTGCATTTAAATTTTTGATTTAACTATAGAAAATCTGTTTTCTTTTCTTATTTTAAGATATCAAAGCGAAATTCCCTTGATTTTTCTATTATTTAGACGAAAATTATCGAAATAATGGCAAAGAAATGGAGTTTTTTGGACATTTTGTTAAGAAACGGTGTTTGAATAAGGTTTTTCTATGTTGGTGTATTCGGAAAAGTTGTTGACCTTGACAATAGCTAAAACTTTGCTGAAGACAGTAAAGCGATATTCCGAACGTTTGGGAATTACAAGCATATAATATACTGAAGTCATAAGCGACGAACCCTACTAAAATCAGCTAACTTCAAAGGCGAATATCTCCTAAACAAGAGCTAACTTTCAAAAACGGTGGTTACCACTGGATTCAGCGTACCCGATATAGGTTTACTAGGTATGTCTCCCGCGTGTTAGAGTTTTGAAGTTTTCACGCACTGTGTTATTAGCAGATTCTGCATATCATTGTTATAATCTAACCCACACTGAGAGATTGATAGTGGGTTTTTCTACTAGACCTGGAGTCATTAGCAGGTACAGACCAAGAAACGTATATATAAGGTAAACAATACCTTGAAAATGTTTAGGCCACTTTACATATCTCCGAAATTCTCAATACAGTAAAAGTAACCAAAGGTTTCGAATTATCTTCCGATACAAGACTTTTGTCCCAGAACCCCGAGTTCTCAGTTCGTATCATCAAATCTCGTTTGTTTCTCTCCAATTTGTATACAAGTTTCGCGTGCTATACATTGAATGTTTTGAATAAATCTGAAACTGACACGTACTGCCTCTAGTAGCCTTTCCTGGATCAGACCGTATACAGAATTAGTGCGTCCAGCAATATTGTTAGTATTTCTAATCAATTAATAATCCTTAGAAAAATAGGTTTTCCTCCATTTCGAACACTTGGTTTTCAATATCCTCTAAACAGCTTGAAAAGCAAATATCTCAACTATTTCAAGATTTATTCAGGAGGGACTAGCAGATTGTTCTATTCCTCAGACAGTTCTAGTTAATAAAGCACTGTTTATGTGTTCATTTCAGACACTTTAAACTAGAATCAGTACCAAAAAACGAATGCTTTGTAGATCTAAATGAAGTAGCTCGAATTTTAAGAGATGAAATCGTAGAAGAAAATACGTTGAATATAGAAATAATTACAAATTTTAAAAAAGCCCCAAAATCAGTGGATGTAAAAGAAGCTTTTCAATGGATGAAAACATGTATTCAGATAGAAGCAGTAATTTTGTTCGTTGGATATTTGAAAAATTATCAATAACTAGATCGTTTTATCTTAAGAATGAGGAATTAAGTATTAGTAGAACTCAGATATAAATGTTAGGAAAATATATAGTTAGATTTGTTGTAAACGTATACATTTGATGTTTGTCAATTCAAGAAAGCCTTTTTTCTTTGATGTAAAATTAATAATATGAGTATAATTTAAAAACTTGCATATTTTTTATAAAAAACTTGCATATAAACACCTCAGAAAAGTCTAGGAACACTTACCAATATCTTAAAAATATAAATTTGATGATTCGAATTTATAGAAATCTTTCGGTTTTTGTTAGGATGTATTGTATATAATGTATTCTCAAGAAAACAAAATAATATTTGACTTCTCCAAAGCACCTATTATAAAAAAAATTGAAATTTGAAAATGACGAAATTTGGTAAAACACAAAAAAAAATCCTGAACTAATATTTTCGAAACGATATGGAAGCACTTATATTTTTCAGTACCCAGATGGTCCACCTCTGTTATTAATGACACTTTGGCATCGTCGCGGCATGCTCAATATTAAATTGTCTGTTACATTTAGGCCTAAGTCATTCCAAGCCCCCTGAACTGCTAATCGAAGCTCCGGTTCATGATGGAAGGCGTTTTGACGCAGGAGATTTCTTTTTAGGGTGTCCCACACATGCTTGATGGGATTCAGATCTGGGGAGCAGGATGGCCACGGTAGAAGATCGATATCATTCTCTTCAAGAACGTTCAAGACAACTTTTGCACGATGAGGAGGGGCATTATCTTGTTGGAAGAGTGGATTTTGACCCATTGTTTGGAGATACGGTACCACTGCAGGTAAAACTATCTCATTTGCGTAAGAATTTCCCGTGAGGTTGTTCTGTATTGATGCAGGTGTTCATTTCTTTAAAAAAATCATCCGTATTGATCGTTCTGGATACGATATATCGATATTCAGAAGTGTTCCCTAGACTTTTTTGAGGTGTCTATAAGCGCATATCTTCAAAATTTTGGTTGCATAAAATCCGGTCTCTATTCATTCCGTATAAATGTCATTTGAAAACGTAAAATTAAAATAGCAACCATAGAGAATGAACCGACACAAATCACAAAATTGCAATGCTCTTTACGCATTTGATTATCATCTGTGTTTGAAATGTCATGCAGAGGTTATGGAATAATACCGTGGCCGCTTATTGGAATGATACTCTTCCAAATGTAAGTTTCGTTATAGAATGAAGAAATTTTGAGTATAATATTCCTTTCAATATATGAGCAAATTTTTTTAATCGGATTCCTTGAATATTATATTAGACAAATTGTTAAATCTTGTGTTTCCAAATTATCTTTTTTAAGATCAAATCGCAAGAATTAACGTGTAGATGAGA
This sequence comes from Cryptolaemus montrouzieri, assembly GCA_013387265.2. Taxonomy (NCBI): domain Eukaryota; kingdom Metazoa; phylum Arthropoda; class Insecta; order Coleoptera; family Coccinellidae; genus Cryptolaemus; species Cryptolaemus montrouzieri. The sequence goes on from JABFTP020000062.1 coordinate 70,298,750, forward strand.
AATTCTACTAATTAAACAATAAGTTTGAGCGAAACAGTCGCTTTAAAATCGAAATGGAAATGATTTGATGTAGTACACCTTCGATTCATTAGTGAAAGACGGTGACGTACAAGGAAAGGCATTCATGAAACTGGGTGTTTGTTGAGATGGGAGCGTTATTACTTTCAACTGTGAATGAAGAATTGCCCCGAAGGCTTCTCAGCGACCTAATGCGGATTTGAGAGAATAGCATGAAATCATTCAATGCTTTCTTGAATATCATGAAGCAGGTGTGGACTTTGAATGCATAGATTTGCAAAAAATATAACTGAGAATGAGAAGAGGAAAACAACAATTCATTATATTTAATGTACTTTTTTTAATCCACTTACACGATTCAGCAAGCAAGTTTCAAATACACATTAGACTGGTTATCTGTAAGATGTCTTCTCGTCTAATAGGTCCAAATTTCGGTTGATTTTGAGAATAGAGTCCCAGAAACAAGTCGATTAAATTTCTGTGATTCATAAAGGAAGTGTACATCTATTGAATCTTGTTATTCAATTTTTATCTACTTCAGAATTCAAATGATGGCAAAAATGATTTTTCATTCATTCATTTATTCAGTTTTACCTTGTAAGAACTGTTTTCCTTACTTTTATTATTAGAATAGTTACCTACGGCGTGTTATACTCGACAGATAACTCTAATTCCGATTTTGTGAATAATACCACAGAATAATATCCCAGAAGCGATCTAGCCTCACAGACTAGAATCTGAATAAATTTCTGTGGTTTGTAGAGAAAGTTTGTATTGTGAATTATTTATGGTCACCTAATCGTTCAATATCCTATTGCGTGAAGTCATAAAGCACTTGAATAACTTAATTAATAGCAGAAATCACTTTTAATCCATTAATTCGTTCTGTCTTACTATATAGAGATTAGTTTTAGAGTTTCAAGCAAATATAAGTATAATTGCCTATTTAACTTCCTGATTTGACAGATAGTGATATTTGCACAGAATGACATTCCATCTCTTGACATAGTATGTGAGTTAACGACAGAAATAGTTTCCAGAACTTCTTCTGTTAGGTCTTACTGTGTAAATATAAGCTAAGTTCTCCTTTCGATGCATGTTGGAGTAGTTACCTGTGATGAGACTTCGCATCTAACAGCTAATCTATGTTTCCGTTTTTTTAGATAATGGTATGCCAGGAACAAACAAATTAAGTACATTATAAAAGCAAATTTCTGTGTTTCCTGAACAAGTCTATTTCTGTTGTGACTATGGTTACTTCGTACAATGCTTCTATTGAGCGAAACCTATGACGTCATATGGAACTCGCATTCGAAACATGATTGGTTGATTAATTTTGCGTTAATGCAAGTTGATAACGCAGGTTTGAAATTTTTATAAGCTGACCTAGTTATTCAATTTGTCAATTTCAAATTGTAGGTTTCAAAAAAGATAAAGGAACCAAAACACATTTCCGAATTCAATTCACACAATGAAATCCGTACATTCAGATGATTTGCGTGGAAACTAATTTATAACAAGAAAATTATAGGTACGCATTGTTCGTTTGTGAAGGAATGAAATATTATAATTATTGTTCTTAATTCCGGTGATCATTCTTCTGAATAATAAGTTACTTTCGATTGCTCGGCGATATTCGGTCAATGATTGGCATTTCCTAGATCAATCTATAATTTGTAGTAGCTGTGACCTAGAACAACTCTTGAAATATTTGCCAATAAATTGGTTGGAAGTATCTCAACAGAACCGGCTTGATTTCTTTTCGTAGGTAGTCCAACATTGTTGTATCAGAAGAAGCCTTTGATGCACATCATCAAAATTGATAATTCAAAGTAGTGAAATGAATATAGATTTTTTATGTGAATCCTAAAACTGATTTATTTTTACATCTATATTTAATTTGAATCGTTAGCTTCCTATTTTCTTTGTTGCGATTTGAAGATCGAGCAAATCTTACAGAGGTAGATGTAAACAAAACGGCATAATAGTCCAAATGTCAACACTCGAATCTGGAGGAATAATAATGACAGATGCAAAATCTGACATATACATGGTTTATGACATTCACCTCAGAATTCCAACCTAGAGTCCTAGCTATGACTGCATGATCACATGCTTTAAGTAAATCAGTTCTGCTCATAACCTACCGGACTTTATAAATAAATTGTCTGTCACCAGTGGAGCTCAACCACCTAACTTACCAAATACACTCGGAGACTGGTACATGGAGAAAACCGAATGCAGGGATTGCGAACCTGGCCAAAGGGTTTTATTGGTCAGGATTAGCTTTCAAAGAAGAAGAAGAAGAAAGAAGAAAAGACGATTTACAACAGTATGATTTGGTTATTCCCCAAAGTCTCTGGTGAAGGTGGTATCGTTAAACCAGTGTCGGTATTATGACATATATATATATATATATATATATATATATATATATATATATATATATATATATATATATATATATATATATAAAATTTGAGACCCATTGTTAGTAATATTCATTCACCCACGACTAACCTAGCACAATACCTTTCAAACACACTTGGAAAAAATTACTATTACATAAAAGATTTTCTGGCATTTCCATAGTTTCATAAAAGATCTAATTATTCTAACCAAAAGGTTTCATGATAATATCGTTAGACGAAATTTCCTTATTTAAAAATGTTCCTTCTACATTAGCTTTAGATGTCATCCGTAAAAAATGGCAAAATCCCACAAATTTCACTGAATTACCTCAAGACGAATTTATTAAGGCAACAAAACTTTGTCTGGAATCCACATATTTTATTTTCGAGTCTGAAATATTCACGCAAATTTTTGGAACATCGATGGGTTCACCCATATCTGCAGAAATTGCAAATTTAGTATTGGAAGACCTTGAATGTCAAATACTTTCAAAGATCGCATTCAAAGTGCAGTTTTTCAAATGGTATGTTGATGAAATAACCAAAATCTTCAATTTATATCACAAAAAAATTCAATTTACCAATGAAATCGAAAAAGATAAAACAATCAATTTCCTCGACATACAATTAACTCACGACGATACAGGAAAAATATATACAAATTGGTATCAGAAACCGACATGGAGTGGTAGATACCTAAATTTTGAATCAATTGTACCAAACCGATACAAAAAAAGCGTTATAATTAGCCTGGTTGATTAGAGCCATCAAAGTATCACACCATAAATTTAGAATAAAAATATAGAGAAATTGGAGAACACGTTTTTACCTGGTTTTTTGAACCACTCATAAAGAAAAGAATACATGAAATATACAATACAGAACAAAGGAAAAAGAAAAATAGATGTTAAATACATCGGCCTCACTTATACACCCGAACTGTCACAACAAATTGATGAATGCCTAGAGAATTACAACATTAAGATTGGACACAAACCTAACAACTACTGCAAACAATTTTTCACCACTCTAGGGCCAAGGGTGAAACACGAAAACAAAACACACTGTATATACAAGGTTAATTGTCAGGACTGTGGAGCGTGCTATATCGGTAATACTGAACATGAACAATACTTGCATAAAAGAGTATACCTACACGACTACTCCGTTAGATCTAATAAAAACAGTACCGCCCTAGCGAAACATAACATTGAACAACTACATAAATTTAATTTTGCTGATGTACGAGTTCTTGCATCTGAAAGCAACGACTTTAAAAGGAACATTCTAGAATGATCGAAATCCAAAAAGAACCTGAGACAGTGAATTCAAGAGCTGACGTTGACGGATTTATGAATGTCTACAGTAATCTGATAATTTGAAAACACCCTTCAAAATATTGCTGCAACCAGTTATACTCAAATATTAATTGTTATTGCTTGTTATTGTTGTTTTGCTTTTTGTTTTTGTTTTACTGGTGATGATAATGATGTCAAGAGACAATGATTTTTGTTTTATATAATAATTGTGCAGAGATAAATGTTTTCTGATGATGGCCCTGTGCGGATTCTTACAAAGGATAAGAATATCGAACAAAAATTTGTCTTGAATATTATATTGTAAATAGAAGTTTGTGTACTGAATCGCTGAAAATATTTTGTGTTTCACTGAACAATTTCTGGTAGTTTTTTGACAGAATGTATATCAATGAAAAACCAGCTTACAAAATAGCTTTTCGGCTTTTATTGTTCTTTAATTATTAGGGACTGTTAGATATTGTTCATATAACTGGAAATCGTTACTTGACCGAATATTTCGTCATTGAATTCATATAGATCATGTCGAAAATAACGGAACAGAAGGGGGTGTGTCGTGTAATTTCCCGTGAAGTCCCTGTATAGTTCAAATACGGTTGCTAAGAAACAGCTGATGCATATCAGATAGTGCCGATTAGGTTATTATGACTGGTGAATGTAATATACCGGGGCCGATCGAATAATTGGAAACTTTGTTCCAGAACAATTTCAAAATTGTTGAAAGTTATGCTTGATGTTTTAATGACTCAAATTTCAGATGATGAGGCTGACAGCGGTTAATACTGTAACTAAAGCGACAGGAGATGAATGCGAAAGCTTTTCTATCCTCTGATTTATCTTCTCAATTTAACGTAAAATGAAAACAAAATAATATTCTTCAGTTATTTTCATCCGTCTGCCGGATAGTTGATGGTGTTTAGATTAATTTAGGAAAGATCTGATGTGGATCATTTGAAATCATATTCTAGATCGCGTTTGTAATTTGAAATTATGGAGGTGTATCAGAGTGGTGCACAAAAACAAAAGGAAAGAGAGAAGGCCAGTGTAAAAGGTACAAATCATTTCTTCCTTTTGCACGCTCGAACGAACGTTATTTCCCAATCGTAATAGACATCAAGAAGTCTTTTCATAACAATTAATCGTTGAAGAGAAACCAGCGGTGCCATCATGTAACAACTTTACAAGTAATCATGAATCAGACAATGGAAACATAATGATTTGAACTGTTTGACGGACCGTTTTATAAAAGCTGCTTCTAAGACGCCGGTCGAGAATTTATCTCGAATGCTCTGAGAGTTTGATGAGTTCGACAGAATCACGACGGAAACGATTGTGGGGAAACAATATGAAGGTTTCAAGGTGGCATATCACGCACAGAAAGCATCTTGTGCAATGATGAAAATTTATTCTCTTCGAAACGTTGATATGAGATTATTTCTTACGGTTTATAAATACACACGGAAGTAATTTGAGGATACTGAAGATAGAGTATGACGCCCCACGTTGGGCGTTAATAACTATCACATTCCCTATTTAGGGAATGATGATATAATTTATTTGAGATTGAAAGATTAAATCTCAGCTAAGGAGAAGAAAAACCAGTCAGTCAGAAAGTAGGTATGGGTGTATGGAGGTTGATATTCTGGGGCGCCAAATTATCAGAAATATTTTCCTAGTAAAGCTAACGTTCATTAATCCAAAGGAAGATTAATAGATCAAGGATTAGGTAAATATAAATAAAGAAATGAATAGCGATTCCCAGTCACTCAAACAAATATATCCAATTTAACTTTCAATGAATAAAGAAATTACTATTAGGCGATAAAGTTATTAGCTATTATAGGGCTCCCCATATGACGTTATATAAGTCGTACAAATTTCTTGTTTAGAATAAATTAAGAATTCAGTTCTTTATTACATCGAAGAATTGATAGAAAATTAAACTATAATAATAAAGGGTTACAGAAGAGTGACAGTAAAATGATTCGGTATCCAATTTCGAAAATCCAAGGGTCGAAAGTATACGTACCAAATTATTTTATGTGAGGTATACACCCTCCATTCTAAAAGTAATAGAACTATTCTAAAACAACAGTACTACTAGTGCCATCTGTTGTAATATGGTACTTCATTGACAGCTGTTTTCATGACGTTTGTATGTAAACAACTTGAGTTATTGCGTCATGTTTTTGAGTATGTTTAGTACGTCGGTCGGAAAATGAGTTTTAAACAAAGATCTGCAATTGACTTTTGTGTTAAACTTGCACTTATGCATTCGTTCGAACCAGTTTTGAAAACAGTTATTCTAATCGTTTGATGCTTCATTCAAACTGGCCTTTTGAAAGGTATCAACAGTTTCTTTTGATCATTTTTGGAAAAGCAAAAATCGTTTTAATTTAGGTTCGGACTGTAGCAGGTGATGTAATATTTCGAAGTTTTTTTGCTTTTAATATTCAATTGTTTCCCGGACTGTGTTCGAACAAGCATTGTCTTGGTGAAGGATGATTCGCCGTTCGGGGTTGGATTTTCGAAGTTTACTAAAGACTTGCGGTAAACAAATGGTTGTGGAGCAATTATCAGTAACTGATCTTTGATCTTGTAAAGGAATTGTTACTACATGACCTATTAACATCGTGAATGAATGGTGTGCTGAAAAGGGCTCAGCATCCATCCAGACAAAACCATTCCATTCACAAGACGTAGAAAGTTGAACTCAAAGCCCCCTTTCTGAATAGACATACTCTAAAATTTTCGGAATGGGCTAAGTATCTAGGGTTAACCCTAGATCAGAGAGTCAACTGGAACTCACACATTGACAAAACTCTTTCCAAAGCTACATCATGCCTATGAGCATGCCGTAGACTCTTCGGAAAGACCTGGGGGCTACAGCCAAAAATAACCTACTTGTTATACACAGCGGTTATAAGACCCATTGTCACATATGCATCGTTCGTTTGGTGGACGAAAACATCTGAAATAACTACGCAAAACAAGCTGCAAATACTGCAGCGGTTAGCGTGCGTGGGCATAACAGGGGCTATGAGAAGTACCCCGACTACTGCCCTGGAGGTAATCCTAAATCTCCTTCCTCTTCATATAAAATTGAAAAAGGCGTTGATGGCGGCATTACGACTCCAAGACACAAAAACTATTAGCTGGTGATCTGAAGGGACACCTGGGGATTCAGAGTCACATAGCCCAGAAATCTTATCACAGCCATCGGATATAATGCCGCTTAAGTTTGATTTTCACACACTCTTCGAAGCGGCCATAGAAGACCGCACCATCGTAAAGGGAAAAATAAATTAGACCAAAAATCCTTCATTTGGGCTCTACTCCCACAATCATGCAAGCTGAAACACTTGCTGTAAACCTCTGCTGCCAGAAGGGACGACGAAGGAAGCTCAAAGGTGCACAGATTTACATTTTAACGGACAGTTAGGCAGTGATTAAAGCCCTAAACTCTTGCAGTTATCGGAGCATCTCTGTCTGGGAATGACGTCAATCCATGAAGCAACTTGCTGAGGGGAACAAATTTTTCCTGTGGTGGAAGCCTAGTCACGAAGGCATACAAGGAAATGAAGCCGCTAACGCACTGGCTAGATCAGCTTCTGGAATCCCACCCATGGGAACTGAACCGTTCTGCGGTCTAAGCAAGCCGCACAGACGACAGGAACTGGAACGGTGGGAAGAATCTAGCGAAAAAGAATACTGGAGGAAACTCCACGCCAAAGGCAAGCGAAAAAGTTCATTGACTGTTCGCTAAAACAGCTTCTAGATTTCTCTAGGGACGAGCTGAGGACTATAACAGGCCTCCTTACTGGACTGCCCACTGAGATACTATCTCAGTAAAATGGGTAAATCGGAAACGGCAACATGCAGAATGTGTAAAGAGGGCGATGAAACTGTCGAACATATTCTTTGCAGTTGCATCGCAACGTCAAAGACATATACACTTCGGTAGCGAAAAGCTAGATTCTTAATTTTGTAAGCGACTAGATCTATAGGGAAATTAATAAACAAGGGTTACGAACAAAAGACAAACTTGGTCGCAATTCGGAAAGGCTTGCTGCAAAGCCAAACGACTCCCTCCAATGTAATGCAAGCCAACTCAGTACTGACAGTTGATGAATTTTATCTTCTATCTCCCACCCTACCAAGATAATGTAATACCAGACTCTGGTCAGACCTATTGTCATTAATGGAGGGAAAACTTGGAGCATGACCGAGAACGAACAAGATATCCTCCCAAAATCTGAGCGCAAAGCCATCTGATGGATATATGGAACAAGTAAAGGAGAAGATCGGTTATTAATGTTATTATTATATTTGGAAAAAGAGACGGATGTCTAAGACCTAAGGATGCCTCAAATTACAAATTACAAGACTGAAATCACAAAAGCAACAGCGAGAAGCAAGGCCATAGAAAATCTAATGAATACGCAAGTCTAATAATATTCAAAATTGATTAGGCATTAATGATAAAGCTAGAACAGTGAGTTCACTTTTAGAACCTTACACAAGAAATTTCAAACAGATTTATATAAGAATACCCAAGTAAAAATTAAATAGTTCACTCTTACATTAGCTGGGATGAAGACCAGATATCAACTCTGTTTTTAAACGCATTGACAGATGGCGCGTCGATAATTTATTCCACAACTCAAAAGTTCTATTTGGTGAGAAATGTTGCTTTTGGAATGTCTGAAAATTATCTCTATTAGTTTTAGCCTGTGATCGCGAAGTTGTCAATTATGATTCAGATCAAATAACCCTGATAGGTCACAATTGAAAATGTTGTGGGGGATTCTGTAGTTGACTATCAGGTCTCCTCGCGAGCGCTAGGAGGAGAAGTATGGTAACTCGAAAATTTTGTGTCGTTCTTCACATGAAGGACGTGTGGTGTCATGGGGGATTTTTGTTACCTACGCTTCAGGGTAGGATGCCACACTGCACCCGCAAACTCCATGATTGGCCTGACATATGTTTTGTACAGCAGATTCCAAGTTTTAAGATGACAGTTCTTGAAATATTCTGCTGACCATAGATACACCACATCTTGGATGTAATTGGACCTCTTTAAATATTTGTTAATCAAGACGCTCTGGACGCGATGAGAAGTAGTAATAGTTACCCATGTGAAGAACCCTATATTTATCCAAATTCAAATGCAAAGACCAGTCGATACACCACTGCCTGAAGGAGTTAATATCCCGTTGGAGAGTGTCAGCATTATCGGGACTCGATACCCGGTTATGTGTTAGAACAAATATATATATAGATTGACATCATCATAACCAAGAAGACATTGTGCGTTTTATCAAGGATCAAAGAACTAAATAGTCGTACGGATGAACGAAACAAGGATGCCCAAAAAAGTTCTCAACGCCACAATATACGATACTAGAAGGACAGGAAGACTGGTAGCAGATCCAGGGCTGAGTGGCGAGCATAGTGGAGGGGCCACGGCCCATATCGAGCTGTAGCACACTGATGATGATCTATGTCCCAGGATACAAAATATAAAAGACATCCCTCGTACACACATAACAAAAATGCTGTAATTCTAATTCCACTTGAAGAGGTATCCGAATGGAATAATTTTGATTTCAATATTTTATGAACCCTTCGTATTTGAAACAATTATATATTTCAGGGAAGGAATTTCAGTTCACAGTTATCCGTTACGAACTAACACTCTGCAATCGAACAGCTGTTGGAAGAAGTAATGTTATGTTACAATAATTTTATCGGTACCTTCCTATTCGACGAGTTCGATAATAAAATGATGCAAAGCGAACAGATGACTCCCATCAAAATTTCATAATGATCTTCATGATGTTAACGTTAGCTTCTCACTTTCTACAACAATAGATTGAAGATTGATTAAATATTTGGTTATTGTGAGCAGACATTGAACGAAATATCCGGTCTTCCCACAATTGGGAAGATATTTTCATTATGATTTGTTTGTTAAAAATAGTTGTTGGAATTGAGGTATCTCATTAAATGTACAGGGTGTCCAAATTCGTTGTATTTGAATGGAATCTCCTAAACTATTGGAGATAGAAGGATTCGGTTTGCGCGAAGTGTTGCTACTTTTCAATGAAACGAAAGATGCCGTTTACAGAATTTTCATAGCCGTCTTCGTTTCCCAGATACAGGCTGATTATCGAAATGTTCCACTTTCGGAAAACCCTCGTATCTCAGTCAAAAATTTTTCTGTTGTCCGAAAATGTGCACGAATTTCAAAAATCATACCAATGGAATGAAAATAACTCACTTAACTTTTGGAAAATCTGGATAATCAACGTCAACAGGACAACATCTATCAATACAGTCAGCCACTTCACTAAGAAATATTTAAAAGCCAACTATCACAATGACAACCGCTCTTGAAACTCATATGACAATTGTATGTATAATATTGGTATTTATTAATCTGGGTTTTATTGTAAATATAATGTTAGCCCTTTTTACCCGTTGTAGAGATCCAGGTATACTTTTTGAAACATTCTATAGAACAAATTAAATATTTTGATTTAATTTTTAGATGAGAGAAAGGAACTGCTGCACACCCTCTGAACGCTAGTACCCAACCAATCGATTGAAATCAAAAATTCTGTTGTGGAAAAAGAAATAATTCATAGTCTTCATATATTTTTATATTATGTAGCATTTTGTGATGTGAAATACATTATTTCAAAGGAACGAAAATAGAAAGAGATTATAAACATCAATTTTTGAGAAAAACTTCTGTTCATCAATTATTTAAGGTTCTAAACGTACAAGATTCGAAGTTCTGAATACACTGCATCAAAAAATTAACGCACAAAATATAATTGGAATTTATTCAGAAGAAGTTCAGAGATTGAATTATTTTTCCAGCACTAGGCAATGGTTGAGAACAATCAAAATGAAAATGGCACTTATAGAGATTGAAATAAAACTAATAATAAAAAACGTAAGACTTTGTAAAAAAGGAAAGTCCCTAATTTGTTCCAAATTACGATCAATCCGTTTCGGAGCGCCTTCACGATGGCTGGCTGGTTTTGCTGGCTTCTTAATCTTCTATTGAGAATGTCCCAGATATGTTTGATGTGATTGAGGGATGGTTTTCGTGTAAGTCATTCCATTGAAGTGATTTCGGGAGCTTGTAGGTAGTTCCAAACGGTATGAGCTTAATGAGGTCTTGCGTTATCATGCCTCAACGAAAATCTTTCACCCAAGCTTGCTGCAATTGGTACAACATGTTTTTCCCGAAATGTCTCCAACGTACCTCTGACCATTCAGTGTTCCATAACACACGATGACCAGGTCAGTGCGACGAAGATACCGAAATAGACCTATTGACATTTGTTGATATTAGTCCAACCACATCAACAAGGAAAATTGATGAGGAGCGCATGGAGAATTTTGAAAAAACATAAGTGTTAGGCGACTCCAGTACTGTGAAGAGAACAGCCTGCATGATGATTACAGGAGCCTTTCGCTCTACACCCACTGCGACCATGGAACTGATATTGGGCCTTACCCCTCTTCATCATGTGATAAGAGGAGTGGCTGTATGGCCTGCTACAGATTCCATCATCTTTACCGTAACGAAGCGGGTAACTTTGGCTTTGTGCCTGGCGCCCTACAGTCTGAAATTGAGGACAATGAAGTGCTGAGTATGAGGTCGGAAATAGCAACACCTAAAACCAACATGGAGAGGCCATTCCAGATCATCATTCCCGATAGACAGGAATGGATCAGCTCCAAGGACCGTCTACTGGAGGATCAATGTTGGTACACGGATGACTCAAAAACTGCAAAGGTGTTGGAGCTGGTGTCTACGGTCTAGGTGCCGCCAAGGAAGAGTCGATCTGTCTTGGTCGGCTTGCGACTTTCTTTCAAGCAGTAATATTCGCCATTGACCACTGTGCTAACCTCTTGCTTGCGGGGGGATTAACGAAAAGGTCAATTTAAATCCTCACTGATAGCCAAGCTGCACTAAAAGCATTGGCATCCGATACCTGCACTTCACTTATGGTGCAGGATTGTCGCGGACGCATTGGCTTCTCGAGGAACTAACCTGGAGTTCATAGGACCGGAGCCTAAGCTCGGAATTCCCCTGAAAACTGCAAAGATGGAAAACAACCGATGGCTGGACTTGAGGGTATGTGAGCATTGGATGAGCCTCAGTGGACCTTCCACTACAAAAGCAAAGGCCTGGATTAATCTCTCTAGGTTGGAACTGAGGGTTTTAACTGCCATATTAACGGGACACTGTCACCTCAGGAAACACCTAAATAAATTAGGATTGGTTGAGGACCCTTCATGTATACTATCTGAAGAAGATATAGAATCAATGGAACATGTTATGTGTGAGTGCCCAGCTGAGGATAGGGTCAGGATGGAAGAACTCGGATGTTGCAAACTGAAGCTGACTGAGCTTATTAAGCTCTCACATACGAAACTCGTATCCTTTACGAGAAGGATGGAGCTCGAGGATGAAATTTAGGACAGAGTGTGCCACAAAAAACTGGGTCGCAGTGGCCGGGCTGCTAAGCAGCCCTCACTCAAAAGATAATATCTAAAAATCTATCTACTGTGAAGAGTACCTTAGGAAAATGGAGGGTGATCCACAATATCCCACAAAGATTTGATTCAGTGATGAATCTCGTTTCACGCACAATGGGATGTTTAATAGGCAAAATACCAGGTTGTGGTAGCAACAAAGTGCGCACAGATTAAGATGGAAACTTCCAAGAACGTTTTGAGTTCAATGTCTGGATGAGGATGATGGAAAGATATTTAGTAGATTCTATAATTTTTGAAGGTTCACTGACATGGGAGAGATATTTGGAATTTTTGAGGACCCAAATACAAGATGAATTAGACGAGTTGCCATAAGCTGTTGTGAATGAAACATATTTTCAACAAAATGGTGCTCCTCCTCACAACACAAGGGAGGTCTCGCGGTATATCGACGAAATTCTTCCCGAAAAATGGATAGGTACAAATGGTCGCATAAGATGGCCACCTAGATCTCCAGATTTAAGACCACTAGATTTCTTCTTGTAGGGCCATTTGAAGAATGAGGTTTACCAACCACATGTTAGAACCCAACAAAAAATGCCCAACAACCACAGTTAAATAATGTTGTGAGGACAACCATCAATCGTGTGCGATGTTGCAATTATTTTGCTTTCGCTGTTCGGCATAACCGGAAACGAAATTTTTTTTTTATTTAGAATTTGTGTGTCTCGACATCGAAGGTCATTGACACTTCTAGTGTGTTACAACATTATAATTTACAAGGTTACTTAGATTACATCTGATTATATAGCTGGGATGCTTGGAGAAATTCGATGATGTTCTTGAAATTTTGAGTGTCACTCAGTAACTCTGATATGGGTCCTTTGATGTTGTATAGGAGCCGTTTTTCCTGGTATTTACAGCAATCAGTGAGGATGTGCTTCACGGTGATGTGGGTTCCTGGGCATGTTTCACATTCGGGTTGGGGTTCTGAGGTAATGAGATGTTCGTGTGTTAGTTTAGTATGTCCGGTTCTTAATCGTCTTATGACTATTTTATCTTTTCTAGTCATGTTTACTGGAAATTTTATGGAGGTCACTCTGGGCTGTATTTCATGCAGCTTGTTCCGTGATGAGTCCCAGGCTTGTTGCCATTTCTGTTGAATTATTTTCTTTGCCACATTTTTTGCCTCGCTTCGCAGAAAAATTTCTTCAATTGCCATCTCTGTTACTGTTGCATTTTTTGCTGCTCTGTCTGCGGCCTCATTTCCAGTGATGGCTACATGAGATGGTAACCATATTAGGGTAACAGATGTGCCTTGCATATTGAGACTTCTATGAATTGCATGTATTTTTTGTACGAGGGATGGTGTGTGAAAGTGTCTCTTATAGAATGTATCGATGCCAATGAGTCTGTGAATATTGCTGCTTTTTGTCTGCAGCTGTTAGGATTTTGAAGGATTGCAGAATAGTTCTCCTATATGAATGCAACTTGTGTGAGGCAGCAAGTGGGTTTTGAGTGTGTCTATGGTTGTTGTGACTGAAGTACCTACGTAAGCGCTGGCTTTTGAGGCGTCGGTATAAAGGACTTTGTCAAAGTTACTTTTTGAAATGAGTTCTAGAAAAGATTGTCTGAAGAAGAGAGGCGTGGTTTCTGCTTTGTTGAATTTACAGAGGCTTGTGTCGATCTTTGGAGGTATTAAAGACCACGGAGGAGAAGAAGGAAGAATGTTGGGGGTGATTTTCGTGATGCAAATATTATCAGCTATTGGGAGTAGGAGTTCGAAGCTAGGTCTCAGGCGTTTGGAAGAATAGGCATTGATGTTTATGTTCCTATTTATCAGAGTTTCGGTAAGAATTTTTGTGGTAGGCTTGTTGGGATTGGATATGGCGTTTATGGAGTATCCTGAGAGTAGTTGTTCACGTCTCAGCCATAGAGGGGGGAAACGAAATTTGAAACATATTAATGTTATAAAATTCAAAATGTTGTCTTCTATCCGATTCCCAAATTTCATCAAAATATTCCAAATAGAAAAAAGTTACAGGGGTGGACCTAGTTTCAGTTACATGTGGTATAGTCTAAAATAATTTTAGTTTGAAGTCACTACAGCACTACATATCACTGCGCAAAAAATTCAAAATCAGCCGTAAAATATGCCCAATTTTTCTTCACGAATGTGGTGAGCCCGGTATAAAAAATTACGTTTCTCAATATTTTTCTGAGTTTACAGTTCAGAATTGTACGAAATTTAAATAGTTTCTTTGTCAGTGTTTCTTAATCTCTATCAATTTCACTTGGAGCTTGTGTTTTCAAGTTCTAAACGATCACTAGCACCAGCGTTTAGATCCGAGCTCGCCGCTAATGAATAACACAATCGAGTACAATCGTGTGACTTCTCCTAGATAACAATAATGGAATTAGGATAACCTCATTGAACCCTATTTTTATACGGAGAAGTGGTAATTTATTCTTAACTGTCTTCTGGTTTTGTTTACATAATCTAAAGATAGCTCGTTCTTCTGAGAATCGGGTAAGGTACGTTATTTTCTCAGGAATTATCATTCAAAAGGAAAAAGATTCACGTTCAATGTAAGATGCTTTTCTTCATGAACGCTTAGAAGGCTAAGGAATAGCTTAACGCTCCACTATTAGTTTATTCATAATTACCAAGAATGAATGTTGTTTGATCACCTATATTTTTGGGCATGCTACCAAAAGATTTCATACTGGGAGCTAGAGAGCGCTATTAAGAAATGTGAATATTGAAAATTAAAGTTTTGTTGTTGATTGATATCTGAAGAAAATATGTCCAGGAAAGTGTATACTTTTGAATTGTGGAGGCCGTTACTTGATGTAGATCCATGATATAAATGAGATAAAAACACAAGGTTTAACTTTAATCTACACTTTATTTGAAGAAATTCGACGACGTTTCGCTGACACAGCAGCTTTATCAAGAATGAAAAATAGAATGAAGAGTATGGTATTATAAACAAATCGTAGAACAAGTTGGATGAATAACAGGAAAATCCACACCGAGCCATTGTACAGTTAGTATGAAAGGTAATAAAACTAATTAAACAAGTTAAGTAGGGTGAGTAATTCACATCTACCTGTTCATTCAAAAGCTTGTCCGAATGTTTGTATCTATTTATTTCTAGGAGATCTAATTTTATGGAATCGTTTGTTCATTTTATCGTGAATTTATGTTAACATGAATTTTTGAATGTTTACCTAAGTTATTAGAATAAGATTTTGTTTGACGTCAACATACTAAGATGTCGTCAACATACATTCTTTATTGGTATAGGTATGTTGACGACATCTTAGTATGTTTCATTGAACTACTCGTCAATTAGACTTATTTGTTAATTTCATTAATTCCATCCATTTGAACATTAAATTCACGATAGAAATTGAACAGAACGATTCCATAAATTTTTGGACTTAAAATCACTAAACAAAATAATAATCATGTTTTTCGGTCTTTCGTAAACCAACACATACTGATACAATTATACATAACTACTCATTACATCCAATTCAACACAAAGTTGCAGCTTTAAACAGCATGGTACATCGGTTACTCAATTTACCTTTATCAATAGAAGATTATAATAAAGAGTTAAACATCATCAAACAGATAGCCATTAATAATTCATATAATCCGGATATGATAGATCTAATCATTCGTAAAAAACTCTATCAGAAAGCAATAAATGAAGTATATCCTATTCATAAAGACTATAAAATATTCAACAGTTTAACATTCTGCGTTTCTGCAAGTACAAATATCAAATCCTTTCTCGTCAAACAAAATCTTAATATAGCTTTCAAAACTTCTAATAACTTAGGTAAACATATTAAAAATAATAAATCTCGTGTTGAAAAATCAAGTAAAACAGGAATCTATAAACTCAATTGCGGTTCTTGTGATAAAATTTATATCGGTAGGACCTATAGGAGTTTTGGCATAAGAACATCTGAACATAAACGTAGCTTCGATAAAATAAATCTGATTCAAATTATTCAAACCACCTAATAAAAGAAAACCATTCATTCAATAAAAACTTTGACATATTACATATAAAATCAAAAGTTCAAAATTAGATCTCCTAGAAGCATTAGAAATAAATAGATACAAACATTCGGACAAGCTTTTGAATGAACAGGTAGATTTGAATTACTCACCCCTACTTAACTTGTTTAATTAGTTTTTATTACCTTTCATACTAACTGTACAATGGCTCGGTGTGGATTTTCCTGTTATTCATCCAACTTGTTCTACGATTTGTTTATAATACCATACTCTTCATTCTATTTTTCATTCTTGATAAAGCTGCTGTGTCAGCGAAACGTCGTCGAATTTCTTCAAATAAAGTGTAGATTAAAGTTAAACCTTGTGTTTTTATCTCATTTATAAAGTGTATACTATTGAAAAAATAGCTAAGAACGATGGTTCCCCTCTAAACCCACGTATAGAATCAACTAATACAGATAAATACATTTCATTAACATATTTTGGCCCTATCATCGAAAAGATTACAAATGTCATTTCGAAACATAAAAAAGTAGCTTTCAGGACCCACAAGAAACTCTTCCAATAGTGAAGATAAAACTGATAGATTTGACAATAATGGAATTCACAAATGGTCCTGTATGGATTGTGAAGGCGCCTATATAGGTCAGAATAGTCGTTCATTCAACTAGATACAAAGAGCATCAATCAGATTACAATAACTAGAGAACCGACGAATCTACTTTTGATTCACATCTATTGAAAATGGCAATCATTTTCTATACATTGATCCACTTCAAATCATTCACAGAATACCGAAAGGACGAAAGTTAAATTTATTAAAATCCATCGAAAATTCCAAACTCCAACGAATTCCCCATAGAGATTAACTTCTGAACGACCAGTATGGTCCGGCTTATGCGTCTATATTTAATATCTTTAAATAAAATCTGCTTTTATCATATTTCATTTATAACCTCTTGTTTGCACTCTTATTAATTCTGTATCTACCTGTATATGCATTTATGTATTTTCAACTTTAGTTCAGTACTTGTTGTCAGCTGAAGAAGGTCGAGACAGCGAAATGGCAATCCTGGTTTTCAATAAATGTCTTGTGATAGTATAATACACTCCATTTGAATTTGGGAGGCTTTTACTTGGTAAAATTCCATTATCAATAATAAAATAAAAGGTATATCAATAAAATTAAAGAAAGATTGCTCCCCGAAAGATTCAATTTTCAATATTTATTATCTGTATGCAGAAATTATCACAGTCATTGCAATTCAATCTGGCAAATATATGGCAAAAATAATAAAAACCAAACCAGGTAAAAACAATAAATCAGGTGTTTATAGATTGAATTGCAATGACTGTGATAATTTCTACATTGGTAGAACACATAGAAATTTTGATATTAGAATATCGGAACATAAACGCAGTTTTTCAAATAAAAATCAGATTCAAATTACGCGAATCATCTCTTAGAAAATAATCATTCTTTCGACCCACAGTTTGAAATTTTGCATACAGATAATAAATATTGAAGGTAGATCTTTGGGAAACTTTAGAAATAAATAAATACAAACACTCAGGTAGACTCATCAATGAACAAGTCGATTTAAGCCCTTCACCTCTATTGAATCTTTTCGGGAGCAATCTATTCCTTAATTTTATTGATATACCTGTCATAAATAACCACTTAAGAAGAAGCAACCAATAAGCTTTTAATTACTCAAGAACATTTATAGTTATATTCTCATTTATATTTTTCTGCATAATCATTCGTCTGAAGAAGCTACGGTGTAGTGAAACGCGTTACGAATCGCAATTATTAAGTAAAATTCCTTAAAACACAGTACTTGTTTTTTATTATTAATACACTCCACCTTTCAGTAAGATGGGATTCATTAAAAGAATTCGAATGACGTATGGAGATGAGAGCCCTGAAGATGGAGAAATAATTTTCCGAAACGTCTGCAATTTCAAGGGTTATTTTTCTTCAAACACCACCGGTTCCACTACCTAACCTAATCTAAATGAGCAATTGAAGTGAACCGCTAAACTCTTTATTGAGTATAATACAAAGTTTACCTGAATCCATCCAGATTTAGTGCATTAACAAATAATCTGGACAAAAAGTCCAGCTGGCAGTGAAAGCTTACAGGGAAGATTTTAATTTTCGTGTCAGGAAATCGGGCAAGTAAATTTAGATTTCAAGTCGAAATTGACATCACCAAGGTATCGCAAACTTCTTTTGAATTATCTTAGATGATCCTTGAGCACCAAAGAATCTTACAAGGTGGACTAAATTCGATGTTTCAGTACGGAAGCTATGTGAAATATTGGAGATCGAGAAAAATGTTCCCCCCTACCTCGACCACGATTTTCGAGAAAAACTTATAGGAGAAAACGGATTTCAGTTTTTTCAGTTTTGGAGTTATTCCGGAATTCTAGACTGTGTGCGTCGAAGATTTCATTCAATTCTGTGTTCTCTTCTGAGAACATAGAGCTTTTTTGTTGAAAAATCTAACTTTGGACTTGAAAGAAAATATGTTTCGATACAGAGTAATAACTAATTCATTGAATCAATAAACAAATAATGTCATAAATTCGAAAGCATTTTCATCATTCAAAATACCGAGTCCGAGGCCTGGAAACACTTTTGCGTGCGTTTCCTATATGAATGTTACTCACATTCTCCAAACAAATCCTAAAATTTTGATTTAGCTCATCTACATTATTCGAAGAAATCTAGAGCAGTCAGATCTGTGGGCAGGCTGACCATTCCAAAAGTCCCCTTGATCCTATACAGTGATCAACAGATGGTATACGGTTTGTTTTTGGTGTGACAGTGCATTGTCATGCTGAAAATAACTGGTTTACCAATAGGGAAGCTGGGATTTCAATACGTCATAAAAACTAGCCGCTTTGAGTAAACGTCATCTGTCAAGCTTTTATTTTTCAGGAAACATCAATAATTCATATGCCGAACTACACAAATGAACAGCGTCTCAAAATTATACAAACTTATTACGAAAATAAGAGATCGGTGCTAGAAATCGCCCTTCTGAGTCGACTATACTGCGTTCAGTGAGAAAGTTTGAATCGAAACTCACTCTATTGGTTGTGAAGCCTTCTTCGAGATCAAGAAATGCTAGGAGCGCCGAAAATATTGCAGCCATTCACGAGAAACAGTCGATTCTTAGTCGTTCCCAAGAGTTGGGACTATCACAAATGAGTGTGTGGCGTATTTTGAGGAAGAACTTGGGCCGGCATCTATACAAGATCCTGCCTACTCAAGAACTATTGCTGGGTGACCCCCAGAAGCTTCACTGACGAAGCTCATTTTAGGCTGAATAGCTGTCATTGAGAAAAATTGTCGATTTTGGTGTGAGTCAAACAAAAAAGAGATATTGGTGAAGTTTTCGCATCCACAGAAACTGGTTTGGTGGGGAATTCACGCTGGTGATGTTATTGGGCTATATATGCTGTAAACGTATACACTGTAAATAGCGAGCAATATCGATATATGATCCGTCAATTCTTGCTCGGACAAACTGATGAACCGGACTTGGATGACATGTGGTTCCAGCAGGACGGAGCAATATGCCATACAGCGACTGAAACAATCATATTGCTGAAGAGCCAGTTTGGCGAGAGAGTTATCTCAAAAAATGGCTTAGTCAATTGGTCATCTCCATCGCTTGATCTCACGCTACCAGACTTTTTTCTGGAGTTTCATAATACCAATGGCTTACTCCAAGAAACCGACAACAATTTCAAACCAATATTGAGAGTGATATCAACTAAGTAGCGTCAGTTGTTTATCTGAAAGCCATAGAAAATTGGGTTGGGAGAATGCGGTTCTGCTGGCGCTGGCAAGGGGGCCATATGAAAGATGTTGAATTGCATGATTAAGGTTACAAATTTATCTAAAAATTGAAAAAAGTAGCCAAAATCTCAAAGCGTTCTAATGTTATTGTTTTTTGAAATCCCAACGTCCTTACTGGTAAACTTGATATATATTTCCTCTTTACCCTAATGACAATTCAACAAAATATCCTTCCACTATATTGTCATCTTCAATATTTAAACTCAACAAAATAATTCCCTCTCTGCTTGACCGAGAGAGCCCCGATGGCCAGGTTCGGTCTTCTGAGTGATGCCGATTATGAACTATAGATGTTCTAGATTCATTATGGACCCAAAAATTTGGGTCAACGACCATATATTATTTCTACATGGATTAAATTATGGAAAAAATTTGCAAAATTATTTTGACATTCGTATTCAAATTATGACAAAATACTATAATAATAATATAAGCATTTATTGTATATACAATTATTCGAAGTTTTGTAAATCTCTCTTTTCATCTTTTCAATATATATATATATATATATATATATATATATATATATATATATATATATATATATATATATATATATATATATATTGTCATCTTTAATAAGATAGTAAATTTTGCCATTAATCCATTAACGCCTGAGTAATTTTTTTCGCGAAAATTGATGAAATTGAAAATACTCCTTCCTTTAATTGATACAAAATACGAGAACAATATTTTGAGATACACCATTCTACTGAAAGTACCTTTTAATTAACATATGATATATCATACCATAGGCATTGGCGAGTCTAATACAAAAATATTCTATTGGAAGAATTTATAACAGAACTAATGATTAGTCATAATGAAAAACTAGGAAAGTATTCTGAAATGATGAAGACAACATTCATGGTCGTTTGTGATATAACATGAAACAAGCTTTTGGGTGAAGTACATTTTTTACACTGAGCACATTGTCTTTGAGTTGGAATCCAAGAAACTAAGTGATCTACCCCATCAAACCTCACTTCTGTCAAAACATTTCGACTGCATTTTGGTTTTGGTCCAGACATATGTTCAAGACTAGTCAGAATTAATAAAACGACTCTTCTGGTGAATTCCAATAAACTGATTTTTGGAAAAGCATGTCGATAAAGGATCCACATAGTCACCATTGCTCCGTTTATACAAAAACGAACAAATGGCCAATACCATTTTTTGGAACGTATACGGATACGGTAAAGTCCCCTCATTTGGTGGAAAATATCGACCCCGCCCATTCCTTGGTTATATATATTTATGAGGGTACGTTGATCAACCTGCGTATATGGTTTTTCTTTTTTTGACCAACGCTTGCATTTTACCTTACTTAGGCACAGCTGATCGTTATTCATGTTCGTTGCGATGTTGACAACATTGTTGTCGTTCCACCTTATCAATGAAATTGATCTTGTAGAACATAGAAGCTTCCTCGTGGTTCTTTCTTCAATTCTTTCAAGGGCGAATTTTCAACTCTATCGGAACGAATGATACCTATGCAATTTATGTTTTCTTCCTTCAATGTATCTAGCAACTGTATGGAGTTGAAGAAATTGTCCATGAAAACAGTACTACCATGGGGCAAATAGTGTAGACATAAATTTTCTGATACCGACGAACCCAAAGTTTTCCCCTCCTTTTTATTTCCTGCACCACAGTATGGATCGAATTTCAATAAATAGCCTTCAATTGTTGTTAGGCATCAAAATTTGAAACCGTATCTAATTGGTTTCCTTCTTATGAATTGTTTCATATGATGGTGACCGAAATATGGCTCCATTGCTTCATCTACGGTAAAATTTTCTCCCAACGGAAATATGGTTCAATTGAACTATCAGGAGTTGAATCTTATACAGTTTGTTATTTTGATCTATTGTGTTGTTGTCATTGAAGTGTAAGTAACGATGTAAAGCTTCAAATCGGTCTCGTGATATGCTGTTACTCTATAGGGAATTGAAAGTTTCAGACTTTGTTTGCCAAAACAATCTCCTGGACGGCAACTTGCAATAACTAGATAAAATCAATACTCCCAAATAGATATACATTTCTCGAGTGGTAACAGAAAACGAATGATTTCCTTTGAAGATCGCATACCTTTGTGTTTCGTCGCAAATTTTTTGAACAAATGTTTCAGAAAAAAACATTTTGAATAAATCAAGTGGTATTAAATTTTGACCCCTTATAGTATTGACTATGTTGAGCGCCGGAGTTTTTTCGAAAGAAGTTCTCTCTTCGCGTTCGTTCGAAATGTAATTATTCCAGTTCCTCTTCTTTCTATTCTTTATTGTACGCTCACCCTGACGTCGTTTGTTTGGTGGGTGCTCGTTTGTATTCGTACTCTTTTTGAATTTCTTTGCTAACTCTGCAAAGGTAAGTTATCATCATCACTATCATCACTCTTCTGAGGAACATTCAACTCAACCATTTCAGTATCATTATCTCCACCAATGGCGTATATTTCCATCGTTTGTCTCAGAACTCCTCTGCCAATATCTTTTAGTCCAAAATCTCTTTCTTCGTCGCTTGGACCGTCATCTCTATCGCTGTCTTGTACATCTTCATGTGAAAATAACACATAGTCGAGATGATCACAATTTTTCACATTTGAATAATCTTCATCCACTTCGCTCAATTCGAAAATATAATTCATCAGCTCCTCAGCATCTTGCGTTTCCTGCAATAGAACGAACCCATTACTTGCTATTGCGAGCTCTTAGCTCATAGATATATCCGAAAAGAACTATCTGAGCTCGTAATCTGATAAAATGAACCTTCATTGTTAAAATTCCAGAATGGAAAAAAAATGAGATCAATTTTTGTAGGAAAAATGAATTGAATCTCACCTTAGCGGCATCGTTGAAGCGAAATAAAATCTCTCCTCACTTCCTTCGGGTGTAGAAACTTTTTTTTACGCACTATACTTCCCCGTTCCGCACCGAATCGAAGATAGACTTGTACTTATGCTAATTCGTTACACGAATATCGAACACAACGGACGGTTCAGACATGTCGTCACCTGTAAAGCGGTCGTCTCTGGGATATGATATATCATATCATAGGCATCAATGGGTTAAGGTTGTCAAAAACAGCACTCTACACATTGAAACCGATTCGTCTTTTGTTGAATATTCAACTATCGATGGTGATTGACATCTTACCAACATTACTTATTGTGCTTATTGAAAATTCCTACATTTGTAATGCGAACTTCATAGGTAGATATGACGCGTCGATAAAATTCGGGGTTTTCTTCTGCTTTTTGAAAGTACCAGTGACTGGAATTTAGTCGTCATTGGGAATCACCCGGCTGGAGGAATTGCGTGCTCATCCTGTAAGGTCTGAATTTATGATCCTCGAGCCCTTGACTTCGAAATGCCAGTTTCAATCGCCATTTAAAGGCTTGAAATTTCAGGATGGGCTGCAACTGCTCCTGAAACGTCGACGATTGCATCTTCAATTTTTCATGGTTTACTCCGTTGTGCTTTGAAAGAAACTCCAGCAATTAAATTGTCCTTCAGTCCTTTGCAAAAAGACTTATGCGGCAGTCTCCTCACACGGAATCTATTGAAATAAGATTCTTCTACAGCGAATCATACCCACTCTATATATAAAATTTCAACATCTCATACTTTCCGTAATTAGTAGTAAATAGAAACTTCGGAAGCAGATAGAGAAGAACGATATAATTAGGAACCTATCCAATAGATGTAATGAACATCCCATCCGAACTATCTTGCTTCTTCCGCCAATTTCTCCCTTCTTACCTAGGGACTATAGCCTTTGGGCTAGAACCCCAAGAAGATGTTTTTATTCGGTAAGAATCCGACATTGGCCCAGATTCCGGGATGCATTTTTTCGAAGATTTTCCCTCTCATAGTTTAAAAAAAACCGACTCAGTGAGTAGGGTTTTTGTAGATGTTGGTGTCGTCAGCGAACATGAAACTTTGGACCTAACCACTCGGGGCAGGTCGGATTTGTATAACAGATATAGAAGAGTTCTCAATACAGAACCTTGGGCAACACCTATATCAACCTCTCAAGAAGAAGAGTAACTTTGTTTTCATCTCTCATCTCATAGCTTTGCACGATGTGTGAACTACGTTTCGAGACTCTACTGTGTATTTTTCATGACACTTATTTGTCATATGCCACCCAGTATAATTGTAAGAACCATTGTAAATACCAAAGCGTAAAATACATTCTAACATTTCTTCCAATTTCATTGTCGATTAAGTTATCGCGTCAGACGTCATAAACGATGGCCCACCAGCATCCGAAATGAACGTTCTAATTACAAGTACAGAAGATCCATTTATTCACTTGACATTCTGAACGGGAATTCGAGAAAGCGGATCTGGTCGGAGAAAATTAGTTTCAGTGAACTTACATACAATCAACTTCTGTTAAAAAAGAAATTCAATTTTTGAAATTTAAAGTTCATTGGTACTCGCATAAATATCACTTTCGTTTATGACGGAGCCGATAGCAAATTAGACGAGTAAATAAAGGATATGCCATGCAGAAAGTATGGTGAGACGAGGATGTTAATTGAATTCGTTATCAATGGTGTGTCATTAGGCTGAATTTTTGTGAAGACTTTCTTTTCAGTGTTCTACTCTTCAAGGTGTAATGAAACTTTTCAATTTAAATCGTCTCATCTTATCTTAATGAATGTTATTTTAAATATAATTTGATTTACTTTTATTCACCACACAGCGCCTTCATCAGACAAATAAAAAATTAAAACTAAACTTAGGTACAACAATTCATATATGATCCATAACATTGAAATAAAAGTGAGTGAGCAGAGCAGATGTTCTAGTGTTTCCATTGGATCTTTGCATAAACGCCAGTTATCTTCAACTACCAGTTCAAGGCTTAAGAGATGGTAATTTACCGGTCAGTGCCCAGTAAGAAAATCGGTAAACATCCTCAGTTTGTTCCTGTTGAGTAAGAGATCCTTTTTGTCCAGCTTGTTAAGTACAAGTGGAATTTTTAACTGTACTATTACAGGATGTTCTTTCCAGACCTTTCCTCATGTATTCTTAAACTTTTGTTACCTTAGCTTGATGGCTATTGGGTCATATTCAGCTCCATCCTTTTTGGTCCAGCTTGTTGAGTACGAAAAATTTCTTCCCTAACCTTGTCATTCCTTTTGTATAATCAAATTTTCATTGCCACAGCTTGATGGTTTGTTGGGAGGCTGCAAAGTGGCTGTGGGTCATTTTCTACCTTTTTTCATCAGTATATCAGGCCCTGGCTAGGCCCACACATAAGACTTTGTTAGCTGATTCGCACAAGAAGAGGAAGAACATGAATTCTCATATTCCAGCTGCACCGTGGATTAGGTATGGTCCAGAACTTAATGGGATGATAACGTTGTTTCTCATCAGTATTGAATACAAATGACTAGGGACAACAGATTCTGCTCTCTGGCATTAACCCCTAGAACGCTCCCGATTTTCTTATTACAGATGCGTTTCTCACGGTGGCCTCCGGGTCATGGTTTTACGTGATTTTTTGGTCTATGATAACACCAGTATTCATAATTTTGGAACATAATGTCCTCCTGATGAATGTCACAACGATAATCTATCGAGGGTTAACTGATGTTGTTAAGATTGGATAGAACATCTATAGTCAACAAATGCAGTTTCTTTGTAAAGCAGGGGTGCTCCAACGATCTCGATAAGAAAAAATTTTTAATAAGTAGGTAACTAAACTACAAACATTTATTGAGTAATAAAATAACAGTCTGCTAGCAGCACAAGGCGGCTTTATCAAAGTAACGCGCGGTACTTGTCAAAGAAAAGCCGCGTTTTCGTTCACGCCGATATGAATAATGCGTCTGCAGGAATTGGAGTCATTCTGAATTGTAACTTGAAGTCAACACTTTGTCGATACAAAGTCTATTATTAAATAGCAAAAAATTAGTGCAGCGAAGCAATCTATAACGTATCATTTTAATAACGATTGGGAGGAAAAATTTTTCTTTCGCATGGTGAAGGATAAGTGGATTTGTCTTATTTGTCGTGTGTCAGTTGCAATATCTAAGCGTGGTAACTTAGAAAGGCATCATAAAATAGTTCATAAAAACAATGAAAAGGATTTTCCGCCACAGAGTGAATAAGGAAAACGAAAAGTACGTGATTTAATATCTTGTTTGAAAAAAGAACAAACCATGTTTACAAGACCAGCCAAACAATCAAAAGCTGTTACCATCGCGTCATTTAAAATATCTCATATTGGCGAAACACAAGAAACCATTCGAAGATGGATCGGTTGTGAAGAAAACATTTATTGGGGTGGGTGAGGTTATTTGGAGATTTTGAAAATAAAACAGAAATAATGTCTGCTATAAGAGAACATCAACTATCTCGTTCGACTGTCACAAGGCGTATTGAAGTCATGAGTCAGGACATGGCAGATAAACTAAAGATTGATATCATGAAATGTACATATTTTTCTTTACAGTTCGACGAATCCACCGATATGACAGACACTGACCAGCTGTGTATTTTTATTCGGATGGTGTTCAATGACATGTTGGCTAAAGAAGAATTTTTGACAATCCATCCTCTGAAGCGGAAGACCCGTGGCGAAGACATATATGACGTTTTCTTCAATTTCATAGAAAACTACAAGCTATCAATATATAAATTAGTGTGCATTACAACCAATCCAGCACCAGCAATGACTGGAAACAAAAACGGTTTTGTGGCATTGTGTCGAGCTAATGAAGAACACTTGAACACGGAGGAAATTATGGGAATAGCAACAAAAATTGTGATTTCTATCCGTGCACGTAGCTTGCAACGGCGCCTCTTTAAGTTGCAGTTGAAAGATAGGGAGTCAGCTGAACACACTGATTTAGTTCTTCACACGGACGTCAGTTAGTTGAGTAGCGGAAAATTCCTAGAAATGTTTCAAAAATTATTGCCCGAAATAACAGTTTTTCTAGACGAAAATGACACTCAGATGATGAAAACTGGCTGACTGATTTGGCATTTTTGACTGACACAATGCACTTAAACACCATTAACTTGGAGCTTCAAGGTAATGGAAAATATATTATTGAGATGATTAGCGCAGCAAACGCATTCAAAAGTAAATTGCAACTTCGGATAGATCAACTGAAAAGAAAGAATCTGAAACATTTTCCGTCTTTGAAAGCAAGGATGTCTCAGTTGAATTAAGATACGTATGAGGCTGAATTATCAAACATTTTAGGATAATTCCAAATGCCTTTGTATGATTGCAGTAAATTGGCAAATATAGCATCATTTATGAGTTATCCTTTCCCATGTAAAAACTTTGAGGAAGTAGCTACTGAAATAGCAAGTCAGTTTAATATGAACCTATGTTCTGTTGAAAATGAATTGGTGCAGAATATATCAGATATGAATCTCAAAGCTACAGCATCTGATAAAAATTTCTGGTGTTTTATAACTAAAAATGAATATCCGAATCTGAGGCAAATCGCCCTTCAACTGACGGAAATCTTTGGGTCAACTTACTTGCGCGCGTCTGCATTTTCTGAAATGAATATAAATAAGTCAAAACACCATATGTGACTCTTTTGTTTTGTAACAACTAATAAACTCGCAATTTTGAATAAATATGAGTTTCTTCATTGATATTATAGAGAACAACCTAACTAAACCTAACCCAAACCTTGACTAAAATAATGTATATTGTGCGGAAAGCTAATATCTATATATGCTACGGTACACCCTACCTAGGTAGATAGGTAGGTAGGGATATCGTGTATGTACGACAACCCTGCATCACACATACTTGCAGCCTCTCAGAGTCGATCGTGAGTAGTCTAAAAATATTGAGGTAAATCGAGAGCAGTTCAAGTTTGAGCACCCCAGTTGTAGAGGATACTCTGTACAGGAGTTTTGAACCATAAATAAGCGTTCCTTGTTTTCTCCACAAGGCGCAACTTTAATCAATATCATTTTACGTCAAGACTAATAGGTATAATTTCATAATCTCTCATATTAAAAGCAAATATCAAAACATAATCAATATACTTTATTCCACCTAATAATTAATCATTGGTATATATTTAACTTGCAACCTTAGTTATTCCTTGAGTTGTATAACAACCCCAACCTATATTCAGTCTATTTTTTCATCAAACTGGTTGCTATTTGTACTGATGAATTATATAGAAAATATGTAATGAATATATTCAAGACCAGTAGCATTAAGTCTACGGAATAGTTCGTGTGCAAGAATAATAATATAATGAAATAATTAAACTGGACGACCTTACTGTTTCCACCATAACGAACGCATTTCCATCAAACGAGACCTTGCTACATTTCTTGGGAATGTTTGATTCGATGTAATTACCTATGAAATAGTTTTAAGGTGCCTTAAATGGCAGAGAATCTAATCATCACTTAATAATGATCAAGAAGACATACTTTTATCAATGAGACGAGTGATGTATAATTAGGTATAATAAAATATTTTCATCACCGACAAAGTGTCGTATGGACTCAATCATTTGTACTTTATACAAACACTGTTCTGGTCAAAATTAGATAAATTTCCAGGATTTTCGTAATTTTTTTTTAATTAGATTATCGAAAGCTTGGATGGTGTTGAATTCGGTCTCAAAACGTAGCGACCAGAAAGGTCCATGTCTAATCGACATGTAAATTCCCTCCTAAGCTTTTCAGGTACCTGAACCTATCTAGTTATTTTGGGAAGGAAAAAAATGCATGTCCATTGAACTTTAACGAGATTCTGAACTGAATCCTAGAAATGTTGTTATCGATGTTTGAAGGATTTGAAATTTTTGGAATTGAATAATTCGCTGCAAAGTTTATACTTGAAACCTACTATATGTATGATTGTCTGATCCAAATTAACTTTGTATTTACAGTAAACAGTTATAAGTAATTGAAAAATCCGTTTTTTCCCTTCATGTTTCAATTCCAATTTCTATATTGCATTCTTGCACCATAACAGTAAAAACAATTAATGGTTGGCAAAACTGTGTAAAATGAAAGGAGGTAGCAGTTGGTGGTTGTCAACAATTATAAAAATTCTTTTCAAAAATCGTGAAACAAGCTGCGATCAACGTTGAACCTGTATGGATACACAATTTATGTTGGTTGCCTCTTGAATTTTGCGCCTGACAAAAAACAAGTAGAAAGAAAATTAGCTTTATTGTTCCTCAAAGTATTCTCCATGAAGATTGGTACACTTTTGCATGCGCTCAATCCAATGTTCATTCAAAATGGTTTTGAAAGGATTCAACTACCTCTTTTGCCGTCGAAAATCGTTGCCCACGCAGGTTTTCCTTGATGTGTGCAAACAAAAACGAGTCGTTAGGTGCCAAATCGGGGCTATAAGGTGGAAGGCCCATTAAATCAATGTTTTGGGCGTTCAAATACTCCATCGTATGCACTGATTCATAGGGCTTTCTCTCTGGCACTATCCAAGAAAAATATGTCCAGGAAAGTGTCAACTATTAAAGAATCAGCTGAGAACAATGGTAATCCCTCAAATATAATAAACGGAATTATCAGAAAAAAACAAACACAAATAACATATCATTATATTTACCCAAATATAAAATCAACTAATACAAATGAATATATTTCATCAACATATTTTGGTCCTATCAGAGAAAAGATTGCAAATCTCGTTTCAAAACAGCATAAAAAAGTAACTTTCAAGACCCTCTACCAGGAACTTTTCAATAGTAAAGATAAAACCTTATAAATTTGACAATATCGGAGTTTACAAGATGTCCTATATAGATTGTGGAGGCGTCTATACAGGGTGTTTCCGAATAAGATGTCATAAATGAAGGATGCGAATCCCTGAATGATTTGAGCAAGAAAGTTCGAAGAACCAATGGTCAAAAAATGCTTCGTTGCCGAGATACAGGGTGTTAAAGTTGAGAAAATTTTCGATTTTCTCTCGATGAAACCTAGACTCCTCAAGATTTCTGGCTCAAATTTTCCACATAAGCTATTAAACACAATCTAAATCACCAGGTGAGGCCAAATTTTGAAACAGTATACAGGGTGATACTTTTTCATGGGCCATGTTCCATTTTACCCTCGGAACTTTTTTTGGTACGCCACTGGCACTAACAAAAATAGAATCGAATAGATCATTCAATTTGAAATTTTTTAACCCTTGCATTTCGATCGTAACTATCACCGTTTCTGAGATATTAATTATTGAAAATAATCCAATAGTTTTCCCATATCGAAGCCATGGAGATATTATCTTAATAACTGATGCAATTTTTCAGGAATTGAGCTAAAATTTACATCAGATATCTCCTTATTAAATGTTTATAACAAAATGAGGCAGAAATTCTGACAGTGTACAGGGTGTTATTTTTCACGTGCATTTTCCTCTTTTGCCCCTGAACTTTTTGTGGTGCGCTACTGGTATATTCTGAAAACAGAATCAAACAGATTATTCAAAGTGAAAACTTTTCTGTTCCTTGTATTTTTCCGTATCTGCCACCATTTTCGAGATATTAATCAAGAAAAGTAATCGTATAGTCCTTCCGTATTGAAAGCTTGAAGATATTTTTCATGTTATTTTGGCAATTTGTGAAGACCTTGAGCTCGAATTTCAAACGAAGTTCACATTTTAAGATCTGCACCACTAGATTGGTAGGATTTATGAGAAAGTATAAAGGGTGATATCATTTCCTGATCATTGAATTCGAATTCAAAATGTGTTTTATTGAGTGTATAAATCGGAAGTAAATGAATAAACAACATAAATAATCGCGAATGATTTCAATAACAAAAACTCATAATTATGAAAACAAAAATTGAACAAACAGAACAAATCAAAGAAGATGTTGAAAATGTCCTCCACCTGAAAGAATACATGCTTCTGCTCGTCTCCGCATATAAGTGCGCACCCTCTGAAATATTCCTGGGGTATTTCTGATGACGTCACATGATGCTGTAATTCTATTCCTCAATTCTTCAAGTGTATTCACGGGAGAGCTATAAACCAAAGTTTTCAGATGTCCCCAAAGAAAAAATCCAAACTGTTTAAATCTGGCGACCTTGGAGGCATGAAAAATATCTTCAAGCTTTCAATACGGAAGGGACTATACGATTACTTTTGTTGATTAATATCTCGAAAATGGTGGCAGATACGGAAAAATAGAAGAGACAGAACAGAAAAGTTTTCACTTTGAATAATCTGTTTGATTCTGTTTTCAGAATATACCAGTAGCGCACCACAAAAAAGTTCAGGCGGCAAAAAGAGGAAAATGCACGTGAAAAAATAACACCTTGTATACTGTCAGAATTTCTGCCTCATTTTATTATAATTATACAATAAGGAGATATCTGATGTAAATTTTAGCTCAATTCCTGAAAAATTGCATCAGTTATTAAGATAATATCTCCATGGCTTCGATATGGGAAAACTATTGGATTATTTTCAATAATTAATATCTCAGAAACAAAGATAGTTACGATCAAAATGCAGGAGTCAAAAAATTTCAAATTGAATGATCTATTCGATTTTATTTTTGTTAGTGCCAGTAGCGTACCAAAAAAAGTTCCGAGGGTAAAAATGGAACATGTCCCATGAAAAGTATCACCCTGTATACTGTTCCAAAATTTAGCCTCACCTTGTGATTCAGATTGTGTTCAATAGCTTATGTGGAAAATTTGAGCCCGAAATCTTGAGAAGTCTAGGTTTTATCGAGAGAAAATCGAAAAATTTTCTCAACTTTAACACCCTGTATCTCGGCAACGAGGCATTTTTTGACCATTGGTTCTTCGAACTTTCTTGCTCAAATCATTCAGGGATTCGCATCCTTCATTTATGACATCTTATTCGGAAACACCCTGTATAGGTCAGACTGGTCGTTCATTTAAAACTAGGTACAAAGAGCACCCATAGATCAACTTCGAATTATTAAACCTAAGGAACGAAAGTGAGATTTTTTGGAATATATCGAAATTTTCTAACTGCAACAAACTCCCCATAGAGATAATCTTCTTCACTCTTGTGGCAGTATAATACATAGTTCAATTTCTCATTATTCTAATGAACGAGAGGCGAGTAATTTGTTCAATTTTTGTAATTAATATAAATTAACAAAAAAGCATAACACTCATATACTAGTTGTTCATTCAGAATACCTATATATACATATACAGGGTGCTTCAACGAAAACTCAACAGAGGCTATATCTACCAAGATATTCATCTCTGATGAAAACGCAAAAAAATGTCAATTTTTGTTTCAAGGGGGACATATTTCGGGGTACAAAGCTTGCCTGAAATATCAACCCGCTAAGCGGGGGTTGCAAACCTTGAACATTTTGAATAGGGAAGATGGGTCGAGTGATGAGTCAAAAGAAAGGTGGTATCTTTGTCTACATCGCCTTGAACGAATTTCCATTTTGTAAAAGATACAGGGTGAGCAACTGAAAGATAGGGAAGACTATTTCCCTGAGACTATTCAAGTTTCAGTGAAGTAAAATGGCACAGATCCATCCTAGAGCAGGGATGACCACACTGTTTTATTTTTAAAGCAGAACATAGGTTCAGTTATAACCTTCTGAGAAAGGATTTTTGTTTGTCTCCACAATGGTGTGCAAGTTTTCGTTCTCCATCAAAATTACTTGGTGAGCAGCTGAAACATTGGAATGATTATCAAGGATTATGAATCTTGAAAGAAAACGATAAAACTATCAGTCATAGTAACTCCACTGATCTTTGAACATTCATTGTACGATATGCGAGCAATGCATCTAGAGTAGGATTCACATGTACATGCGTTTTTATCAGTTGACTGAAAGGAAACTTTTTTGTTTTCACAGGTGATACTGTATGATCATCTTCCTCATGTGAAATGACTCTTATTTGACGATACGAATCAACACTACGAATCAGCAACGCAGATGTTACAATGATCAGATTTCTTCAACAAAAAAATTGATTCTCAATGTTTTCGTACTTTTTGTATTCAATTTCATCGTTCCAATTTCATTTCACATTAGTTGTGAAAATTCAGTTGCATTCATCACAATAGCTTCTCTTCTATTCGAAATTTAATTTTTCATAAAATCGTCATGGTTCACTCGATAGCTGAGAGGGTTGAAATGATTGAACTATTTTTCAGTTCTGATAGTTGCGCGAACAGAACAGCCAATATCTTCAAACAACGCCACGAAGGTGCTGAAGTGACTTCAAAGTATGTACTAGAATTATTTGCCAAATTTCGTGAACCTGGATCGGTGCAAAATAAGAAGCGCGTAATTGAGCGGCAAGGTAAGAAATGAAGCTGTGGAAGTGGCGGTGCTTGGTCAAGCGGTGGTTGATCCTACCCTAAGCCTGCGGAAATTGGCAGATGTAAGTGGTGTAAACCAAACGAGTATTTTCCGCATTCTGAAGGGGCATAAGTTTAATCCATATAAAATCAAATTAGTTCAAGAACTGAACGAAGATGATTTCGATCGAAGACTTCAATTCTGCGAGACCATAAGTGAGTAATTCACAGTCAGCAGCCTCAAAAACTGAATGTTTGACTATCGTATCAAACCTGGTATCAAGTTCATTATGTTTTCTCTGAAAGCTCTTCCATGAGACTATGTGACGGGGTTTCTGGAATATTTTAATTGTCCTTTTTTTCAAGTCATTGTTGGCACAATCACTAATTCACTGTCACTTTCGGAGCTATCAGATGGTTCAGCTTCTTCGATATAATCTTCTGTTTCAGACCAAGATTCATTACTATCCGAAATTTCATCTAATAACGCGGCTTCTTTTTTATTGCCTATCATTTTTTATAAGCAAATAACGTTTTCACCACTGTAAACTAGGTACGTATTGTTCGATTGATGTTAGAATATAACACTAAGACTTGTGTGGGTAGAACGAAAGAACGTCTCATTCAAAAAGTTATACGATACATAAACAATTGGGACGATAACAGATGCGCTGTGCGTTTGTTATTAGTTGCGGTCAATTCTGACCCGAAGACCGTTAGAGTAAAAAAACATTTGTGGAATATTTTAATCATTTTTGATAAACTCATTCCAATAATAAGTAAATTGAAGTGAATAATTAAAAGTCATAGAATATGAAACTTCTTCAACGCTTATTTTCTGAGAAAATTACATTTTCATCTCAAAATGGGTCAAAATTGACCCGAAGACCTTATGAAGATTAAATATAGAATGATGCTTCAATAATTTGGTCTCGACTATCATATGGGAAAGTGAACTATGAAATGGGTGTTAATGAATAACTCAATAGTTAGTCCTAGTCCGAAATGATAATATAAATTGTCCTTTGTTTAATTCCGATGGCAAATCATAGGCGTCTAGTCCGAAATGATAATATAAATTGTCCTATGTTCAATTCCGATGGCAAATCATAGGCGTAACATGGAGTGCTGGAAAGGTACAATACATTACCATCCCTTAGATGGTTCCTTTCTCTGATCTCACAAACAAATATTCGAAGAATCATTTCATCTTCTACTGCAAAACACCCGTCAAAAACGCGTCAAGTATCAATTTCGCGTCAGGTAGAAACGCCCACGAACGTTCGAAATATTCGTTTTCAGAAATGTAGAGCATTATGCAGACGAGGTAGAGATCACATGGCATACCAAGACTCGTTTTAAAGACACCACGCCTTGATACTTTCACATGTATCCTTCCCTAGGCCGTTGCTGTTGTTGTCAGTCAATCTGTTCGAACCCGACACGGTCTCTCGAAATCAGGAAACTCGTAGCTTTGGATGACCTTCACGTCGGCCCGACAATACTACGCTTAGGAACCGAAGAAAATATTTCAAGGTTAACGGCGTTCGCCTTCTGTTTTTATGTGAGAATCGATGCAAGGTGGCAGGGTAGTTATTATTGATTCTGATTCGATACGTTTCACAAGGTGGACATCGCCTTCATTGAATAATTTCCTAGGATATAATGAATAATAATAATACAATTCATGTTGGCCTAAAATACGTTTAATTTTCTACAATAACTATTTCATCGGAAACTAGAGGTCATTGGCGCCAGATATGAGGGTGGACGAGAAAGGAATTCAAACAATGATGAGTTAAATTTTGATATTGTTGATACAAACATTTTCTTCTTCATATGGATCACTATTTTTCATCTCAAACGCCAATGGTGGCCAATGTTTTTTGAATTGACCCAACATAAAGCATTAATTGGATGATAAACAGAGCCACAAGCGTACCAAAAACGTCAAGACAACTGGAGGGGTAAACATGGGACCTAACGCCAAAATGAGCCATTGGATCTATATTCAAATTGAGAGACTAATCATTCTCTTGAAGTTGTGAGTGTTTCAAACAGTGTTTAACGAATCAGAATGGTATAAGAAGAACTAATCGCATTCCTCATAAACAAAAAATTTTGTTTTCTCATGAGAACTTATTTGAAACCTCCTGTTGTAAGTGATCCAAATTGCTTTGAAATCAAAATTAATTCGAGGAATGTCTTCTGTGTTTTGCATGCACATTGAGAACATCATAAATCAACTGTCAGCACTAAAAATGAATCTGTATGATTTGTTAATATAAATCAAAAAATTTCAGTTCTGTTTTCTGCAGGGTCCCCGCAACCATATGTGCAAAGTGTACAATGCACACGGGCGCCATCCTTTAGGGACGCTAAAACCCAAGGTCCAAAAAAATATTAAAATCGAAGTTGACACAAAATATCTACGTAATGTTTTATCGGATAAGATTTGTCTTATACGACAAAATGTACGAGAAGACGTATCGTGGTAACCATCCATTAGGTTCTTTTTCAAAAATTTAATATAATCAGTTTCCCGATATCTGTTCATTTCTACACTTGAATTTCTTGAGCAATTGTTAGCAAACAACATTAATTGATTACTTATACTCAATATCACTTTCAAACTCATTCCAATCAATATTATAATGACTTTTTCACTTTCACTCTAGTGAAGTGATTATCGTTTTCAATGAGGAATTAACCGGTAATTATCAAACAACACTGCGGGTCTACTTGAGCATATACATTTTTCGAAGCGGATCTCGAATGACCCAAATTCGAATTGAAAATAAATCGACAAAATTTCTACTGGGTCGTTGTTGAATTATTATTTATTATAGGTAATTATTAATTTCATGGGAGTGTCAGGGAAATGATGCTTCGATTCAGAAACTCGTAGAGGTTTATTGATCTGATACTTAATTTGCTTATAGCTTTTAGAGTAAACATTTCAGAGAAAAGTTAGAGAAAAAGGTTACCATGTGTGGACTTCATAGATACTTTGATGGCAAATGCTCTGAAAGGCTTGGTTCCGGAAGTCTCACCAAGGTTCAACTAGTAACAACACGTACCTCTCTATGATTTTTTTTGTTTACAGGCCTAGTGCTCTGTGGAACTCGCTTTAGATAAGTTACAATTTTGCACTTTTCTAGAAGTGAGTGAACACACATTAAATCATACTGGCCGACCTCAGCTGTGACATGACAGGTACCGCCTCCTTCCTCTAAGACAGTGGTGCTCAAACGGTCGATCTCGAAAAAAATGTATTATTATCATTATTACGTAATCAAATAATACTCTGCTAGCAGCAAAAGGCGGCTTCATCAAAGTAACGCGCGGTACTTGTCAAAGAAAAGCCGCGTTTTTATTCCTGCCGCTTTTCTAGAAATTTCGGGCGGCGCGTTTGACGGGAACATTCGAGACTTTCGTTCACGCCGATATAAATGTTGCGCCTGCAGGAATTGGAGTTATTCTGAATTGTAACTTGAAGGCAATACTACGCCGATACAAAATTTATTATTAAATAGTACAAAATGAGTGCAGCGAAGAAATCTAAGACGTATCATTCCAATAACGATTGGGAGGAAGAATTTTTCTTTTGTATGGTGAAGGATAAGTGCATTTGTCTTATTTGTCGTGCGTCAGTTGCAATACCTAAGCGTGGTAACGAGAGGCATCATAAAACGGTTCATAAAAACTATGGAAAGGATTTTCCGCCACAGAGTGAATTAAGAAAACGAAAAGTACGTGATTTGATATCTTGTTTGAAAAAAGAACAAACTATGTTCACAAGATCAGCCAAACAATCAAAAGCTGCTACGATCGCGTCATTAAAAATATTTCATATATTGGCGAAACACAAGAAACCATTCGAATATGGTTCGGTTGTGAAGGAAGCATTTATTGAAGCGGGTGAGACTTTCTTTGGAGATTACAAGAATAAAACATGTCTGCTATTAGAGAACTTCAGTTATCTCGTCCGACTGTCATAAGGCGTATTGAAATCATGAGTCAGGACATGACAGATAAACTAAAACATCATATCATAAAATGTACATATATTTCTTTACAATTCGACGAATCCACTGATATGACAGACACTGACCAGCTGTGTATTTTTATTCGGATGGTGTTCAATTACATGTTGGCTAAGGAAGAATTTTTCACAATCATTCCTCTGAAGGGGAAGACCCGTGGCGAAGATATATATGACGATTTCTTCAATTTTGTATAAAACTACAAGCTACCAATTTATAAATTAGTGTGCATTACAACCGATGGAGCACCAGCAATGATCGGAAACAAAAATGGTTTTGTGGCATTGTGTCGAGCTCATGAAGATTTCCCTTCATTTCTTTCATTCAAGTGCATTATATATCAACAAGTTTCAAACGCGGAGGAAATTATGGGTATTGCAACAAAAATTGTGAACTCCATCCGTGCACATAGCTTGCAACGGCGGCTCTTTAAGTTGCAGTTGGAAGATAGGGAGTCAGCTGAACACACTGATTTAGTTCTTCACACGAACGTCAGGTGGTCCTGGAAAATTTCTAGAAAGGTTTCAAGAATTATTGCCCGAAATAACAGCTCTTCTAGACGAAAGAGGTGATGACACTCAAATGTAGAAAAACGAAAAATGACTGACTGATTTGGCATTTTTGACTGACATCACAATGCACTTAAACACCATTAACTTGGAGCTTCAAGGTAGAGGAAAAACTATTATTGAGATGATTAGCGCAATAAACGCTTTCAAAAGTAAATTGCAACTTATGATAGATCAACTGAAAAGAAAGGATCTGAAACGTTTTCCGTCTTTGAAAGCAAGGATTTCACAGTTGAATTATGATATGTATGAGGCTGAATTATCAAATATTCTGGGACAATTCGAAATGCGTTTTTATGATTGCAGTAAATTGGCAAATATAGCATCATTTATGAGTTATCCTTTCGCATGTAAAAACATTGAGGAATTAGCTACTGAAATAGCAAGTCAGTTTAATATGAACTTATGTTCTGTTGAAAATGAGTTGGTGCAGAATATATCAGACATGCATCTCAAAGCTACAGCATCTGATACAAACTTCTGGTGTTTTATAACTGAAAATAAATATCCGAATCTAAGGCAAATCGCCCTTCAACTGACGGCAATGTTTGGGTGAATTTACTTGTGAGAGTCTACATCTTCTGAAATGAAGATAATTAAGTCAAAATATCGCAATCGACTAAGTGACGATTATATGTCATCATGCTTGCGATTAGCACTCAGTGCTTACGTACCATCTTATGAAAAGTATGCTGAGGACATGCAGTGCCATGCTTCAACATCCAAAGTCACTCCTTAGTTAAGTTTAACACCATAAGTAACTCTTTTGTTTTGTAACAACCAATAAACTCGAAATTTTGAATAACTATGAGTTTTTTCATTGGTATTATAGAGAAGAACCTAACTAAACCTAACCCAAACCTTGACTAAAATAAAATATATTCTGTGGAAAGCTAATATCTATATATGCTACGGTACAACCTACCTAGGAAGGTAGGAAGGTAGGGTGTATAGAATATCCTACATCACACATACTTGTAGCCTCTCAGAGTCGATCGTGAGTAGTCTAAAAATATTGAGGTAGGTCGTCAGCAATTCAAGTTTGAGCACCCCTACTCTAACACATCTAATTTATCTGATGATTAATTTTGATCGATAAAAATAAATTCGAATTTATGTAAAATCTAGAAACTAAATCAATTTTTTTAATACACATCATTAATGAGTAACTTAACAGTAGTTCTCTAGCAAAAAAGTTCTAATTAGTATAATATCGATATACTTTTCGTCAATCGATGAAAACATTAGATATCGCCCAATTTATTTGTGTTTGTTATTTTTTTCATGTCGAGGTCACTAAATCTGAGTTTTATATGCCAAATGAATATTTATATACTCTGAATTCTTATAATGAATATAATCTCATCTTCTTTTCTTCAAGACGTTTCGAGTTGTGAAATACCAATCAGGTAATCGTCAATTTAATTTTCTTTTAACTACGCAATACTTCAAGATATATGTCCTTGTCGATGATAAATTAGAAACCATCCTATTAATTTCATTTAAATTAATATCACTAAATTGTTTTAAATTACTTTTATCATCAGGTTTTTCATTTAAAATTCGAAGATTTGGTCAGAATGAAGAATTAAGCGTAAACCCAATAATTCTGATTACACTTTTTGTTTACAACTCACTCACAACTGTTACTGATGTATCACCGAGAATTTTCCTAGGGTTTTTCCTTTCTGTTTTTCTGTTGTCATTTTCCAGAAGATACACTATAGAGGTGATCGTATGAGGCTTCGTGTGTCTGGAAAGTTCATACTTTTAACAAACTGGGATTTCCTCCTATAGTATTTTGACTCTCAACAAAATTTCGCATAATAGCATAATTCATGTAGTCTCACAATTTTTGTTACTCTCTTTGCCACTCATTCGAATGAATAATCTTGGTGTAAGATGGTCCAACTCCCGTCGTCCACTGTAATATCACCACATCATGCTATAGACTCCGTGAATTGGTCACTAGAGATCAAGTTTAGGATGCTTGACAGATGGTTTCAATCTCCAGAGTGCGAAAGATTTCTGGCTAGACATGGTGAGCTCTCTTAGGACAAAATCATCTAGGGTTGAACTCGTTCCGCAGTCGGATCGCCCAGGAGAGCTAGTTCGGGGTGCTCATAATGGTAAATACGACTAACAACGATCCTCTGGCAGACGCACAAAGTCTTCCAAATCCGATTAGAGAAGCTAATTTGAACATGAATGTAAAAGCAGTATACCAGCACTAAGAAGAGGCGCAACCTCATGTCATTGCTCTAACAGAAACAACAACAGCAACAGACACCACAAACCTCTAATTCAATGGCTACGAATCACTCAAAACTTCCGTTAAACGGAGTTGTTTAAGTTTTTGCCAGATAAGACGTCGCATTCCAAAGAGAAGATAAGTTGGAGCATGACGCTTTCGATCTGACTTGGTTCAAAACTTGTTTATATAACAAAACTTTGTTTTCATAATGTCTGTATCGATCTCCTAACGATAACAAGTACCCTGGATTGTTTCAGTATCTGAGCGACAAGGTAGACACGATTCAAATACAGCACTCATGAACTGGGCGATTTCACAACATCAACTGGCTTCAATACTCAAATAGGATTGACGAATCAGAAGGACTTTGCTATCATCCGAAAACTCGATGCAAGATGTAGAAGAGCCGACAAGAACCATTTAACCGATTTTCCGTATTCCTCTATGACTTTCTTGTTTCAGATCCAGATGATTTCAATTTACAGATCTCAGTACCAAGAAATATAGATTCAATGCCTTTCAGGGAGATATTTCATTACCATCGTGTCAGTTGGAGTTGCTGCGCGAGTTTCACTCGTTTTTCCTTTCAATAATCCTGACATCACTAAATCCGTCACTGATATTATTGTGGTAGGTATGGTCCTCTACATTCCACGCTCCACGAGGAACATCCACACAAAAGCCTTGGTTCATTAGACACTGTCAAAATGCTGTCGAAGTTAGAAACATAAGAACTGCAAGAAAAATTATGCAGATGAAACTGAAGCCCAAATATGTGCGCTTCAGGAACATTCGAAATTCAACAATTGGTAAAGTGAAAACCTACTTTAATGAAAAAGTTAAGAATAGACTCTTGGATCTAACCAGTAGAAGTCTACGGTTCTAGTTCATGGCGAAGACAGTCAACAACAATTTTTGCAAATCATCTTTCGCGCCTTTGATTAGAGATGACGGTTTTATCTATAATATCTCGAGTAATAGTTTACCATCAGTGATCGCCATTGATCTCAAAGGCCTTCTACAGGATTTCGCATGCAACCTTGATGAATAAACTAATCCCACATGAACCTTCCAAACACTGCGTTGTTGGATTAGTAGCTTTCTCTTCAGTAGATTGATTCAGGTGGTTGTTGGTAATGTAACAAGTGAATCTTTTCGGATAAATGCAAGAGTAGGGCTCCAAACTCTAGCCAACTCTTTTTCTGTTGCAGAATAATGATATAATAATGTTTGAGTTTGCGGACATTTGTATCCTGGTATCCTCATTTTCTAGTCAGCGTCCTATAACTTCTGAATAGTCACACAGGCAAAGATACCATTAGATCATGTCACTGAGCTCAAACCTGAAGAAGATATCAGAGGGGGACCTGTTGAACTTGGTCAATTTTAACGCGAACAAGACGCAATCAATAACGTTTTCTAGAAAAGTCACTGTTGGAGAACCTCCTTTGATTAAAGAAGGTTCTCCATGCATGACAGCCAAGGACATCGAAATGCCGCAGAAATGAACAAGCTTCTACTCGGCATCACACCGGAGTTTGTTGGCATGACTGTGTGTCATCCATTGCCACCATCTGCTTCTGCTTAACTCAGTTTTCTTTTCAGTGCTAAACAGCCATCATAGCTGATGCTTCAATACAAAGCACAGCTGCGACCTGGTCTGGAATATTGTTTCCATGTGTGGTGCTTCGCACCCAAACATACATTACATACAGGGTGTTTCAACGAAAACTAAACAGACGCTATATCTACCAAGATATTCATTTCTGGTCGAAACGCAAAAACAGGTCAATTTTTGTTTCAAGGGGTAAATCTTTTGGGGTACAAAACTTGCCTGAAACATCAACCCCCTAAGCGGGGGTTGCAATCTTTGAAGATTTTGAATAGGGAAGATGGGTCGAGTGATGACTCAAAAGAAAGGTGGTATCTTTGTCTACATTGCCTTGAACGAGTTTCCATTTTTAATTGAAAACTGTAAAAGATACATTGTGAGCAACTGAAAGATAGGGAAGACTATTCAAGTTTCAGTGAAGTAAAATGGAACAGATCAATGGCAGTCATCATCAAGTACCATCCTCATCTCGAATTTCAACCCCTAGAGCAGGGGTGACCACCCTCGAGAGTTTGGAAGAGGGTAGATGAGTCGAGTATTACCTCAAAAGAAAGGTATCATCTTTGTCCCCGTGAACGAATTTTCATTTTTAATTGAAAACTGTAGAAGATACAGAGCGAGCTACTGAAAAATAGAGGAGACTATCTATCGCCCTGAGCTATTCAAGTATTAATGCAAAAAAATAGAACAGATTCATTCAACAGATAATACCTTTCTTTCGAAGCCCTGCTCCAGGGCTTGAAATTCGAGATGAGGATAGTACTTGATGATGACTGGCATTGATCAGCATGGATCTGTTCCATTTTACTTCACTGAAACTTGAATAGTCTCAGGGAAATAGTCTTCCCTATCTTTCAGTTGCTCACCCTGTATCTTTTACAGTTTTCAATTAAAAATTCGTTCAAGGTGATGTAGACAAAGATACCACCTTTCTTTTGAGTCATCACTGGACCCATCTTCCATATTCAATATGTTCAAGGATTGCAACCCCCGCTTAGGGGGTTGATATTTCAGGTTTTGTACTCTGTTTAGTTTTCGTTGAAGCACCCTGTATATTGGATAAACTATAGAAGAGAACAGTATGTCTCATTGACCACACTGAGATCACGAGTAATCTCCAGCCTATCCCTTGAAGGTTGAAGAGTTTTCTCTTTTTCAGAGATACTTTCATGAAAAATGCTCCGAAGAACTGAAACACTTGATTCTAGAAAGAATCCAGTTCCAAAAAAAGAGCAGGTTCGCGGAAAACTGTACAACTAGCAACGCCATCTACCTCTCTCTATAAAAATTTTTTTGTTTACAGGGTTGTGTGCTGAGGAACTCGCTTCTATCGACTATCTTTTTGATAACTTACAATTTGGCCTTTTTAAGAAGCGAGAGAACACTCACATTTGATCTTGTCGGGCGGCCAAACCTTTGTCATGTCAGGCATCGTCGTCTGCTAAGAGATGAAAACAAAAATTCTTTCAGACTAAGCCCAAAGATTATAACTTCACACGTTTTCATGTAATTTGCCGAAATGACTTCTTACTCAGCTATTATTAACTTTGTATGTTTTGTGTAGTTCAAATGCATGCCTCATTTGAAATTGAACGAACAGACTAAAACAAGTACAACGTCAATAAGTTCTGGGATTCAATTTTATAACCTAAAAATCAACATGCGGCTTCCGGTTCGAGTCCGGCAAAGGTATGGGTGTCTAGGAGAATGGTTCGGAATCCACTGTAAACTGTAGGTCCACCTGTGTAAATGGGCAAAGTTCCCGAGCACATGGTTGTAAAAATAAAGAAGAAGAAGAAGAATAACCTGAAAATAATCTTTACCTTGAAAGATTCGAGAATTCTGTCCATCGTAAAATATATGTTAGTATCTCTCTCTAATCAGGAATCAAAAAGTAGCAACAAATCGTTCTTTCAAACACTAGTTGTAGCAAACAAGGTGCAATCGTTGAACTAATTAACTTGCCCTTGTATGGAAAATTTAAGTTGACATAAATCTTAGCGCCATTTAAAATAAATGCGCCAAAACTTGTCATATGACCCCCGTAATTCATTCATGGTGCAATTCCGGTTAGGCCGTGAATCACAATGCAAAATCCGCGGGAAGATATGTAGGTTTCCAGGCGAAGAGTAGAATCTAATCTTTAACGGATATTATCATTAGAGGAAACCATTTAACTGTACGAGTCGTTATTACTGTGCTCGTTTGGACACACAGAGGATTCTTCTCGATTAGTATCGGAAAACTCACGCGGATTCGACAAATATAACAGTTGTCTTTCTGTAGTTTAGGATGAAGATGAAAAAATTGTCACACGGGATGTAGATATTTGGAGTTAATGGATTCTATCGATTGTAAAATGTAGTTCGCGTCGTTAAACACGCCTTCTGCCGGTTTTATCTTGATCTTGAGCGATAGAACGAACACAGAATGTTTAATTTGAACACATGCTCCAAATCTGGGAATATGCAGGAATTTTTTTTATTTAAAAATTGGCCTCGTGTGTGTATTATCTGCGCACCGAG
Source organism: Cryptolaemus montrouzieri (assembly GCA_013387265.2). NCBI lineage: Eukaryota > Metazoa > Arthropoda > Insecta > Coleoptera > Coccinellidae > Cryptolaemus > Cryptolaemus montrouzieri. The sequence goes on from JABFTP020000062.1 coordinate 70,343,224, forward strand.
GGTTGCGTAGAAGCTGTAGGTACAGTCCACTTTCTATGATTTGAAACATAAGAACTACAGAAAAATTTTAAATTACCCAGCGTTCAAACAGCTAGAGTTTCAATCCTGGAATCGTGGCGCCCTTGATCATAACACGGCCAGTGGCATTTCACCAGGCTAACCCGTATTTTAAAACATTTTTTGCCAATTTTTTACATTCAAACCTTATTTTTCACGGTGCACACAAAAGTTTAATTCTTTTGTGTACACCGTAAAAAATAAGAAGTTTGGTCATATACAGAATGTTTCGCTACATAACGAATATGGTGAAACCAGAGTTATAACAGACCAAAAGCTATCTCATGCTATATTTGAATTTCATTTTTCGTCCTTCCTTCACGACATATAGCGCGATTTTTCGATTTTGCTCAAGATTTCTTTAGGACAAAGTAATTTGGTTGTCTGTACAAATCAACAGATGAAAAAAATCCGAAAAAATACAGGATCTGACTCGTAATCTTCATTTTCCAACACACCCTAAAACAAACACTCTGTGTCGTTTACAAAACGTTCAATAATGATTCCACAATGAACACACATCACCTGTTTTTCTGGTAAAGTGTGGTGTATGGATCTTCATGGAGAATACTTTGACCAATAAAGCTAATTTTTCCCTAAGTTACCTGTTTTTTGTCAGGTGTGAAATTTGTAAGGCAACCTACGTATCCGACATTTTTGTCACATTTCGCATTCTCAATTATCATGTTGTTCATATTCATCACATATGACATTTGTCATATTTTTCGAACGACTGTCAAAAGTTCCACGAAGAAATAATATATGGTCGATGTCAACCCAGATTATGGGGTCCATAATGATTCTAAAACACCTATAGATCATAATCGGCATCACTTGGAAGACTGAACCTGGCCATCGGGGCAATCTAGGTCAAACAGATGGAATTTGAGGAGATATCGCAGGTTATGTATTTTTTTCTTATCTCCTTAGTCATTTTCATGACCTTGCTTGCTATGGTAAATCTTTTCTTAGATTTGTTTAGACATATAAGAAGTTTGATTGTTGAAATATTTTTCTGCTGGTTTTCTTTTTCCATTGTTACAGATTCCTGAATCAACCCCCCTTTCTTTTACCCTTTTTTTGGAAATCATGGAATGCAAGAGAGAATGAAGCGGCTAAGCAGAAAAATCTTTGGTACTTTTTATGTAAACACGACACTAATACATCATAAACAGACAAGCTATTGCTAGTGCAATAGCGACAGGGAAACGAGTTTTTTTCTTAGGTTTTTTCACTCGTTTATTGAATCATATGCAAGATAGTATGGTTCCCCTGTTACATTTCCTGAGCTCACACTTGTGTTTTTTTCTGACACACCAAAATTATAGATATAAGCACTTCCAGAGTCGTTTCAAAGAGCATACACATATAGACAAAATTTCTTCCGTTTTCGGAAAGCACAAATACACGTCATGTAATGTAGTATAAACTGGAGAATGAAGTAATATTCAAAATTAGTCGTACTTAAACAATAAATAGTGAAAACTTGATGAAAGATAGTGTATAATGTACCCATTTGAGAAGGATATTTCATTCTAATGAAGGTAGAATATTGCTTCCTGCATAAAAGCCTTCACATATAGCGATAAATTTCCCAAGTTATCGGATGCAGAGATATGATTTATTTATTCGTCTGAAATAAAGTTTGCTCAAACTGGAGCATATATTAGAATTTGATGAATCTAATGATTATGCCAACATAACTTGAATAGAGAGTTATCATTACTGGTATAGTAAAAAATGCTCCAAAATAAACTGTGCGTTGATAAATATCAAGGTCATTCATGCAGAAGACTTCCCAATTAGTGTTCTGCCTAAATTTCTAGTTTAAGATTAAGAATTTTGATTATTTTCAGGTGAAATTATATGAAGCATGTTTTTCAAGTGAGCAACTTTTTGCTACACCGAGGTCGCAGCGTTGCGGTCAGCGTTCTGCGCATGCATACTGGGTACCTACATCTATTGCTTACGCACTGACGCCTTTGCAGTCTGATTCTTCCTTGTTTACGTTTACGTGTTTAAAATTATGGGTTGTTATAATTTCTAGCGCTTAAAGCCTAAAACTGATCGATATTCATCATGAGATTTGTGCAGTTTATGGAAAAAACACTATGAGTGATGAAACGGTTAGAAAGTGGCTGAGATCATTTAAAGAAGGCCGCACAAATGTGCATGATGAACAACGGAGTGGGTGTCCGTCGGTCGTTAATGAAAGTTTGGTGTCGGAACAAAAAGGTGAGAGGAAACAGATGCTTTACGAGTTCCTTCTAGTGTTTTATTTTTCCTAATGTTACTCGTATAGCATTGTGACCGAGCACTTGAATAACCGAAAATTGTGCTCACTTTGGGTACCGAAAATGTTGACCGAAGTGCACAAATTCTAAACGTTTAGGCAATGCATTGACTTTGCCTCAGTAGTAGCACAACTACAGTGATGATTTCTTAAGCTAAATTGTTACGATGGACGATGGAACAGGATAAGGAAAATCTTTTAGGACAGAAAAGGAGTATTGCTTCTGGAATTTTTTGCCTCGTAATGAGCTCCGTTCAATCCAGAACAAAATTCGTGGCAAGTTGAGGAAGAGCATTGTTTTGCTGCATGACAATGTCCGCTCGCGTGTGGCTAATCAGATCTCATTATATTCTTTCAATGGGAAACTTTAGATTATCCATACAACCCTGATCTTGAGCCCAGACTCTACCATCTGTTCCTGCACCAGGACGGTCAGCGTCTTCAAGACGATGATGGATTCCAAACATTTATGATACAGTGGTACAACGTTATGACAAGTGCCTCAGTGTTGAAGGAAATCATGTAGAAAAATAGATTAACGTACAGGCTTTCATGTGAAAATAAAATTATTGAGATATCTTTGCAGGTCTTTTCGATTTCAAAATGGTACTTGCTTAAAAAACACGCCTCGTAATAGATGCCAGCCTGGTCAGGGTTACTGAACAGATATGCAAAGAGTACACATCTAGGGAATGCAATCTCGATATACCAAGATCTTGCAATACCGAGATCTCGCTCCTATTCTGCAAAATCAATTTCGCACACAAAATCATCCGCGATCTCGCAAGATTTGCAAGATTGGTATTATATCAATTTTGGTTAGCTTTCAGTGCTTTCATATGTTACTGTTTACTTATGTAAACAATGTACCTGTTCCCGACGGCAACACGTGGCGCTAGGGCCACAGAGCGATAGGGATGAGTAAATCGAGTCGTTTTCCGGTTGTCTGGACGTGTCAGAGTGCATAGCAATCTGCAGATTTATAAGCTATTCCAATAACAGTTGAAAATAGTTCCTTGTGTGTTTAAGTTCTCTCGGTCTATTCGTTTTGTGTTAAAATGACAACAAAGTTAGTTTATAAAGAGTTTCAAAGTGGATCAGAGGTATGGAAATATTTTTGAAGGCAGAGGATGGTAAATGCCCAGTGTATTTACTGTCCAAGAACAAAATTGATACTTCTACTATCCCAGAAAAGTGACAGAAAACATGACTCTAGTTCTATCAAATTCTTCAATGCTGATCAATGCTTCCGCTACCTTCTTCAACCGGTATGAAGAGGCAGAAAATATCTGATCACTTTTCGTCCCTACAAAAAGTTTTTTGGAAGAAAGAATTTCGAGGATGATTTCTACAGATGGCATGACTTTCAGATCTTTTTACACGTCGAAAGACTTGAGAGAATTATTTGCGACTAGTGACTAAAAATTACCTGCATCGCCTAACTCCATAAAACAGATTGTTATGGATTAAGGCATGAGTTTGAAAATGAAAGTTTCGCAGGATCTAATGATCTAGGAAAGAATAACCATAGATTCAGCCTTACTTTCGATGAATGGACTTCATGCAAAAATAGGCGCTTCATGAATGTGAATGTTCATTCATTTTCAGAGAATAAAATTATGTTCTAGAATTTGGGTCTTGTGTGCATAGTAGGAAGCATGCCTGCAGAGAGTGGCATAACTATTTTGAAGAAGAAATTATCAGAATATGGCTTGACATTAGATGATGATATAGTAGGTGTTACTACAGATGGGGCCAGTGTAATGGTGAAGGTTGGGCGATTCATGAATCTGCTTCACCAGCTATGCTACGCTTACCGCATTCAATTGGGAGTTATATATGTGATTCACAAATCAAAACGTGGAACCCAAACGCAAAAAGAAAGTACGAAAGACACAGTCGTAGCTCAGTCAGATGCGGAGGAGTCTGACGATGAAGAATTTGATGACATTATTGATAATGAAGGATTTGACTGAAGATTACCCACTGTAGATGAAGTTGACTTAGTGCCAGAGTTTGATCACCTTAATTCTTCAGAAATATATGAAGGACGAATTCAGCAAAAATGTGCAACTCGTGCTGGACTGCAAAACACGCTGGTCTAGTCTTGCAGATATGATTTCCACATTCAATAAGGTGAAGCAATGTGTGAGCAAAGCCTTGATTGATTGCAATCTTGGATCGAATACAAATCATAGTTTCTCAGGCGAAGAATATCGTGCTTTATTTATTTATTTATTTATTTATTTAAGTACAATATAAGGAATGTCCACAGCCGAAGCCAAAATGACATTCACTTGATGAATATTAATGAGATAAAAACACAAGGTTTAACTTTAATCTACACTCTATTTGAAAAAATTCGAAGACGTTTCGCTGACACAGCAGCTTTATCAAGAATGAAAAACAGAATGAAGAGTATGGTATTATAAACAAATCGTAGAACAAGTTGGATGAATAACAGGAAAATCCACACCGAGCCATTGTACAGTTAGTATGAAAGGTAATAGAAACTAATTAAACAAGTTAAGTAGGGGTGAGTAATTCACATCTACCTGTTCATTCAAAAGCTTGTCCGAATGTTTGTATCTATTTATTTCTAATGCTTCTAGGAGATCTAATTTTGAACTTTTTGATTTTATATGTAATATGTCAAAGTTTTATTGAATGAATGGTTTTCTTTTATTAGGTGGTTTGAATAATTTGAATCAGATTTATTTTTATCGAAGCTACGTTTATGTTCAGATGTTCTTATGCCGAAACTCCTATAGGTCCTACCGATATAAATTTTATCACAAGAACCGCAATTGAGTTTATAGATTCCTGATTTACTTGATTTTTCAACACGAGATTTATTATTTTAAATATGTTTACCTAAGTTATTAGAAGTTTTGAAAGTTATATTAAGATTTTGTTTGACGAGAAAGGATTTAATATTTGTACTTGCAGAACCGCAGAATGTTAAACTGTTGAATATTTTATAGTCTTTATGAATAGGATATACTTCATTTATTGCTTTCTGATAGAGTTTTTACGAATGATTAGATCTATCATATCCGGATTATATGAATTATTAATGGCTATCTGTTTGATGATGTTTAACTCTTTATTATAATCTTCTACTGATAAAGGTAAATTGAGTAACCGATGTACCATGCTGTTTAAAGCTGCAACTTTGTGTTGAATTGGATGTAATGAGTAGTTATGTATAATTGTATCAGTATGTGTTGATTTACGAAAGACCGAAAAAACATGATTATTATTTTGTTTAGTGATTTTAAGTCCAAAAATTAATGGAATCGTTCTGTCAATTTCTATCGTGAATTTAATGTTCAAATTGATGGAATTAATGAAATTAAGGAATAAGTCTAATTGACGAGTAGTTCCAATGAAACATACTAAGATGTCGTCAACATATCTATACCAATAAAGAAATTTGGAAATGAGTGGATGTGTATGAGTTTTCTGTTCAATATTATTCATAAAAATCTGGAAAAGTGGACTTAAAGGATTTCCCATGATCAAACCATTTTCACTACTGTAATAGATGTTGTTGAAAGAAAAATAGTTTTGTTCAATGCAAACGTCCAACAGATTCAATATTTCTGATTTAATTATGTGGTTAACATGATTCGAATTCAACATGTTTTCGATTAATATTTTGACATCACCTGGAGGAACACTTGGGTATAAATTCTCAACATCAAACGAAATAAGTTTTGCGTTAGGTGGTAGGTTAACGTTTTTATGTTATCATAAATAATAAATACAAATATTAAATCCATACTCTTCATTCTGTTTTTCATTCTTGATAAAGCTGCTGTGTCAGCGAAACGTCGTCGAATTTTTTCAAATAGAGTGTAGATTAAAGTTAAACCTTGTGTTTTTTATCTCATTTATATCATGGATCTACATCAAGTAACGGCCTCCACAATTCAAATATCAAAAGATGAATATTAGTTACATAGAATCTAGTATTCTAAAAAAGTATTATATAAGAGATTTAATAGTGAGTTGTATTCACAGAAAGAATGAAAAAGAAATACAAAATGGATATTACAAAAGCGAACGATGGAATGAATTTAATGTCAGTCAGTAAAGAGCAAGCGTAATGTTCTCTTCAAAGAGGCCAATGTGATCCCAAACAAATCGATAGTCCTATGCGTGTTGCAGACACGTAGCATCCTATCGATAGGGCAGTTCTGTGCACTATTAGTTTTTCTAAAAGTTATAGAGAAGAGGTCGTGGTCCTCAATGATTTCATAGGAACATTAAAAGTAACCATGTGCAAGATCTCAGGTACCTGAATACGCAGTTCAATATTTTAAACAAAACCAAAATATCAGATATAGTTCTACGATTTTCAAGTGACAATAAATTGAAATATTTACGGGCAGGAGCGTAGTCGTGGTTCAGGATAACAAAGTTAGTTTTGAAGCATATCAACCGTATGAATCAATTCTGAATGCGTTCAAGTCGGTTGGAATAACAATCATAACGAGGGTTCCAAATACATGAGGCAAAATTTAATTTACTGTAGATGTAAGCATAATATAAAGTGATAAGTGATTTTACATATTTAAATTCCTTACTTTTCCTGAAAATATAACCCATCATTCGACTTGAACTATTTGCTATGCGATCTATGTGTGCATCGAAGAGCAACTTCGAAAGTGACACCCTGGGGATTCTTTATCAGATTTTGAACTCGTATTTCAGCCTATAAAACTGGCAGTGGAAGACCATGTCGTCGAAATTCAGATTTGTTAACTGCCGAAACTACTCTGCAATTTATGGTGAAAAAGTTAGAACTCGGAACACCAGTAGCTCAAAAACTTGCTGAATCCATGAGGGCACGAATTAATAAACGCCGAACATTTATGACCGCAGCATTGTATTATCTGACAGACCCTTTCCAATACGACGTATATTTCAATCAATCTGCTAGTGAAAAAACTTTCAAACTTCCAAAATCTTCAATCAAAAAAGAAATAATAAAGTTAATCGAAAAATTACACAAGAACAGTACCAAAAATGACAATATTGCAGTCAATATACAAAACTTTAGTTGCAGATGAAGCCATGAATGAAAGTGATGATGACGATCAATTCCATTAGCTGCACTGAAAAAAAATTTAGAGCCTGAAATGGCGAACGCTTCCCTTAGTCTTGATGAGGAATTGGAAATGGCATTGAAAGAGCGTTCGCAAAAACGTATGGCGCCTTTGTCATCGTCACTTTATATGATTTTGAAGAAAGAAATCAATTTGTACGAGTCAGGATGGGCAAAAGGACAAAATCTACAGTTCGCTCACCAATGTCTTTTATCTGTAGTACCAACAAGTGTCGAGGCAGAACGGGCGTTTTCCTCAGCTGGTTATCTGGCATGCAGCATTCGGAGTCGGCTGGCAGATGAAACCCTAGATACTTTATACTTTTAAGGAGTTATTTACAAGTTTTAGAATAATATGTTACTTCTTGAAAAATTTACTGGTACGCTTGAGATTTTATTCCTCTGTTTTGCTCCTGAAGAACAATAAGAGCCAATAGAAATATAAATGATAGGAATTTTCGTACGCGATGATCATTTCTTTACAATGTGAGATCTCGCACAATACCGAGATTCATATTTTGATGCGAGATTGCATTCCCTATACAGAACCTCTTGTCAAATATATTGAAAGCTATTCTTTCTCCAAGAAGAGGAAATTAAAATATTCAGTAATTTTAAATGTAATGTTTTTAAAATTCACTTCGATTGGAATTTACATTACGATAGAATATGATTGTACCATCTGGTACTGACGCGTTCTCTATGTTGCGTGCTTAAATGTCCGTGAAACCGGATACTTATGATAGAATTATATTATATTATAGAGTAGGTATTGCGGAATGTATATGGAATTGCGTAACTTTCTCTTCAGGTCTGTTTCAGATGCAAGCAACCGAAAATTATTATTCAAGTTGATATTCTTATATACTACATATCTATGAATTTATCCAGACGAATCGTCCTGAAAATACCCTACAGTGGTACTGAAGGTATATGAGGGTATTTTTGCACAAATTGGGTTAGATGAGAATGAAAATTAATGCATTTTTCAAAAGTGGTGCCGTGTACTTTCTGTCGAAAAAGGACCGAGAATTGGTAAATGAAACACAAAATATTCATTTTTTATCCAAATTTATTCACCTTCAACCCTCTCTACAGATATAATACATTAATGTCAACGAATAATCCAATCATCATAACATTTTTCAAACGCTTTTTCCTTACTCTTTTATGTCCTCTATCGATTCAAAACCTCGAAGTGGTCATTTGAGTTTTGGACGAATAGAAAAGTAGCCCTATCGATTTCCAGGGGCGTTCTTTAGGGGCCCAAATTTCCGTAGGGGGGGGCTTTAGCAAAAAAATTATAGAAACTTGTCATGTTCTTTTTCATGTTCTATTTGAATCCGAGAGATTTCCCACATTTTCCCGGACACCCTGTATACAGGGTGTTACATAATAGTATGTCACAACTTGAGAGGGTGAATCTACGTGCAGTTTTAAGAAGAAAAGTTCATATATACATAGGTCCGCAAAAGCTTCGTTACGGAGCTACAGGGTGTTGAAATTTCCGGAAAAAAATAAGTTTTTTCTTCAAAACTCCTGCAGTTTTCGGGATATTCAAATTTGGAATGCAAACTATTTTATACAGCCTATATCATTACACGTCATAGATTTTAACTGAAATTTACAAGATATTTTCTTCCTTCAAACTTTTTTGCAGTACGCCACTGATCAGCGTACAATCAATTTTCGTCATCTTCGTTCAATGTAGAAACTTTCTCGACACTTGTAATTTTTTCGTATCTCCAACCGTTTTCGAGTGAAAAGTTATTGAATTTGAATTATATGAATTGTATGTTATTCGATAATAAAAAAGAAATAATGGAAATACTCGATAGGTATGCCTAAAATTTGCTTTCATTTTGATAACTCGTCTTCTGAGACTCAACTTATACTTATTCAATATCAAAGTAAAAAAATATTCCTGGGGTATTTCTTATCGTGTCACAAGAGGTTATTATTCGATTTCTCAATTCTTCTACATTGTTCAATGGAGTGGTATAAACTAACCTTTCGAGATATTCCCATAAGAAAAAGTCTAAACTATTTAAGTTTGGGGACCTAGGATGACATGGTTGTGGCCCACCGCGACCTATCCATCGGTTGTTGAATGTATTATTGAAGAATTCTCTAGCTTCTCCACTGAAATGTGCTGGTGTCCTGTCATGCATGAACCTCATTATGTTTCTCACCAAAAGTGGCACATCCTCGAGCAATAAAGGTAGCTCCTCCTCAAGAAATTGCTGATAGGAGGGATCGTTTAGTTTAGTTTAAGCAAAAAAAATTGCCCCATCAAATAATATCCTATTATTCCGATCCAGACATTTAGTGAGAATTGTTCATGATGATGAAATTCTTCAATCAAATGGGGGTTTTCCTCAGCCCAATAATGATTATTGTGGAAATTTGTGATAACAGTTCTCGAAAAGTTATATGAAACGGGTACAATAAAAAGTCGTGGAGATCCAAACAAAACTAAACTAAAACATGTGAAATATTCAATTGATTTCCAATTTTTCTTGTACTCACATGAGGATTCAAATCAATACAATTCAAAACTGCTTCCTCAATATCTGGAGTTCTCATAGTTTGAGTTGCACCTTTCAAATGATTATTTGCACTAAAAGTACCAGTTTCCCTCAACCTTCTGTGGATATTTGAGAATGTTCGCCTGTCTGGTGTTACTCGATTTGGAAAGCGCACCTGATATAATCGCCTAGCTCCTGTTGTGTTTCCGTCAGCCAGACCGTACATGTAATGGATATCAGCCAATTCGGCGTTAGTAAAATAAGCCATTTTTTCTTATAGCAATAACTTCAAAAGTTTTGAAACTAAACGTTAATTCAATACAAAATTCGAGAAGACACTAGTTCAACTTTAGCAACTGTCAAAATAAATGAATAAATGACAAAAATCAAAGCCTACTAGTCAATTTTTTAATTAGAAGTGCTTTCAATTCAGCGAATGCATACAATCGTTTAATAATTTTCAACTCGAGAACGGTCGGAGATAGGAAAAAATTACAGATGTCAAAAAAGTTTCTAAATTGAACGAAGATGATGAAAAGTGATTGTACGCCGATCAGTGGCGTTCTGCTAAAAAGTTTGAAAGGGCAAAATACATAGCTTCGGAAAATCAAACACCTTGTAGATTCTAGTTAAAATTTAGGACGTATAATGATGGAAGCTGTAGAAAATAGCTTGTATTTAAAATTTGGGCTGAATATCTCAAAAAATGCAGGAGTTTTGAAGAAAAAAACATTTTTTTCCGGAAATTTCAACACCCTGTAGCTCCGTAACGAAGCTTTTGCGGACCTATATTTATATGAATTTTTTTCCTTAAAATTGCACGTAGATTTACCCTCTCAAGTTGTGACATACTATTATGTAACACCCTGTATCTATATATTTTGATATTTCAGTTTTTTCTGGAAAAATTCACATTTTCGAGGCATATTATATATATTCAGATAAAGAAAGAAGTACTCTTCCTATTTTATCCGAATCCACCCAAGGTGAAGTTCATATTATAATTCCAGAATCATTCGAAATACGAACAAACTTGAAAACGTTTTAGCTTTTACTGAAAAAACTGCCCGTTTCCACCTTTCATTGATATCAACAGAGATATTGGCATATGCTGCAATCCCAAAAAACCAAGAATTCCGGAATAACATGAAATCAAAAGACAGCTACGATCTATTTTCAATGAATTTTCCTTAGAATTCAAGAAATGAGATGGGGATCTCATTATTTTCTAAGTGCAGTATTTCAGACAGCTGCTGTTCCAAAGCATCGAAAATGGCACACCCTGTACAATAGATATCTGCAAATCAATTCCACTTTTCTAATTTCAACATTAAACAAATAACCTTCATCTTCATTCTGATAATTTATTCTAAAATTTTCACTATTGTCAATATTAACAACCTGTGAAATATTCATAATTATTACCTAATCCCATCTAGTATTACCAACATCCAAATATTGATAATAATTCATCAAACGGTGAAAATTCATCCGATTACTTTCTAAATTCAACAAAAGCAAAATATAGCATTCTTGAAGAACCGGGAGAAAGTCACTGTATGGATAGAGAATCGAAAGAACTTTCTTCTATTACAAAAGAAAATGACAGAGATAAGAAGCTGGTACAGGAAAAGTAATGAGAGTTTGAAGAAGATAAGTTTGCGTTTCTACTTACATCTAAATTTGGCGTTTGATATAGATCTTCTTAGTGTGTCACGTATTTCTTGAAGATCAGTAGTTGTAGTGAAGTTATTAGGTAATAGAGAAATGTTATATTGTTGGTAATTCTTAGTTTGGAATATGTTTGCAGATAGATCTAGTTGTTAATAAAGTTGCTACCAGATCATTTTATTAGTGACTTCTTCATGTATCGCTAATTACCTGTATATAACTTGTATTATTTTGAAATACATGATAATACAAGTTTTCCGTACTTTTTTGACAGAATTTATCATAGGATAGAACTAAGAACGTTTAAATACATTCCCCACAAAAATTGTCGCATCACCCTACTTTTACGACAATGCTATATGAACTTTTAGGTTGGTCATTCAAGAGTCGCTTGGTAACTTTCAGAAGTTCAAAATAAGAAGATATCATTCAAAAGAGATGAGTTTATGTTGGAAAGGAAAATATCAACAATTTTCGAGTTAATGAAAAATTAAAAAATTGTACCATCTTCAAAAATTCTCGAAGAGACCAATCAACTAGCATCCAATGGTTACTAATCATATTCAAAATCGAGTGTTTCCTACCCGGGCCCTAATTACTGACAGTATACGTCTCGGACGCCTCTCCAACAAATTTTGGATGTACTCTTGAGTCACTGAGTTCCAAATTTCAGGAAGCAGATTTTCTAGTTGTTGGAGTGCTCTACAAGGCATCCTACGTTGCTGAATTTGCCACCCCATGTTGTCCCAAACATGTTCTATGGGATTCAAGTCGGGACTTCTGGCTGGCCATCTTAAAATATCAATTTCGGCATTTTGCAGAAATTCTGTAACTACTCTAGCTGCATGAGGCCGAGCATTATCATGCATTTAAATGAAGTTTTTGGAGGGATGCGTCTATCATCTGCTACTAGACACAACCTGGACTGGTCGGAAAAGAGAACATTGGACCATTCCGGAATACCCCAATTTGCATGTTCCCTTGTTAACTGAAGTTTTGCATTTCAATGCTCTCTGGTGAGACGCGGGCCGGTAGAAGCCACCCTTGCTCTGATATCGTCTTCTCTGAGCCTGTTCCTAACAGTTTGCAATGAAATATGCACATTTCTGGAAAGTGCAAGTTCATCTTTTAGCATTCTAGCCGTACAGTGCCGAAATATTAAAGCAGTTAAACGAAGCCAACGATCATCAACTGGTGTTGTTATCCGATTTCATCCCTGTCCGGCCCTTTTTCCATATTCCCCTGTTTCATGGTACCGATTAATTACTCTTGAAATAGTGCTTTGGTTAACAGTCAACAAGTTAGCCACGTAACGTTGGCTTCGCCTCTCCCCTAGAAGTGTTACAATTTTTACCACTTCATGATCACTCAAATAGCGTCCAGGACGTTCAGTAGCCATTACAATAAATTCAAAGATTCGAAAATCAACAAGAAACACAGAAAACTTGCATTAATTTAGCGTGAAAACTGAAGAGAAATTAAATGAATACTGTTGGTCAACTAAACTCATTCTTGTTTCAGGCGTGTTCGAGATCTGTCCAAAAACATATGTTGACAAAGAAACTGCGATCGATCTGCTTAATCGATTGTGGCATTCAGAATACCAGGTGATGCGACAATTTTTGTGGTGTGTATTTCGAATGTTACTCCTACTTTGAAACTACCAAACATTGAATATTCATACTATTTGAAGAAAGCTGCAGCAGAAGGCATGAAGCTTGCAGTGAGCATGCCATCGATAAATCAAAGTGCTTCAAAGGTTTGAAAACCCAAGTGACGAATTTGAAGTAAGAAACGTGTAATATTATGGTAAAAGCGCCTTATTCGCGCTCCTTACTTTCGAGGATGAAAAAATGCGACCCAATTCCTATATTCCCGGCTGGAGATTCCTTTACTCGGGGAACTTATCGGTACATCGGTACCTTATCACTACTAAGCCTAAGCTATGATATCGCCGCTGCATTATTTCGGCTTTTTCTTTGACTTTGGTGTTGTGAGAATGTAAAGCTATAAAATGTTTAAATAAAGCGACCTTATTATTCAATGAATGAAGTTTATTGTTAAATACCACTTATTAGGCGTTCCGTTCTTTGGTAAAAGCCACTTAGCGTTTTTTATTGTTTCATTTTCTTTCTGGTGTTGGATGAAATGGCTGAAAGAAGTTTGAAACTTCAAAACTGCCATATTTGAACTGAGAAACTAAGAATATTGTAGACTATTCAAAAAGAAATTGATGATGGCATTGATATTCACCATCAGTTGAAGAATAGCGATTCAGAAAAATCAAAGGGTTCTCAATCAATTGAGTACTCAATAGAAACTGGGAAACTAAGATTATTCTAAGGAGAACTTGTACAACTACTACTAGCATGCCAAAATCTGGTTAGAATTGGTGATGATGCAATTAAAACTTATTAGGGTTGCTTGTGAAGTTATCGTGTTTTTTTTTGATGGATTTTGCTCAATTTGTTATTTTGGCATCCTTAATTTTTTGCTAATTTTAATAAAATGAAATATTAGTGTGGACTTATCTGCCAGATGTATCTCTAACATTTTTAGGAGTTTATAATCGAATCTATTGTAGGTTTAACACCTTTATTCATGAATGAATATAAAAAACAATAAGAAGATTATGTTAATATGGTAATATTGTAGCCATATTCAGTAAAGAGCGTAGGATTCTTTGTTTCAACACAAATTACCCAATCAGTCATTAAATACAAATAAAAATGTGATTGAAAACTTACCGGTGACGACAATAGTACTTAAACTGAAGATTTTAACTAACCTGTAATAAAAGAAAACCGTTAGAATATGATTATAAGATAATCAAAATAAATATTTCAAATTAAAGATTTTCTTTGGGAAAATTACTGAATTTGAAAATATATCTTAAAATTTTCTTTCCTTCTTTTTAAGAGGATATTTGAATTTTAAATCGAAATCGGAAAGCGAACCTTTTATACTGCTGCAATTTTCATCGGTTTTCAGTACGATAAATTAAAGAATTTCACTAATAGCCAATTCGACGTAAGAATATGTATTTAGACCTAGGAACAATCTAAACAAGTTCTTTAAAGACGATGCCAAGCTTGTAGCTCGAGGAGAAAATGCTGTGTCCGGTCATTGAAAGACATGGCATTTGATGGAGAACTTCTCATCATTTGCGGCAATGTTCATGCTTGATAAACAGTATGAGACCAAAGTAGCGAATGACGCATTTTCTGCACTGAAGACAAGCCAGCTGTATATGCCCAAGAGGTCAGTTGGTGTGTCATCACATGGCAGCATTGTCGATTTTTGGTTATCACAATATATCTGTAACAGATATAACTTGTACATGGAAGAGCAGAAAACCTCATACCAATGCAGTACAAACTGGCTTCTTCGATACACTTGTCTGTGTCAAGTTTTATCTAGAAAATTAATTTTTTTAGTATGCTACAGAACACATTCGCTACTTTGGTCTCATACCTCTACTTTATATAAACGATCCCGCATGCTAGCATGAACATTGCCGCGAATGATGAGAAGTTCTCCATCAAATACCATGTCTTTCACATGACCGGACTCTACAGCATTTTCTCCTCGAGCTACAAGCTTGGCATCGTCTTTAAAGAACTCCAAAATTGAGGATAAATTGAGAACATGTTTAGATGTCATTGAAAATTCTTCTGAAATAGTTTCAAAAACACCAAATATGTAAAACGTATATAATCATCTACAGATCCTAACCTCACTAGTTCAATAACTAGGTCTAAATACATATTCTTACGAGCATAAGAATTGGCTATTAGTGAAATTCTTTAATTTATCACATAATTCAATCATAAAATGTACTCACATGTTCAGGAACTTCCTGGATAAAAAATAATCACGATTTGAAATTGTCCTTATGGAAATTAACACTGCTTCTAACTTTGTTTGGAAAGTAGACACTGACCTTTTCCAACAAAATGGCCGTCGTTACGTCATCACTCCTGTGGTCCATTCCACTCATGTGTCAAAATGCACGTTTAAGAACACAGAAATGCGAGTTTAATATCGAATAAATTGCATAGAAATAGGAAGGAAGGATATTAGTGGATAAATTTGCCCATATAGAATCCTTGCGTTTCCATAGCAACGCAACATTCACAACAAATAGCACGGTTTTGAAACTGTCAAGAACAGTCATTTTAGTACCTGTTGTAAGGTTTCTGCCGATATAAATTAAAATGTCTCGTTTTGGAAGTACCAGTGAAGCAGAAATAGATAGATCTATACAGAATTCTATCCCCAAAAATACAAGGAAAACGCACAGCTCGATTTGGAATCAATTCAGTATATGCTGCAAGGAACGAACGTTCGATTTGGATAAACAGCATTCTATTGAAGATATTGCAGAAATTCTTATGGATTGGGGTTTCAATATGAAACAAATGAATGGAGATTACAAAGAATACGTTGTCAAAACAATGTGGAACACAACTGCGAAAATGATGCAGAATTTGTATTTCGAAAAATTCAACATGAGTTTCAACTCCTTTACCGATCAAGCATTTAGAAAGGCTCGTGGAGCTCGCAATTCTGAAAGGAAGATGTTACAAGGGGATTTGGAAAGCGCAAAAAAGTTCCTTTGCATTAACAAGAACTGAAATTGATAGCATGGCTCTGTACTGGGACGAAAATGCCCCGATAGGTTTTTTGAAAAGAAATTTCCATATTGTTGCTTATGAATTAGCATGGCGTGGCGGTGAAGCAGTAACTAGCAAGGTACACTTTTTCAAAGAGGAAAAATTTAATAACGGTGGAGAGACTGGTCGTATTGAATATAACCCAGTATTCTCGAAAACTTGCCAATGCGGCTCAAAAAAATGCTGTGATAGTAAATGGATAGTAAAAAATAAGGAAAACCCAGATCTATGTCCTGTGAGGTTGTTTCATAAGATATTGTCGAAAAGTCGAGATCATATTACAAGTGATTATTTCTGGCTTCCAATCAATTTTGGAAACACAGTACTTCTAAGGGTTGGTACAAAAATACGCCTCTGGAATAAATTAAATATCCAAATGGACAAAAATTTCAGCAGAGAAAGTTGGACTGGATACGAAAAATAAAAAAATCCCAAATCATTGTCATAGATCCAGTGCTGTTTCTAACTTATCTGGGGCAGATGTCAGTGAACAAGAATTGATCAAACTAACTGGACACTCTACGGCAAGCTCTATTAAGCCCTACCTGCAACTGAACAATGAGCATCATTTGAATCTTGTTTCAAACCTTCGGAAAACTTCTGCAAATGCTGAATCTTCCATAATTTCTCAGGCATCGTCCTATATAGAATCAACCCGGAGAGAAAAAATTATATATAGTAATTGCATTTTCAATAACTGCTCATTCCAATAACAACTAAACATGTTTGTAATGAATGCTTTATGATTTTCTCGTTGAGTTGTGTGCGTTTCTCAATAAAGTTCATTTTGTACGTTTTGTCATTCGCGGAATTTTCTCAGCAAATACCACTGGAGCTCAGATTTGGCAGGATATTTTTCTAAGCTCGTTTTCTCATACTTACTTTTCGGTAAATCAACTCGACCTGCTCATTGCCTGCACGTAAGTATTCGAAAACGAGCATAGAAAAATATCCGGCTAAATCTGAGCTCTTGTGGTATTACTTACGATAATTTCCTTTTCTCTCGGTCACTTTCAGAAGGAAGTATTCGATCATCTGATCATAATTGAGGTTTCTATTTCTGGTGGATTTGTCCTTTTCACTTATAATAGACTTCTTTGATGGTGACCAATGATTATTTATGATAAGTACTATCAAACAACTATACAGGGTATCCCAAGTTGAGTGGACTATTAGACGTTTATAAAGGACTACTAATTGACATTTTCGTAGTTGATTCAGCTGGTCTGAAACTCTATTTCTAAAATAACTTCACATCAATGGCACTTCCGGTTATACCGGAAGTGCATATCAACTTTGTTATTCAATATAGAACATCCTGTTTATTGATGACTAGTTCGATAACACTTTTTATTCCAATTACAAAAACACCAAACACATAATTCTAGCTTATTTCGTTCATGAAATATTCTAGTTTTGAAAATTATCGATTGTTTGCTTTTTGAAAAAATTGATATATCTCAAGTAGGGCTTGAGCTACCAAAGTGATGACAGGTGTTTTGCAAATAGGAAGCCACGCGGGACATAACTCATATCCGACTGAATCTCAGTCAGTATAAAGAGTGCTCTTTTTCCGCCTCACATTTCGAAACGAAGAAACATCGAAAATTGCGTTTTTTCAAATTGTAGCCCATATTTTTCTCCATTCATTAGATTCTTCGAAAAAACTTAATGAAGTTCCCTATACATACCTGAGAGTTCAAGTTTTCAAGTTATGGCGAAAAAATGAATTTTACGTATCTACCTGAAGTTGGCTAAGGCGGCTTAGATTTCTGCACGTGCATAGACATTCCCCAGAGCATAGCCAGGCTCCTGAACATAGATAACATACTATTATTGTTTTAACTGTCAGTCGAATTAATTCGAACAGAATGGCTAGCTACACAAATGAGCAAATACTCAATTTATTTCTCATCCTTCATCTAAGAACACAAGAGGATTCCGATTTCCTCAAAAGGATTATTTGGACGGATGAGACCAACGGTGTAACCGGAAATGCAATTGACGTGAGAATTTCAGAACGATAGCATTATTAATTCGCCACTCTTGGGATACCCTGTATACTGGTACTAAATTCATGAAAATATTCATCATTCATAAGCTGATATATTAACGCATCCTTAGTATCCTTCAAAATAAGATTCTGGCGGGTAATTTACCGCAAATTTTCTTTAATTGTAGATGCTTTTACTTGATAGAATTCCATATCAAAAAATTCAGAAATTGAATTAATTTGAAGCTCTTGAAATCAACATTTACAAAAATTCCAAGAACATCCTTAATGACCAACTAGATTTAAATCATCACCCCTGCCCAACTAATTCCCAGAAAAACCTGATAGCCCTTAAATGGATTTTCTTAAGCTGGTTCTTATTGTCATTTATAGTATAGAATATCTGTAGTATGTAACCTTGCAGTTGGGAAAGATATGTGTTTCGAAACACGTTGTGCTAATATATAATCTCAGTAGAATTCTAAATCTTTTGATAATTTGATTGAGGTCGTTACTTGATGAAAATCGATATACATATTTTCAATGAAATAAAACTATGGTATTTAGATTTTCACTTTATTAACAACACTATGACCGGTTTCATAGTTTCATTCACCACACTGTTGCTTCATCAGATACATACAACTAATGAACAGAGTTATTCCTTATATAATATTCTCATTTCCTACTTATTATTACAGGTACAAGTACAAAGGGTACGGTTGAAAACCCATCGGAGCTGCTTACTTTATGAATTGAAAAGATTGAGTAATGGAGAAGAATTTAGATCTAATTGACTATTAAATAACCTACCTGAATTATTTTCCTTATTGATATCTGAAATTTCCCATAGATTGAGTTTTTGCCTATTATTTTATTTGACTAAAATTTTGAAATTATCATTAAAGTTATGGTTTTCTTCAAGTGAATGATTAGAATAATGGGAATCTGATTTATGATAATCAAAACTACGTTTGTGCTTGGATAATCTAACTATGAAATTTCTGAAAGTTCTACCAGTATAAATTTTATTACAATCCCGCAGGATAGTTTATAAACACCGGATTTATTCCTTTATCAATTTTAGATTTGCAGTTTTTGATATGTCGGCCTAAAGAATTATCAGTTCAGAATGCTATATTGAAATTATAATGCGAGAGGAGTGATTTCAATTTCAGACTAGGATTACCAATATAAGTTAAGCTGTTGTATTTTGTGTTTTAACTTTTTATACTTGGAAATACTTCCTGGATTGCTTCTTGAAATTTTTGCATGAAATCATATTCTCAAAATCATACTAGAACTGTAACTGTTTTGACTGCTATTTGTTCAATTATATTTTGCTCTTTTATAAAATTCTTTTGTGACATTGGGATATTAATAAGTCTATGTACCATACTATTGTAAGCAGCTAATTTATGTGGATAAGGATGTGTAGATGAGCTGTGAATAGTAATATCTGTATGCGATGGCTTATGAAAAATAGAAAAATGTTAATGGAGTTTTCTGTTTCTATCTCCAACGCGAATTTAATATTATCGTGTATTTTGTTAATGAATGTTTTGAATGACTCTAATGGTCTGTTTGTGCCAGTGAAACAACAAAAGATATCGTCGACATATCTGAACCAATAAATGAGGTGTTTGAATAACGGATGTTCTTGGATAGTTTTTTCAATATTATCCATGGAAATATCAGCGAGTAAAGGGCTCAGAGGATTACCCATGATTCAACCTTTTTTACTATTATACATTTTTCTATTTGAAGAGCGTTGATGATTAGTTTCACTGAATCACTAGGTGGAACACTAGGAAGAGATTTACTACATCCCATGACATTAGTTTAGCGTTCGGTGGTAGTATCGTGTGCTGAATTTTATTTATTAGGACTGAAGATTTTTATTGAGATTTCAGGTTCGAAATTCAGAAAACTTAGACCTGTTAGAAATTCGTTTAAAACAAAATTATTTTAACTTCAATGGAGTAATATATAAAAGTAAAAAAGTTTAATAATGGGAAATCCTCTGGGCCTCACTGAAATTTTCATGGATAATATTGAGAAAACTATCCAAGAATTTCCATCATTCAAATACTTCATTCATTGGTTTAGATATGTTCACGATATCATTTATTGTTTGACTGGTACCAACAGACAATTAGAGTCATTCAAAACATTCATTAACAAAATTCACGATAATAGTATATTTATGTTAGAGAAAAACACAAAACTCCATTAACTTTCTGGATTTAACTATTACTAAAATTAACGGCAAACATGATTTTTCACAGCTCATCTACACATCCTTATCCACATAAATTAGCTGATTACAATAGTATGGTACATAGACTCATTAATATCCCAATGTCACAAAATAATTTTATAAAAGAACAAAATATAATTTAACAAATAGCAGTCAATAACGGTTACAGTCCTAGTATGATTGAGAACATGTTTTCACGCAAAAAATTTCAAAAAGCAATCGAGGAAGTATTTCCAAGTATAAAAAGTTGTAACACAAAATACAACAGCTTAATTTATATTGGTAATCCTAGTCTGAAATTAAAGTAATTCCTCTCGCATTATAATTCCAATATAGCATTCCGAACTGATAATTCTTTAGGCCGACATATCAAAGACTGCAAATCTTAAATTGATAAAGGTAATAAATCCGGTATTTATAAACTGTCTTGCGGGGATTGTAATAAAATTTATATTGGTAGAACTTTCAGTAATTTCAAAGTAAGATTATCCGAGCACAAACGTAGTTTTAATTATCATGAATCAGATTCCCATTATTCTAATCACCTACTCGAAGAAAACCATAACTTTAATGATAATTTTAGAATTTTACACAATGAAAATGATAAACAAAACTCAATCTATCGGAAATTTTAGAGATTAACAAGGAAAAGAATTCAGGTAGGTTATCTAATAGTCAATTAGATCTAAATCCTTCTCCTTTACTCAATCTTTTCAATTCATAAAGAAAGCAATTCAGATGGCTTTTCCAACATACTATAATAATATATAATGAATAACTCTGTTCATTAGTTTGTTTCTATCTGATGAAGCCACTGTGTCGTGAAACCGGTCATAGTGTTGTTAATATAGTGAAAATCTAAATACCATAGTTTTATTACATTGAAAATATAGAATTCTAAATCGTTTGATTTATTTATGAACTTCATTTTTTTATATTTTATATAATCTTCACTAAAACCATAGGTAGATAAAAAGTTGCACTAGGCATATTGTTGATCGCAATTAAAAAGACAAAACCTCGACTCATCTCCCACTCAGCTTCTAACTTATTGACATGCTCCCTATCATGATTCAATCGAGTAGAGCTGGCCATGGGGCTGAAATAGAAATATGAGTCCTCAAACCAAATTCCCTGAGAAAATGTCGTTTCGTTTCAATGCTAATTTGCACTCCACTGCTGTATCGAAACAGCAGTAGCGAACCGTTGTCTCAACGAGAAATTCCTTTATGGATCACCGTAGTTGTTCGAGATCTTCCTTGCCCAGGTATCCCTTCATAATTACTAGTCTTCCTGTACCTGGGGATCATTCGGGAAACAGTTGAACGGGACACCCCAAGCCTTTGATTTATTCTTGTACTACTCTAGCCTAGGACATATCCGAAAAAACATAATTGCCCAGCAAAGAACAAATTTGAAATTGCGCTTTACTTTCTGGGCACAGTCTAGTTTACACTCAACTCTGACAGTAACTGAGATATTGGCATATGCTGGAAATCGAAAATGGAGATAGTTGGGCTGATTCTTCTCTGTTTGCAGTATTTCACACAGCTGCCGTAGTAAAACATCGAAAATGGGACACCTTGTACTGTTAAATGCCATTTCAAGCAACTATAATTTCTCTTATACAATAAACTAGTGTCTAAAGTTATTACTCATCAAAGATTAAGCCATCAGTAAATCTAGTATTTTTTCTCCATAAAACATAAAAACAGGAATCTCTCTTATAATAAATACTTTATGATGAAAACTTCAATTCCCTTTAGGAATAATAACACTAATTAATTCATTTGTGCTTCTTCCCATTATTTGGTCGTAACAGTTCACATCATAAATCTTATAATACGCTGTTTAATTGAGAGAAAGGACAAAGAAGTAAATATCTGGCATATTTATGTCAGCTAATTTGAGACGTATTTATCTACGAGGATCGTTCAATAAGTTATTAGATAATGCAAAAGATAGCGCTCGTAGTATCGCCAATGGTTTTTGTTCGGACTAGATAAGATTATTATTCCAAAATCCACTCATCAATCTTCGCGACGAAACGTTGAAGCAACCTCTGTAGGACATGGAGAAGACCACATGACTGTGGAGAACAAGAAGCAGATAACATCTTCGCCGCAATGCGCTAATTGCGGGGGAGGACATTCATCAAGTAACATCAACTTCCAAAGAACCCGAACAACAGCACCAGCACCACCGATAAACTTTTAAACAAGAAGGGCGGATAAGAAAAAAGCTGCCGATCAAGCAAAGGACCGAGCACAAAGAAAACAAAAGGACGAGAAGAAAAATGGACCCTGACGAACTAGCAAAGACGAATTAGCGATGATCCTTACATTACATTACATTCGTAGGGGTCGTTTGGCTTGCAAGCCTTTTCGAACTGCGACCACATTGGTCTTTTGTTCGTAACCCTTCTTATTCATTTCCCGTAGGTCTAAATCCCTTACAATATCAAGAATCTCCCTGGGAGCTTTCGCTGTTACTTCGTGCGGCTCTAGTTTGTCGCTACCGAACTGTATATGTCTCTGACGGACAGTTGCGATGCAACTGCAAAGAATATGTTCGGCAGTTTCATCACCCTCTTTACACATTCTGCATGTTGCCGTTTCCGATTTACCTATTTCAATGAGATGGTATCTCAATGGGCAGTGTCCAGTAAGGTGGCCTGTTATGATCCTCAGCTCGTCCCTAGAGAGATCGAGAAGAGGTTTTGTCTTCTTTGGCGAATAGTCAATGAACTTTTTCGCTTGCCTTTGGACTGGAGTTTTCCTCCAGTATTCTTTTTTACTAGATTCTTCCCATCGTTCCAGTTCCTGTTGTCTGTGCGGCTTACTTAGACCGTAGAACGGTTCAGATCCAATGGGTGGGATTCCAGCAGCTGATTTGGCCAGTTCGTCAGCGGCTTCATTTCTTTGTACACCTTCGTGGCCAGGCACGCACCAGGAAAAGTTTGTTCCCCTCAGCAAGTTGCTTCAAGGATTTGCGGCTTTCCCAGACAGAGATGCTCCGATAAATGTAAGAGTTTAGAGCTTTTATCACTACCTGATTGTCCGTTAAAATGTAAATCCTTGCACCTTTGAGTTTCCATCGTAGTCCCTCCTGGCAGCAAAGGTTTACAGCAAGTGTTTCTGCTTGCATGATTGTGGGAGTAGAGCCCAGACACTGATGACGAGTACTTGGGTCCATATATACCTGCTCCTGTTCCATCAATCGTTTTTGATCGGTCCGTGAATCGAATGGAGGATTTTTGGTCTAATTGATTTATTTTTCCCTTTACGATGGTGCGGTCTTCTATGGCCACTTCGAAGAGTGTGTGAAAATCAAACTTAATCGGAATTATATCCGATGGTTGTGATAAGATTTCTGGCGCTATGTAACCCAGAATCCCCGGGTGTCCCTTCAGATCACTTTGAATTGGAGCCGTAATGCCGCCATCAAGGCCTCCTTTTTCAATTTTATATGAAGAGGAGGGAGATTTAGGATTGCCTGCAATGCAGTAGTCGGGGTGCTTCTCATAGCACCTGTTATGCTCACGCACGCTAACCGCTGCAGTTTTGTGCAGCTTGTTTTGCGTAGTTGTTTCTGATGTTTTCGTCCACCATACTAACGATGCATATGTGACAATGGGTTTTATAACCGCTGTGTATAACCAGTAGGTTATTTTTGGCTGTAGCCCCTAGCTTTCTCCGAAGAGTCTACGGCATGCCCATAGGCACGATATAGCCTTGGAAAGAGTTTTGTCAATGTGTAAATTCCAGTTGAGTCTCTGATCTAGGGTTAACCCTAGTTACTTAACTTGTTCCGAAAATTTCAGAGTATGTCCATTCAGGAATGGGGGCTTTAAGTTCAACTTTCTACGTCTTGTGAATGGAATTAGAATGGTTGTCTGGATGGATGCTGAGCCCCTCTTTAGCACATCATTGTTAAGGGCTTTTTACATCAGGTTCGATAAGATTCCATCATGCTTTCCCTTAATGATGATAACTATATCATCAGCATAGCATTGTGCGTTGAAGCCAGCATTGTTCAGTTTTTCTAAGAGGCCATCAACAACTACTAACCATAGTAGCGGCGATAGGACACCTCCTTGAGGGCATCCTTTCACTACTGACACGGATATTTCAATGTCTCCAAAAGTGGCCGTTATGATCCGGCTCTTGAGTATTTCTTTGATCCATTTGATGGCGGGTGTTTCGACACCCTTGTTGTTTGCACCATTGCTAATTGATGTATAGGAGGTATTATCGAAGGTCCTTCAATGTCTCCAAATAGTACTAAGGCTATTTCTTTAGCCTCTAGTGCTCCTTCCACTTCTTTGACTAGATCGTGTAGGGCATCAATTAAAGACTTGCCCGGTTGGTTGGCAAATTGTTTTTTATGCAGTTTTATGAAACTTCTCATATGGTTGTCGGGAATTTTCTCCATTGATTTTAGGAGAAAGGAGGTTGAGCTTATCGGGTGATATGATTTACGCTCATCTGGAGACATCTTGCCCATTTTCGGTATAAATAATACTTTGACTTTCCTTCATGACAGGGGTATGTAGCCCAGTGAGTAGCTGGCATTGTATATAGCTCTCAGACATGGGATTGTATATGTGTTGCCTCTTTGCAACATGACCAGATGGATTCCGACCGCCCCTGGTGATTTGTAGGGTTTGAATCTTTTGCTGGCCAACTTTACCCTATCTAGGGTAAAGATTCGGCCCGCTAGATTTCTGCTTTCCCTACTGGAGCTATGAGCGATGATCCTTGGACGAATGACCATTCAATTCAGCGCGACGATGGTAACCACGGATCTGAACGAATTTCTAGAAGAACAAAGCAAACTCAGTCAGCTATTAAAAATAAGAGAAAATTTATGGAGAGACAAGAAACAGTAGCATTCTGAAACTCAATCATCAACAAGCGACATGAACTGACGACCTACCTAGAGGAAAAAAGGATTCAAGATCAGGGACTACACGATATAGAGAACCGACCGACAAGAGGGTAAACGCGGAGGAAGAGCTATCTTAGTGAAGAGAGGAACAAGGCACGGCGAGCTTCCACGCATCAACTCAAAGAATATCAAAGAGACAGGAATGAAACTACAGACATCGAGAGGTGAGCTCAACATCTACGCAGTCTAGAAACCACAAAATAACGTCATGACAGAAGAAGACGTTAGAGATTCGACATCACACATCAAAGACAATGGACAAATAACAGTAACGGACGAGGAAAAGGTCAAAACGAACGCCAGTAACGGAGACGCGGAATTCAACCAAAACGTCGAAAGGATAGTTGTCAGCGAAGTTTTCCAGCATCATGTTCATGTGCATACTCACAAAACAAGAGATTCATAACCAGGATATAGAACCAGAAGTCAACAGCGAACTGGTTAGGAGTCGGCGTACCCCAAGGATCAGTACGAGGACCACTACTATACATAGCAGAAACCGAAGATGAAGCACTCCAAAATTGAGCAACTGAGGAAATGGCTACAAGAGGATATTGGCCAACTGACCAATTATTTGAAATATGGAGTTAACCCAAAAAGGAATGTACATTGGCAAGAAGAGAAAACACACAAAAGCACCAAAGAAAATCGCTAAAGAAGGATAACCAATCCAATCAAAGAAGAAAGAAAGATATCTCGGCGTAATTCTGGACGACCAACTGAACTACAAGAGCTACACATTGAGGAAATCACAAGGAAAACAAGGCAATCCACGAAAAACTGTACTCCTACTGAACGGAAAAAGTAGGCTCATATCGGAGAACAAAATAAAGACAATCAAAATAATCATCATCTCCGGAATAACATACGCAGGATCAATTTGGCATCTGGTGAACCCATTCGAGAAAAGAAAACTACAAGCAGCACTTAACGAGATCGTCAGAACAGCAACAAAGTCTCCATGGTACATGAGCATCGATCAACACTGGAAGGAAAGAGAAATTGACACACTAGAAGAAATCAATACACTAATTACGACAAGGACAATTGAATATAGGTTCGGAAAATAACGAGATCAACCAATTGATGGAAATAAAACAGGACAATAGGAAAGATGACATTCTTAATACAATAGAAAAGGAAACTACAGGAGAGTGCAGAAGCACCCTAATATAGAAAAAGAAGAATAATCAACCAGTAGGATCGCAGGAAAACCAAAGAGATGAAAAGGAATTAACACGAAGAGGAAAACGGAGATATATCCGTCCCTCGCCAAAATTCAAGTATCATATCACGTGTGGCGTTCCAAATAATTTGATCCTGCTTCTACGTCTAAATTCTGTTCATCTGACATATTTGAAAAAAATGTGTTGCGTAACAATAAATAATATTGAAATATTAAAAGTGTGCGTTAAGTTCTTGGCGTAGTATATTCACTGAAGAATTTCTCCTAAAAAGTAGAATTTTGATGGTATGTTCGATCGAATTGCAACAACAAATTCATACACGGACTACATGCAGGAATGACCATTGTTTGGGGTCTTCCACTGGAACTTATGGATTTTACTTTTCACGCATAATAATTTCAACATAACTCCAGTTATTTTTCAACGTTCATTAATATCGAAGGAAGTTAACTCAAACAAGTAACTACATTACACTTAGAACAATGGAAGGTTTGAAGAAGTAGGTAAATTCTCTCCTTTCAAGGAAATGGAACGAAAATATCTGCTGTATATTGGGTATTCCGTGAAAACGAAAAGTTAACCACAACAATTGTTAATCGATTTCAAAGAAACAAATATCGAATTGCATCTTGAAGGATATTTTAACAGTCTAAACAATTTTCATTGGTCTGTTACTTCCGTAAAATACTTTTTCAACGGCAATCTCATATATTTTTACAGAGAATTAATATGTATGGAAGACGAAAATGAAATGAATACAAACTTATTCCCAATCGAACACAAATAGTGCTAAAGCATTTCGACTATATCGCGAACGATTTCCAGATCGTGATGTACCAAAGCGCCGCTAGTTTTCCAAACTTACGCATATAAGGTTCATCAAAAAACCCGAAAAACTTTCCGAAGGAAGATTAGTGAAGAAACTGAATTAAATGTCTTGTTGAGTGTGAAAGCGATCCCAAAAACATTTGTTCGATAAATTTCAGCAGAAACTGGGACGTCAACGAAGATTGTTAGACACATAAAACAAGCCTTATGTTTTTCAGAAACTTAAAGCTCTTGAAAAGTGATAGATGTCTTGAATTCTCTTGAATTTTTCGACTGATAGAATGCATTTACATTATTCTTTTTTCAGATCTATCATTTGGTCCGATGAGTGTATTTTTCACAATAATCGTCATTTCAAAATAATAATTTTATACATTGGAGGCAGCAGAATCAGTATATATATTATATATTCCCTATTCAAAATGTTCAAGGATTGCAACACCCGCTTAGGGGTTGATATTTCAGGCAAGTTTTGTACCCCAAAAGATGTCCCCCTTGAAACAAAAATTGACCTGTTTTTGCGTTTTGATCAGAAATGAATATCTTGGTAGATATATCCTGAAATGAATATCTTGGTAGATAAAGCCTTTGTTTAGTTCTCGTGGAAGCACCCTGTAGAATGAAAATACATGAGAAATAGATAGGAGTGTTTTAGAATAAATTCTCAAACTCAAGAATCAGAATGTTTAAGTTCTATTATCAAGATTGCTTTCAGAATTATTACATTCAATGATGATCGTGGCAAAATGTTAACGAAAACCATATAGGTATGAATGAAATGAAAATGAAATCATTAATGATCATAAGATCGATCACCACAATCAAATTTGGCATTTATCAAATACGTAGCGGGAAATAAATTAAAATTTGATGTGTTATTTCCATTCCACTATCCTAGTGACACACTGCCGAAGACGTGATACATCTCTTCATTATCTTACCAGTATCTTCACATGGACAACACGACTCGAATCTTCCTTCTGATGCTACGAACAGATAAGGCACGACTTTCTTGAATACCACGATCATCGAATGATTTAGTTGATGAAAGTTTGTGAAGAACTATTTTGTGTTAAAATAAGTTATTCTCAAACTGGTTGTTTGAATAAAATTGCGGTGTTGTTGGGCTTGAATATTAGAAAAACTCTCAGTTTCTTTATGAGTATTCAGCTTGAAATAGATTCTCTCCGTTCACGAAGGCGTTTGAAGAAGAACAGAAAGTAACCAATAAGACTTGATGCCAACACTTTAGAAATTAATTCCTTAGCTGACACTCTTTCTGAATGTCCAGGGTTGTCTCTTTAACAAAGTTTAGTAGAATCCCATTTATCAGGTCCCTCTCGCACTAAGTTCTTATAAGGTCTCTTTATCGCCTAAAATTTCCCGTCTTTTCCAGGCTAGATCTTCACATTCGTTTACAATGTGAATCACTGTTTCTTCCTCTTCGTTGCATAGTCACTATAAATGCCAACAGCGTGTAGATGTTTTCTTAGCCTTCAGTGTCCAGTTATCAGGCCTGCTACGGTGCTTAGTTTTCTGCTAATCAGAGCTTCTTTGGCGAACTTCTTGATTATTCCAGCAGAAGATTGGTTTATTTATGCTCCGAGGTCAGGACCCATCTGTCCGCGTGTAGCTTTTCTGTGTTGATCGTGTCCTGTACCTTAGAGTTAGCTATTTCGAGAGTTGCTTCCAGGCCAATAATTCTCTTCTTCGCTTCCCTGGCAAGAGAATTTATCTCCTCGTTAGCTGCAATTTCGCTGTGCCCAGGTACCCAGACCAAAGTTACCTGGTTTCGTTTCTCCAGCTCGGTTAGTAACTGAAGCTGAGCTTCCACCAGGTTTCCCTTCCAGCCAGACCTTTCATTGCCGCCGAATTATTCAAGAGAACGTTTATCCGTCTGATTTATAGCGTCTTTTGAGGTTCTCACGAACACAGGTTGTTATGGCATATACTTCTGCCTGAAAGATAGTTGCGTGCACCCCCGATGGAATTGTCAGCTGACATTTCGGCTTTTGGTAGTACACTCCAGCTTCAGTTCCCTTCTTCATTTTGGATCGAAACGAAACGATACGTCAAAGACTTCGTTCAAGGAGTTTCTACAGCAGAAGGCCCTTAAGAGTTCCAAAGCTAACCAGACAACAAAAAATTAATAGACTTGATTGGTGTATTGAGCACCAAAATTGGAATATTTAGAATTGGCGAAATGTTCTCTTTTCGAATGAAACCAGAATTGATGTTCGATTAGATGACCGCCGGATTGTGGTTTTAAGGGGTCGTGAAAGACAAGTTAGTCTCCAAGCAGCAAAACGAATTCCGAAATACCAAGGGGGCAATGTCATGTTTTGGGGTGGCATTATGCTGGGAGGCAAAACAGATTTGATTTCGTTTTCTGCGGGTGTAACGGCTAGAAATTATGTGGACATAGTGCTGGAGCTCATAGTGAGACACTGGCGAGGTGCCCACGGTGAGAATTTCATTTTTTTACAAGATAATGCTCCTCCGCATACCAGCAACCTCGCGTGACATTATCTTGAAACAGAGGGAATCGCTATTTCGGACTGGCCAGCTTGCTCTCCAGACCTAAATCCTATTAAACATTCATAGGATAATCTCAGAAGGAAAATTAAATCGCGCCAGGATAATCCAAGAGCCCCACAATAGCTCATACAAGACACCATAGATGAGTAGCAGAATATCATCCCAGAGCGAAGATAGTAGACACGAATGCAACGATATAATAATGCAACGACAAAACGGAATTCACATGCGAAGCTAATGAATCCTGGGGCATAGTAAAATGCATCTCCAAGAAATGATTGTGTGACGGTGATCCAGATTGTGTAGATGGGGCCGACGAGAATTCAACTGTTCATCATTGTGCCACGCCACAACCTTGCAGCGACGATTTGTTCACCTGCGGAAACGGCCGTTGTATCAACAAAGGCTGGCTTTGCGATCATGATAACGATGGTGGGGACGGTACAGATGAAGGAAGAGAATGTAACGCTAAATATAAGACTAAGAAATAGATGTGATGGTGAGGACGATTGTGGTGATCATTCGGACGAAGTCCATTGTGTGAAAGAAAACAATACTCGTGCCAATTCTAGTCAATTCAGGTGTAACCTTCGACAGTGTGTCAATAATCATCTTGTCTGTAACAAAGTATCTGATTGTTCAGACGATTCGGATGAGCCTTTACATTGCAACGTGGACGAGTGTACCAAGGTGAGAATAAATTGGTGCGGACACAAATGCGTCGATACTTTGACTGGATTCTACTGTGACTGTAATCAAGGTTATAAATTGCTAGACGATAAAAAATCATGCGCGGACATCGACGAATGTACGGAATTTCATGGGGTGTGTTTCCAATATTGCACCAACACCCCGGCGGTTACTACGGTAAATGTAACGACGTCTACTACGAGAGAGAAGTGGACGAATACCGGTGCAAGTGTAAGGACAAAATCAAACCCTGGATAATCTTCACCAACAAATATTACGTCAGCGTGGTGCACCAAGATCTCCTGAACGTCGTGGCGCTGGACTTCGACCTGACCGAAGAGTACATGCGATGTTACCGCCAAGGCCATCTACCGGTCTAAGATCGGAAGCGCCGTGTAGGAACCCGTGATCAGACACGACTCGACACGATTGGAAGGAATCTCTATAGATTGGGTGGGGAGGAAGATCTACTGGTTGGATCTGCTAAGCAGAAAAATCTATGGTACCCTTTATGTACACACGACACTAACACAACATAAACAGACAAGCTATTGCTAGTGCAATAGCGACAGGGAAACGAGTTTTTTCACACGTTTATTGAATCATACGCAAGATAGTATGGTTCCCCTGTTACATTTCCTGAGCTCACACTTTAGGGGCAATCGTAGAAGACATGATGCGAGTTTAGATGCCTGCCGCTGGTATTCTATTTATTCGCTTGTTTTTACGATTGTGTTTTTCTGACACACATCAAACGTATAGATATAAGCATTCATTGTAAATACAATTATTCGAATTTTGTAAATCCTCGCTTTTCAAAAGAATATATATCCCAGAGGAGGTCGAAAAGCTGATGCAAAGCGGATTCAGGCTTGTATCAGGGCAAGAGGAGGTAATACAAGCTACTGAGGTCGAGAAAAAACACCTTCTCCGTGAGAAAACCATTTTCAATGTTGTTACTACATGCGGAAAGTGTCTCTTATTTTCTTCTATTTGTTTCTTTCTTCAATTGAAATATTTCAAAAAGTTTCAATTCAAACAATCCCTCGAAATTTCCAAAATCCCTGATTCCATATAAATTTGTTGTGTGTGGTTACATCTCCAGTCTTTTAGTTACAGCACTAGTTTCTTGAATTGGTGTGCAAATTACTTCAAGAAACATTGAAGAAACCCGCGATTTCTTGTTGCAGTCTGCTATATCTCCTCTTCAATTGAATCTAGTACTCCTGCAGCCAATTAAATCACGCCGCCACTGTTTAGAATTGTTTCTGTTCAATAACTTACGCACATCTTTACTACACTCCGTACGTCGTTTCATGGGCGATCTAGTAGGTTTTTCTAAGGCCTTGCGGACCGTTAGACGCACCGTCGCAGTCAGGAGTGTAGGTCAGCCCAGTTAGCGGTATCTGGGCAGGTCGATTCCAGCCTGAGGATACTTCTCGAGGACACCGCCGAGCTAAGTGGCTCGAACCCGATGCAGACACGTTCCCGATGCATCCCACTGACACACATTTAGGCATTCACGATAATCTCTGCTTCGGCGTGAAGACTCAATATTTGGACGGAAGATCGTCCGGCCGTCCTTACGATATTCGATTGATTCATGGGACATATTGTATTTAATTTGATAATCAATACGTTTGAAAAGTACAATACAGTATAAGCTCTTTATTCGCGGGGTATATGATCCGTAAACGCGAATACAGAAACCGTGAATATGGAATAGTAATTTAAATGGGACTAGCTAATCCGGCGAACTCTGTTCCGCCTTAAAGGCATTTTTTTAATCAGGCGCAAAAACAAACAACGCAGATGGTCTACCGACCCGTCAACATACCACATATATTTGACCATGGATGTTCTAGATTCAAACCACAAACATTTAAGGATTGGCCTTGTGATTTGTTGATGGTCATGGCAAACGCAAGAAGGATCGGAAATTGAAGTCTTTTAAATTGAAATGGCATATCGGTTGGGATCCTCCGAATGAGAACTTCTTCACCTTTGAATTTTCATTTCAAGATCGTCGTTGCACAGTTTTGGTTGGTTTATGATTCGAAGCATGATTACTACGGAGCCAACCTTTAGGCGTGAATTGTGTAGTGGTAAGCCGGGCACATCCAAGGAATTTGAAAATTCAATTGGATAGTTGGTGGCTTCATCTTCAATTGTGACGCAAGACATAGATTTGAATGAATGCATTGTTCCAATGATCTTATTTTGAATTATGTAGTTCAGATCATCTACATCTTTATTCTTAGTCGCTAAAATTGCTCTCTCACTCAACCATTCATTATTTTTGTAGTTAGAAATGATGTTTGGAAATACATTGTTGTTAAAACGCGGCTTTTCTCTGACAAGTATCGCGCGTTTCTTTGATAAAGCCGCATTTTGCCGCTAGCAGAGTGTTATTTTATTACTTGATAAATTTTTGTAGTTTAGTTACCTATTTTTGAATTGTGGAGGCCGTTACTTGATGTAGATCCATGATATAAATGAGATAAAAACACAAGGTTTAACTTTAATCTACACTTTATTTTATCAATTGATTGACAAGAATTGAGTTTATAGATTCCTGATTTCGTGTTGAAGAATCTAGTAAATCAGAATCTATAAACTCAATTGCGGTTCTTGTGATAAAATTTATATCGGTAGGACCTATAGGAGTTTTGGCATAAGAACATCTGAACATAAACGTAGCTTCGATAAAATAAATCTGATTCAAATTATTCAAACCACCTAATAAAAGAAAACCATTCATTCAATAAAAACTTTGACAGATTACATATAAAATCAAAAGTTCAAAATTAGATCTCCTAGAAGCATTAGAAATAAACAGATACAAACATTCTGACAAGCTTTTGAATGAACAGGTAGATGTGAATTATTCACCCCTACTTAACTTGTTTAATTAGTTTTTATTACCTTTCATACTAACTGTACAATGGCTCGGTGTGGATTTTCCTGTTATTCATCCAACTTGTTCTACGATTTGTTTATAATACCATACTCTTAATTCTATTTTTCGTTCTTGATAAAGCTGCTGTGTCAGCGAAACGTCGTCGAATTTTTTCATTTTCAAATAAAGTGTAGATTAAAGTTAAACCTTGTGTTTTTTATCTCATTTAGTTACCTACTTATTGAAAATGTTATTCTTCTCGAGATCTACTCAAAAAGCACTCGCGATCGACCGTTTGAGCACCCCTGGTATAATACATAGTTTAATTCCTTATTATCATCATACAATTCTTACATCATCCGCCGGACCTAAATCCCGAAGTCAAAAACGGACAGAGTGGTCCAAGGTTTCAGTCGTCAGAAGAAGCCGTTGATGAGTCCAAAATGCCATTCTGAATGTTGCAGCAAACGATTAGTATAACTGTTCAATCAAATAGTTGCACAGCGGAGAAGTTAGCTGTTCTAATTGTAAGTACGCAGTAGAAACACTTAACATCAAAAATATTGATTTTCATCATACAGGTTTTGATAAAAACTTATAAAAGAGTTTATGAAGCTCTAAAACAAAGAGTTAGATTCCCTGAGCTCGCAGTTCCTTCTTAATAGCCATTACTAAGTAAACTTATGTATTTGAACATAGAAAGTCTTTTATATCATAGAACACAGTTAGAGTTCCTGGTTCAGAGTTGGAAACCACTGATTGTGTGTTTGTCAGAAACTCGTGTTACTGATGATATATCTGCGGTAGAGATACATATCGATGGCTATTCATTTGTTTCCTCCAATTCTTTGAGAAGAAATACAGGGGAAGCAATGATATACATCAAGGAGGAATATAAATACAAAACAATGTTAGCTTAAAATATTGGGACATACCTATGGATTGTTGGTATACAACTGATACTGAACAAAAATAAGCTGCATTTCATCTCCATTTATCACTCTCTCAATTCCAGTCACTCAGACTTCCTGAATGAACTGGAAGACATCCTGGAGGAGTATGCTTTTTCAGAAGGAAGTCTAATAATAGTGGGAGATTTTAATATTGACATTTCAAAAAATACTTTTTATGCAGAGAAACTGAGGAGACAGATTGCGAAGTATGGATTGTACATGGGACCAGACACTTTCACAAGAATAACTAAAGGTTCTGAAACTATCATAGACTTATGGATCACTAACAATAAAGATCTGAAGGTTGTGAACCACTCAACACCAAAATTAACAGACCACAATATTTTAACGATAGATTTAGATAATGAAACCAGGAAAAAGAAAACAATTAAAACTTATAAAAATTTTAATGAACTAGGATTTCAGATTGATCTAACGGAAACGCTCTGGAATCACACAACTGTTAACGCAGACAAACAAGCGAAGAACCTCGCGGATTCAATTATCCAGGTACTAGATCGATGTGCACCGTTGAAGATAACCGTGTCATCAAAATGGGGTGACAATAAATGGTGGATATTTTCAAAAGGGACCAGCTATACAGAAGGGCTGTCCTAACAAGGAAATCTAGTAGTAAAACTAATAAGATGTAGAAAGGTCAGTTTTTAAAGGGAAAGGATCGATGAAGCATCAGGCAGTTCAACAGAAATGTGGAAAACAATCAAGCAACTATCGAAAGGTAACAATAGGACGAGAGTACAAGAATGGCTTCCGATGGTTCTTTAGTTGAAGATCCTCTCATTTTAGTAAATGAATTCAACAAATACTTTGTTACAAGTATTGAAGAAATAGCGACAATAATTAGTCCACATAAAATTGAAGAAGTTTTGAGTGATATTCCAAGAGTACCTCATAAACTTGAGAATTTCAAAAAACTCAATTTCGCAGAACTGAAAAAAAAGTTAGAAAATTGAAAAATGAGAAAAGCAGTGTCGATGGAATTAATACATATTAAAAGTAGCTTTTGAGTCTGTTGGTGGTAGATTTTTGAATCTTATAAATAATTGCTTAGAGAATGGTCACTTTCCCAAAGAATGGATACTTTCTACCATTATTCCTGTTGAAAAAGTAACCAATACCACAAAACCAGAAGAATTTAGACCAGTTAATATGCTTCCGATATATGAAAAATGGTTAGAGATGATCGTAAATGATCAAATTATAGAAGAGAATGAGCTGTTAACAAAATTCCAATCAGGCTTCAGGAAGAATAACTCATGTGAAAGTGCTCTTCTATTGGTCCTTATCGACTGGAAAATCGCTCTGGAGGAGAGGAAATGTATTGGTGTGGTATTTCTGGAATTCCGAAGGGCATTTGAAACCATATGCAGACTACTTCTGCTGGGAAAGTTGGAAAGGTTTGGGTTTTTTAGGCTTGTTTTACAGTGGTTTTCAGAATATTTGAGTGATCGTTCTCATATTACTAAATTCGGTGAAAGTGTTTCAACGGCTCTCAAGGGGCAATTTTGGATCCTAATCTTTTCATAATGTATATTAATGACTAAGTTCAAAAAGTTCATAAATGTAGCATTCGTTTTTTTGCGGATGATACACTGCTTTATTGTGTGGGAGAAAATGTTCAAGATATCGTGAACACTATAAATTAGGATCTGGTAAATGTATGTGAGTGGTTGGGGAAGAATAGCTTGAGTGTAAATGTCAAAAAAATAAAATTCATGTTGATAAGGAGCAAATATAATTCAATCAATATAATAATACGGGAATTTTTGTAAATGGAGAAATTATAGAACAGGTTGATGAATGTAGATACCTTGGTATAGTTGTTGATAGCAGTCTGACTTTTTCTTGTCATGCCACTCAAGTTGCAAATAAACTATCAAAAAAAGTATATTTCCTTAACAGAATTGGAAATCATCTTAGTACATGGTCCAAAACACTTATATATAAAACTGTAATTGCTCCACATTTCAACTATTGTTCTAGCATCCTTTTTCTTATGAATAAGTCTGATCTAGTTAAGTTGCGAAGGAGACAAAATCAAGCGATAGGATCTATTTTGGGATGAAACAGATTTACTAGTGTGAAGTTAAGAAAGTAAGAAATTTTAAATGTATCAGGTTTTTGAGTGTGCATCAAATTATATTTGTTAACAGTATGGTTGTGATATATAAAATAATCCATCAAATGTATCCTCAACATTTATTCGATCATGTTACTTTTGTGAGAGATGTTCATAATTATTCAACCAGAAACAATTCTAACATATATGTAAGTAGTCATACAGCCAAAATAATTTGTTTCACAATGGCCTTGTAGAATATAATAATTTACCAAGCACACTCAAGAATAGTTCAACCCTCAAGAGCTTTAGAAGCAGATGTATTACCTATTGTAAAAATTCTATTGAAATAATTTGAGTCTATGTGGAAATTGTGTTGATAGGGATATTTGTGCCTATACCACTGTGATATGTTCTGATGAGATTTTTTTTATGTAATCCAAATTATGCATTTGGTGTGTATTTCAGTGTGGTAGTAAGGGGTACACAACATGCAAACATATACATTACATAGTAATGTATTAGCTTTTTCTGCTATTAAATGAATATTATTATTATTATTATTCGCGGAGAATTCTTCGAAGGACAATAAGACTAACTTTAAAAGCTTGTTTCATTTTAGCTCTATATGCAAAACTTAAAGGACATTCCTCGTATACCTTCGTCCAGCCGTAGGTACACATAAATCACGAGTAATACGAAGTAATGTTCGCTAATTGCCTCACTACAAAATCATAATTCTAGGAATGGATAAATAACTTGAACAGAAATATCAACTGGTCGCAACTATGTCCGGTTCAGATCAACCCAACGGAGACTTACACACTTACACAATATAGCCTTATTTACTCTTCGTCAACGTGAGTTTTCTCACAAATACTTTATGTGCGTTCTTCTGAAATCAACCAGTGGGTTAGTAGTGGCGTGCCCATATTCGAACAGAACAACTTTTATATAACCACAAGGAAACATACGCACCTGAAGATAATATTGGGATATTCCAAATGAATGTTTCTGCCTTCAGCTTGAAATGAAGACATGCTTCTTTATCAATGACCGTGGGAAAAACCTAACCTAAGTTAACGAAAGCATGTATTCATGGAAAGTTACATCATTATAGCCTGTGCAGTCTAAGAAACATTCTTTCGTTTCATGAGAAGTTACTATTTACTTGATACGCAAAAAAGCATATATAGGATGCTCCACGAGTAACGGGACGCTTTCTATGTGTTGTACGTACTTTTAAGATTTTTTAAAAGCTTAGAGCTTTGCAATGAATTACTGGCTATAATTTGAAATTATTCTGAACTATACAGGATAGCCGAAAAATTTTTTTTTAACACTTAGCGCATTCTCGGTTAGGTTAGATTTTGATGTTTTCTCCTTTTATTTTTCAGATTGCCATCGTCCAATGAAAGATCTTGTTAGAATAAAGCATTGGGTGTAAACGCAATAATTCTGATCACACTTGTTCACAATTCACTCACAGGCTAGCTGTTATTGATGTATCAGCGACAGGGGAATCAGGGTTTTTCCTCAATGACAATAGGAAATTAAACTAAGGAATATACTATCACAAGAGCTTATTAAAATTCAGGATTGCTATTTTGGTCTATCGACCATCTGAACAGTTCATACTTGTTGTCAGTTGAAGATGATCGAGGGACCGAAATTGCAATCCAGAATTTCGATAAACTCTTGTGGTAGTATAATATAGCGTGTGTTTAAAAAAGACAGGGCAATATTTAAGAAGGTGATTGCTGAATTCATTTCATGAAAAAAGTTCATATAAACATAGATCCGCAAATACTTGGTTATCGCTTTACCGGGTGTTAAAGGTTAATCGAAAGATTAAATCAAATTTGAATTTTTCGAAAACCGATCAAGATATTGTGTTGGAAACATTCAAAGACACACAATTTTCAATACAAAAAAATATATTTTGGACTCAACAGTGGCAGAACGCAGGTTATTCTTGAAGAAAAACTAGAATGCTCCTGATTTTTACAAAAATAAAAAATATTTTCTAATTTTCCAATTACCTTTCATGACAAAAACTTTCCTGATATTTTTCTGTACGACGCCAAGTTTTTTAGTAACAAAATATTGAAAAAAAAAGGAAAGAAAGTCCATACATTTCATTGTGTTTTTATATTTTTAAAACGACTGTCAAAATTTTTACGCAAATTTTTCTTCAAATTAAACAAGAACCACGAAGAAGTAATATATGGGAGATGTAAACCCAAATTATTGGGTTCATAATGATTCTAGAACATCTATAGATCCTAATCGGCAACACTTAGAAGACCGAACCTAGCCATCGGGGCTCTCTCGGTCAAACAGAGAGGGAATTGTTTTGTTGAGTTTGAAAATTGAAGGGATTTTGCGAGATTATACTTCAAAATTGGCAAGCAAGAACAAGGAAATGATTATGTTTCAGGAGACACACTGCGACGGAAGAACATCTCCGCGAAAGAGGAAATATCGCAGGTTATGTACTTTTTGATTATCTCCTTAGTCCTTTTTATGGTCTTTCTTGCACTGTATTTTCTCGTTGCGAATTTCAGATATTTCTCCTCTTTCACAACCGGAATAAACACCTAACTTAGAATCGGGGAGGATACGGATATCTTCATTTTCTTATTGAATGACACCATAAGACTTTTTGGGGATTTTCTCAAGTTCTCTCCCTCACACCACCCCTGGGGAGCTGAAATAGCCTGCTGAACTCAGAATAACTATATCGTCAGCGTACGCTTGTTCATAAACCTCAAGTGCGCTTATTTATGCCAAAACGTCATCAACCACTAAGGACCACAACAAATTTGATATTACACCTTCCTCCATGAAAACAGCCTTGCCAGTCACCAAACTTACAAATTCCCTTTCACGGGAATGTTAATCATTTAGCATGTTTCTAATCCATTCCGCACAAATGTTTGGTCCTCTTAAGAATTAAACGAGTAGATCGCCCATTTAACTGCACTGGGCTCGATCATTTTTGAGTTCTCCAAACGTTTTTTTTAGACAGAATCACAGCTGTCACTGATATTAAGTGTGTTTCCGTTTAAAGCTTCTCAGATTTAATAGTGATACTGTAAATGTCGTTTGAGTTCATATATTTTATTTCGATATCGCTTGCCAGTAATCCCTGGTCGAATTCGATTTCAGCTAGATCTTTTTTTAAATTCAAGTGTGTTTAGACAAGTAAGAGTCAGGTATGATTGTTGAAATATTTTTCTGCTGGTTTTCTTTTTCCATTGTTACAGATTCCTGTCCCAAACCCCCTTCCTTTCACCCTTGTCTTCGTCTGGAAATCATGGAGTGCAAGATGAGAATTGAAGCTGCTAAGCAGAAAAATCTTTGGTACTCTTTATGTACACAAGACATTAACACAACATAAATAGACAAGCTATTACTAGTGCGATAGCGACAGGGAAACGAGTTTTTTCCTCAGGTTTTTTTTTCACTCGTTTATTGAATCATACGTAAGATAATATGGTTCCCTTGTTACATTTTCCTGAGCTCACACTTGTGTTTTTTTCTGACACACACCAAAATTCTAAAAATAAGTATTTATTGTAAATACAATTATTCGAATTTTGAAATTCTCCCTTTTCAAAAGAATATATATATATATATATATATATATATATATATATATATATATATATATATATATATATATATATATATATATATATATATATATATATATATATATATATATATATATATATATATATATATATATATATATATATATATATATATATATATATATAAATATATATATATGCCATCATCATGGTACATGATTTGTTGTTGTTTTAAACTGGCAATTTTCAATTTTGTACCTGATGATGCTTTATATGAGTTTTATTGTGCACTTTGTCGATGTGTCTTGCGTTCTTTGAGTTCATGACTTCGGTTTTTCATCACATACTAACTTTTGATAATTAACCTCAACTTTCTGTAAGTTGCCATTCTTATGGTTTCAAAGTGATTATTTTTGTTTATATGATTTAGTTTCATTGATGTTTGTTCGTTGTAGAGGCCTGAAGATGGAAACAATATATATTTCCGAAAGCTTGCCATGAAAAAGAGTATTCCTTTGTTCCAAGACTACTAACCCGTTATCAATAAATAATTTATTATATATATATATATATATATATATATATATATATATATATATATATATATATATATATTTAACGATAGGTAGTCTTCGATTGAAAGAACCATCGCAGTGTATTTATTTTCATCATTAAATAATCTATGTTTGAAAATCAAAAGTTTAGTTCAAGGGAAAAATAAAGTCTTCTGAGTATTACTAATAACTCTTAAGAAATTACAAAAGCTGTTCGAAGTGTCTTCCTGCTCGAATGCAAGATTCCAGTGTTTTCCTCATTGATTGGCGAACTCTTTGAAAATATCAGAATCTGTTCTCATCGAGTTGCACTCAGCGATAATTCTATTTTTAAGTCCTCAATATTTGCCACGGAGGTAGTGTAAACCAACTTCAAATGACCCCACAGAAAGAAATCAAGGGGGTTTAATTCTGGTGACTGTGCAGGCCAAAATTGAGGTCCACTTCTACCAATCCAGCGATTTCCATGCTCTTGAGTTAGAAGATCACGATCAAGCTAACTAAAATGGGAGGTGCACCATTGTGCATAAACCCCATCGTTTGTCTTACTGCCAAAGTTGCATCCTCCAAAAATTCTGGAAGGGTGTGTTCCAAAAAGTAGTGGTATACCTCCCCCGGAAGTCTTCCGGGTAGAAATACTGATGCAATAAGGCAGAAATTTTTTTTACTCAAAACTGGAGGTCGTACAAAAAATGTCGATAGAGCGTTTTCCTTGAAAAATAATTGGAAATTCAAAATAATTTTTGAAAAAATCAGTAGCGTCTGGTTTATTTTGAGAATAACCAGCTTTGACCCATATGCTCGCCACTGGTTAGTCCAAAATGTTGTTTCATATTGAAAATTATGCGTCTTTGAAAGTTTTCGACGCCCCCAAAGTTTTACCTCAATATCTCAAGTTGTTCACGAAAAACTCAAATTTAACTGCAACTTTCGATTAAAATTTAACACCAGTAAATCGGTAACGATCAACTATTACGTAGTAACGGCGGAATCAATTAACTATCCCATAATTT
The DNA here is from genome assembly GCA_013387265.2 of Cryptolaemus montrouzieri. NCBI lineage: Eukaryota > Metazoa > Arthropoda > Insecta > Coleoptera > Coccinellidae > Cryptolaemus > Cryptolaemus montrouzieri. The sequence goes on from JABFTP020000062.1 coordinate 70,385,106, forward strand.
CAATTGTAATCTGGCCTCCTAGAAGTTGTGATTTAACTTCACTAGATTTTTAAATTCAATCGTCAGAACAAACTGCGAACACTTCATTATCTGAAAGTGAACATTACAAGAGGCATTCGGAAAATTTTGCCCGACCTTTTGCAGAGTGTGATTGAAAATTGGGGCAGAAGTTGCCAGTGGTGGAGGTTTTAAGCGAGAGAATGAATCATCAATCTGTTTCAGGAAATTAACAAAAAAGTAAAACCAACTAAATTATACAGGAGGCTCGTTTTCATTAGAACGCACTCTATAATGCATTTTATGTCAAGGAACTACGTATTTCTGTTCAATTTCATCAAAAAAATTTAATCCTTGCTGGAATATTAACGAATCACGTAATGTATTACAGTAGGTTAGAGAACCACAAACTCAAACGCTATTTTATGCTTCGATAATTTATGCATAACTTCCGGTCATTTCCGTGAACAAATTCGTATTTTGTTACGACGGGATTAATATTTTACGCAACCCACATAATCGGATTGTACGTATTAAAGAACAGTTATTAAAATATTGACACTCTTTTTTAAGTGTGCGGTAAATTAATATATTCATCGTTTTAAGGAGAAACTATTATAACGCTAATGGGAATGCGATAAGAATGGAAAGAATTTGTGTTTCCGTATGTTCCTAGGAAAGGCTAGGTCTATATATATATATATATATATATATATATATATATATATATATATATATATATATATATATATATATATATATATATATATATATATATATATATATATATATATATATATATATATATATATATATATATATAAGAGGGCTTAACCTCTCGAGTGATGTCTCAAAAGAAAGGTGGTATCTTTGTCTACATCGCCTTGAACGAATTTCCATTTTTAATTGAAAACTGTAAAAGATACAGGGTGAGCAACTGAAAGATAGGGAAGACTATCTTCCTGAGACTATTCAAGTTTCAGTGAAGTAAAATGGAACAGATCCATGCTGATCAATGGCAGTCATCATCAAGTACCGTCCTCATCTCGAATTTCAACCCCTAGAGCAGGGGTGACCACCCTTGAAAATTTGGAAGAGGGTAGATGGGTCGAGTGATACCTCGAAAGAAAGGAATTATCTTTGTCTGCATCCCCGTGAACGAATTTTCATTTCTGATTGAAAACTGTAGAAGATACAGAGTGAGCTACTGAAAAATAGAGGAGACTATCTATCGCCCTGAGCTATTCAAGTATTAGTGCAAAAAAATGGTACAGATTCATTCCAGATCATAGGCTGTCATCTTCCGAAACATTCATTCCATTTTACCTCACTGAAACTTGAATAGTCTCAGGGAAATAGTCTTCCCTATCTTTCACAGGGTTCAATTAAAAATAGAAATTCGTTCAAGGCAATGTAGACAAAGATATCACCTTTTTTTGAGTCATCACTCGACCCATCTTTCCTAATTCAAAATGTTCAAGGATTGCAATCCCCACTTAGGGGGTTGATATTTCAGGCAAGTATTGTACCCCAAAAGATGTCCACCTTGAAACAAAAATTGACGTGTTTTTGCGTTTTGATCAGAAATGAATAACTTGGTAGATATAACCTCTGTTTAGTTTTCGTTGAAGCACCCTGTATATAAGGATAACATTAAATGTTATGAAAATATATCAATCTACCAGAATATATACAAACTATAGCATCATCAGCCAATGACATCCATATACCAACGAGTATTGTCAGAGGTTTTCTCTCCGGAAAAATCCAGTGTACGGACACTGAATGTTATTCATTCATAGTTCTCTTTGTGTGAAGTGATGAACGATCGAATAGAATACTGCTTTGCATATAAATGATAGAATTATCAGCTGATTATATTATATTTATATTTACAGATAAATAAAATATGAATAAGATTCTGAATAGTATAAACTAAAGAAAAAACACATGACTCTACCTATACAACAAAGTTCAACTTCGAGATTCAAATAAAAACTATGATGAATTGGGTGTGTGCTAAAAATTGAATTCTTCTAGTTCGATCGTGTATAAGCTTCAAAAGCTTTCTAACGAATAGGGATGAACACTTGTTTTTCTCTTCTTTGGTGGATAAGGATTCAAAATTTACGTGGTAAGAACTTTTAGGAATTAACGGGGGAAACATTTCGTCATTCCTGAAATTCCTGAAAAAGTTGGCAAGTACTATTAGGGGTTGATTTGATGTGCTGGCCCTTGCAGTAAAATTAACATTTGTATATCGACATACATGATGAAATTGTGTGTCAAATACGGTTTCAGTTTCATTCAAAGAAAAATTGAGGTATACCCTAATGAAGAACTAAAAGAGAATTGAACGAAACCTCATTGAAATTTTTAAGTTTCGAGTTCTTCACTTGATCCAACATCTAAATTAGTTCAGTTTACTCCTGAAACACCCTATATCAATAAAGTTTTCCTCTACTCTTTGAATGGTTAAAAAGCTGAATGTAACATTTAAATGTGATCAACGTGTCGAAAACGTCAATAAATCGAATGATGTAGCGTTTCAATGAAACTGGTAGAGTTTAAGAACTTCATGGAGGTCGTTCTGAAATCACTACTGCTTCACAGAAGCGATTTTTGTTTTCACGAGTCAAAAGTGATCGTATCTCCACAACAACCAAATTGGTTCCAGAGCAGATATATTTCAAGCCAAACTATCAGAAATCAGTTGATTAAATGTCCACTCGACTCCAAGCGTCCTATGAGGGTGCCTAGCGTTACAATTCAATTTCTATTCGAGACGACTTTTAATATAGAGGAGACTTGGGAACGAAAACTGCTTCAGTGATATTTTGGTTGTGCAGATACGGAAATCATAATCGAACTTTCATGAAATTACAGGGGATGTCATTTAAGTTTTGCATATAGAACTAGAAGGGAACAGTTGCGAACTTTCAGACTTTCTATGTCATCTTTCACCACGTGGTCTGTTCTTGATTTTGGGAATAGAAAGAAAATCGTTGGGACTTCAGTCCGGACTTTACGTAGGACGATGTAACGATTCAATGTTTCCTTGCGTTAAATAATCAATTGTTTTCCGGGTTGTGTACCAACTTGTATTGTTTTAGTAAAGGATGTTGTTGGTTTCTTGAAGTTTAGTAACGAAGGTAGTAAACAAATAGTTGTGTACAAATCGGCAGTAAGTGTTCTTTGATCTTGTGAAGGGAATGTTGTTACATCAGCTGTTTTTGAAACAAACGTTGCGATCATCTTGTTGGAGATACTTCGGCTACGAATAACTTTTGTCAGTTTTTTTCCTCTTGGAACAGCCAAACAGAAGATCGACGCTCGTTTTCTGGCTCGTATGAATGAATCCAATATTCATCACCACTGACAATGTGCACGCTTTTAGACTTTTCAAAGTTAAAACGTTTCAGAGTTTTATGACACTTATTCAACCCCGCAGCTTTTTGTTCTTCGGCCAACAGCTGCAGGAAACTTCACACGCAATTCATCGTGCAAAACTTTTGTATTGAGGTTTCTGACATCCGCAATGATGCACCATGACGATCTTTCGCAGATCTTCCACATTTTCTTGAGTGACCACTGATCTTGGTGCTCCTCTCCTTGGATCGTCGCTAAGTCTAACCCTTTTAGGTTTGAATTCTCCATACCAAAGGCAACTGTTGACTGATGTGTTGCTTCAATGTCGATAACAAAACCAACTCGGCGAGACATTCTAGTTGAGATAATTGCCCTGGAAATTTGTAGAAAATTATAGCTCGAAAATTCTCAAGGTTCCATTCCATTTTTCAAATAATTTGTCAACATTAACAGTGTGTTGTGGCTAGAACACAGCACGCATAGAACTGAAATTTCAGATTTATATCGACGAATCATAGAGGTTTACTTTTAGTACTGACAGATGATAAATGGTGTCGACTATGTCCCAGCTTGCAAAACTTAAAAGACATCCCTCGTATGCACGGTGATGTTTCTCAAGCGTCAAAATTAAATTATGAAAACAAGAACGTTCTTGTATTTTTCGAAAATTTTATTTTTATTCATTTTATTGATAGTGACAATTTGAAAATTTCATAAATCAAGTTTCTTTGGAATGGAAATTATTAAGACAAAACAAATTCATAAACTATGATAGAAATGAGATAAAAAACACAAGGTTTAACTTTAATCTACACTTTATTTGAAAAAATTCGACGACGTTTCGCTGATACAGCAGCTTTATCAAGAATGAAAAACAGAATGAAGAGTATGGTATTATAAACAAATCGTAGAACAAGTTGGATGAATTACAGGAAAATCCACACCGAGCCATTGTACAGTTTGAAAGGTAATAAAACTAATTAAACAAGTTAAGTGTGAATAATTACATCTACCTGTTCATTCAAAAGCTTGTCCGAATGTTTTATCTATTTATTTCTAATGCTTCTAATCTATTTTGACTTTTGAGCAGAGAGTTTTTATGAATGAATGGTTTTCTTTTATTAATATTGAACAGAAAATTTATACACATCCACTCATTTCCAAAATTCTTTATTGGTATAGATATGTTGACGACATCTTAGTATGTTTCATTGAACTACTCGTCAATTAGACTTATTTCTTAATTTCAATAATTCCATCCATTTGAACATTAAAATTCACGATAGAAATTGAACAGAACGATTCCATTAATTTTTGGACTTGAAAATCACTAAACAAAATAATAATCATGTTTTTTCCGTCTTTCGTAAACCAACACATACTGATACAATTATACATAACTACTCATTACATCCAATTCAACACAAAGTTGCAGCTTTAAACAGCATGGTACATCGGTTACTCAATTTACCTTTATCAGTAGAAGATTATAATAAAGAGTTAAACATCATCAAACAGATAGCCATTAATAATTCATATAATCCGGATATGATAGATCTAATCATTCGTAAAGAACTGTATCAGAAAGCAATAAATGAAGTATATCCTATTCATAAAGACTATAAAATATTCAACAGTTTAACATTCTGCGGTTCTGCAAGTACAAATATTAAATCCTTTCTCGTCAAACAAAATCTTAATATAACTTTCAAAACTTCTAATAACTTAGGTTAGATTAGACATATCAAAAATAATAAATCTCGTGTTGAAAATCAAGTAAATCAGGAATCTATAAACTCAATTGCGGTTCTTGTGATAAAATTTATATCGGTAGGACCTATAGGAGTTTTGGCATAAGAACATCTGAATATAAACGTAGCTTTGATAAAAATAAATCTGATTCAAATTATTCAAACCACCTAATAAAAGAAAACCAATCATTCAATAAAAACTTTGACATATTACATATAAAATCAAAAAGTTCAAAATTAGATCTCCTAGAAGCATTAGAAATAAATAGATACAAACATTCGGACAAGCTTTTGAATGAACAGGTAGATGTGAATTATTCACCCTACTTAACTTGTTTAATTAGTTTTATTACCTTTCATACTAACTGTACAATGGCTCGGTGTGGATTTTCCTGTTATTCATCCAACTTGTTCTACGATTTGTTTATAATACCATACTCTTCATTCTGTTTTTCATTCTTGATAAAGCTGCTGTGTCAGCGAAACGTCGTCGAATTTTTTCAAATAAAGTGTAGATTAAAGTTAAACCTTGTGTTTTTTATCTCATTTATATCATGGATCTACATCAAGTAATGGCCTCCACAATTCAAACTATGATAGATAATAAATAGCAGATATCAAGACATAAACTGCGCGAAAAAACAAAATTCCTTTCATCATAACCCAGTTTGACTTCCTCCGCATCAACCCAAATTCCCAATTCATCTAAACTAGACTAAAACAAATTAATTATCCAAAACATCTTCCACTTGGGTACAAATTTATGCACTTTTATTCAGAAATTATTGTCGTTTTCGTTTTCGTCCAGAAAAAACGGAATTCCAAATTCGTTTTATTTCTTGTCATTATTGATTTAATCGTTTTCTAATAATTAAATTTGGGTTATTATAGTTATCGACCCGAATTCCCCAAAACGTTTGAAACCTCATATGAATAAATCAGTGATAGAATTGCTTATGCTAACGTTATTTAATGATTTACATATAAATGATCACATCGTTTCCTTAATAAGACATTCATAAATCATGTTCCGATGAATTACCAAATGGTTCGATTTCCGTATACTATACAGGGTGGACCACATTCGATGTTTTAGTACGGCAACTAAGCGATGTATTTTAGGTAGAGAAAATGATTCCCTCTCCTCCAACTCAATTTCTGAGAAAAAGTCTTTGGTGAAAACGAGATTTCAACATGTGACAATGTCTCAAATTATATTGAAGTTAGAAATATTTTCACATTTTGCAGGTAATTTTTTCAGTAGAATACAGAGATGTATTCCAAATAATTTTTTGCTGATTGCTTCCTGAGTGCTTTTTTAAATACGATCTACCGAGTGTAGCTAAAACTAGGGCCACCCCTGTAACTTTTTTTCTATTTGGAATATTTTGATGGCATTTGTGAAGCGGATAGAAGACAACATTTTGAATTAGATAACATATGTTTGACATTTCGTTTCCGGTTATGCAGGAAACGATACCAACTTTTGATTTTCAAATGGGACACTCTGTATTTTTTTGCTTATTTCAATTGTTCATCTCGTCCTACGACCTTTCGACACATTTTTGAAAGAAAAACACAATTGCAAACACAATCTGTTTTTTTGCAATTTTCATCTTTCGTTCTAGGAGGCCATGAACAGTGACAATTGGCTCAACTCAACATCTCCTATCACGAAAATACAAGATTGTATCTAAAACTTTAATTGCTCATTTTTTACGGAGGGTCAAAGTTTTAAATTTCAGTTTTCCTCAAAAATAAGGTTTTCTTCTGAGACAACCATATCGCACCACCCAGTATAACGTCATATATATATATATATATATATATATATATATATATATATATATATATATATATATATATATATATATATTCTTTAAAAAGAGAGTATTTACAAAAATTCGAGTAATTGTATTTACAATAAATGCTCATATCTATTGTTTTGGTGTGTGTCAGAAAAACACAAGTGTGAGCTCAGCAAAATGTAACAGGGGAACCATACAATCTTGCGCATGATTCAATAAATGAGTGAACAAACCTGAGGAAAAAACTTGTTTCACTGTCGCTATTGCACTAGCAATAGCTTGTCTGTTTATGTTGTGTTAGTGTCGTGTGTATGTGAAGAGTACCAAAGATTTTTGTGCTTAGCAGCTTCAATTCTCATCTTGGACTCCATGATTTCCAAACGAAGATAAGGGTGAAAGGAAGGGTTTGGGACAGGAACCTGTAACAATGTTAAAGAAAACCAGCAGAAAAATATTTCAACAATCATATTTGACTCTTATATGTCTAAACACACTTGAATTTAAGAAAAGATTTTACAAAGCAAGCAAAGCCATAAAAAAGGCATTTCCTCTTTCGCGGAGATGTTCTTCCGTCGCAGTGTGTCTCCTGAAAATAGTCACTTCCTTGTTCTTGCTTGCCAATTTTGAAGTATTATCTCGCAAAATCCCTTCAATATTCAAACTCAACAAAACAATTCCCTCTCTGTTTGACCGAGAGAGCCCCGATGGCTAGGTTCGGTCTGCTAAGTGATGCCGATTAGGACCTATAGATGTTCTAGAATCATTATGAACCCAATAATTTGGGTTGACATCTCCCATATATTACTTCTTCGTGGTTCTTGTTTAATTTGAAGAGAAATTTGCGTAAAAATTTTGACAGTCGTTTTAAAAATATAATAATGTAATATTCTGTGATCATAAAAATTTCAGTGTGATATGTCGAAATTCCATTGTTGGTAATTATCGATATTGCGAATTAGTGGATTCAGTTTTGACTATGAATCAAAACACCCAAAGTGAAAAAGACGATATGCTCCTTATTTATGGAGAATGCAGGCAAAATAGCGTTCAAGCTGAACAATTATACAGGAAACACTTCATCCGAATAGAACCTATTTCTCTGAAGTTGAACGAAAATTTCGTGTGGTGCAACCTGAATTTTGAAAGTTTGTCGTTTCTTTCCTTGAAAAAAATATACATAAAATTTATAAAATGAACATCAAGCTATGTTCACATACCTCCAAAAGTTTATTTCAAGTTTGGTCAAACTTTTCATTCAAATAAAATTCGGAATTATTTATTTTGACAAATCGAATATAAGATTACTTAACGACCTGACTGATTCATGTTATTCCGCAATATAAGGGAGTTTCAAGTAGTTCTCAAGTAAGTATTAGTACCAAATGTTAATTTCGAATATGTACTTTACCTATTCTGTTAACACGTGTAGCACGTACACTCTTAAAGATTTCATTTTTGTTCGAACGGTATTTAAAAAGTAAAACTGTACTTCAGCAAGTTATTTTGAAGTAAACAGGGTGTCCCAATTTTCCATAAAAAAATTTTAGGAGGTTTTTTCAGATTGAAAGACCACTTTTTTCTTGAAGATTCAAGAGCGTCCTGAACTCTGCTATAATGTCTTTAAGTAATAAGTTTTTTGGTGAGTGGTTTCCGTAAAAATTCATGAAATAGGCTCTCACATCATCGCATGCTCCATCGGCCAGAGAGGACTTTTTTCCTTTCGTTTTCTTATTGCCCAAGGGTAGCTTTATTGATGAATTGAAATAGATTATCCTCATTTTATATAGGAGTGACTCAAAAAAATTATTGAATATTGTAATTTTGAAAATATCATATCTTGATTTTTTCAAATGAAACATCCTGTATTTTATTATTCATGTCAACGCATACAATATTGTGCCATATTTTTGCCGAAGTAACCTTATCTTTATCTTCGACCATTGTCGATATAAGAAAAAATTAACTAAAATAATAAAATCAGAGCTTGCGAAAGAAGAGTCTATTAGTACATATCATTGTACTTGATCAGAGAAATAGAGATATTTTGAGGTAGTCGTGTATGAAATACGTAATAGATTGGTTTTGGTGAGATGATCTACAAGGTGTTGAACAATTTCAATAAGTGTTCTAAATGTTGCCCGTTTCTTTGTAGACACAACTCAATCCTTCTGGGGAAAGACCGTTGAACTCTCGACAACATTAACTGACTGAAAGGCGTCGACTATTCTCTGCCTTATATACAACTGTGTTGTAGAAGGAATCTGGCAAACGAAGTGCTTAATATAGCCCCACAAGAAAAAATCTAGACTTGTAAGGTCCGGAGACCTAGCTGGCCATCTAACAGGACCACCAAGTCCTATCCATTTGTTTGGAAATACATGATTCAAATGATCCCTAACCTGATGTGAGTAATGTGCCGGTGCTCCATCATGTTGAAACCACAAATCTTGTCTTATATGCTCTGGTACATTGGCAAGTAATATTGGTAGATGATTTTGCAGGAAATCTAAATACATTTCACTATTGAGGTACCCGTCGAAAAAGTGCGGCCCAATTAGATATCCATCTACTATAGCGGCTCATAGATTCAAGGACCAACAATGCTGGTGATCTATTTGTTCCATGAGGTGTGGATTTTCCATGGCATAATAATGAAAGTTGTGCCTGTTAACAAGCCCATTCTTGAGGAAAGTTGCCTCGTCCGAGAAAAGAACTCTGCTAAACATATTTGGATTTTCCGCTACTTTGTCACTTGCCAATTGCAAAATTTGATTCGATTTTCATAGTCTTGATTGATAAGTTCCTGGTGCTGTTGTACATGATATGCATGAAATTCATTCACTTTGAAGATTCTCTGAACGGAAGTTTGACTTATATCTGTTAACTGAGAAATCTCTCTTTTATATGGGACCTCTGTCACTGCCAACAAAACTGATAACTGGTTGTCTTCAGCTGTAGCAGTTTTTGATTTTTCATGTTTTTTGTGAGCGATATTACCCGTTTGGATAAATCTAATTCGAAGTTTTTCAAAGCATCTTGTATCAGGATGCCTCGTATCAGGAAACCTCTGTGCATAAACTCTACTTGCCAATAAAGAATTTCTACCACACTAACCTAGAATAAAAATCATATCAACCATTTCTTCTTTGGAGAACTTCATGGCAGTTAATTGAGAAAATTGGGTTCAAACTTTACTTTGAAAAATGAAAAATATGATATGTCCGGACACCTGACAGAAGGCACAAATAAAAAAAAATTTCAACACATACCTCGATTTACGTTTTGATCATCTTGATTTTATCATTCGTTGACAGAATTATTTTGTTTAGGTTTTATTTTTCACTGCTTGAACCATTACAGAAAAAAGAACTTCTATACGAATAATGATGCATGTTGATGAGTTTGATATGGTTTGTAGAATTTTCATCAAAATTTTCACAAATAATCGAATATTTCGAAAATGATCGAAGATAAAGATACGGTTACTTCTGCAAAAATATAGCACAATATTTTATGCGTTGGCATGAATAATAAAATACAGAGTGTTCTATTTGAAAAAATGAAGATATGATATGTTTAAAATTACAATATTCAATAATTTCTTTGAGTCACTCCTGTATAAAATGATGATAATCTATTTCAATTCATCAATAAAGCTATTCTTGGGCAATAGGAAAACGAAAGGAAAAAAGTATTAATCCCCTCTGACCGAAAGGAGAATGCGACGATGTGAGAGCCTATTTTGATGAAGTTCACGGAAAAAAAATATTGTGACGAAACTACTCATGAATTTTTACGGAAACTACTCACCAAAAAAACTTATTACTTAAAAACAGTATAGCTGAGTTTAGGCCGCTCCTGAATATTGAACAGAAAAGGGGTTAACGAATCTGAAAAAACCACCCAAGATTTTTTCATAGAAAATTGGGACACCCTGTTTACTGCAAAGTAAATGGCTGAATTAGATTTTTAATTTAGAAATACAATACCGTTCGAACAAAAATGAAACCTTCAAGAGTGTACGAGTTACAGAGCACTGCGCCACTGGAGAATCACCCTGTATATAAGGAAATTGCTAACTTTGTATTTTGTTTTAAACTCAAACTTGTCTGATAATGAGTGAAAGCTCGAAATAACTATAACGTTGAATAAACATTTCCATAATAAACAGTGATATTTTTCACGTAGTAATATTCGCAATCCTCATAATGTTACTACTTGATCGAACGATAGATACAGTTCAGACAACTTTCATAGCCCTCTTCGTTCTAAAAACTTGAACTTTTGCTACATTCTGTATTTCAAAAAGTGGCTGGAACAGATTAACGAAGAGTCTTAAGAGTCCATAAAAACATATACAGAAGTTTGGAGAAATACGATACCAAAAAAATTCCCAAAATATAGATCTAAATATCTGACTTTGTCACCCTGTATCTCGAAAACTAGGTTCTTCGAAAATCAATGAAATCAACAAATGGAAAACTTCAACATAAAAAAATTCTTTCTTCAGATTATATAAACCACCCTGTAAATATCCAATCAAAGTAGTTTCCAGATCTCATCATCATTTAAAGATAGAATCGATGTGTTATATAACTAACGTAGTTTGAAAACATTACTAAAATATTCTTAACAATCTAATATAACTCGCTGAACCTCGTTTCTTCGCCGATGACTATGAGCAATCATTTTCTCTCGTGTTACGTAAGATAAACAGATCACTGTTGCATACCAGCTTCCCATAGATGGACGTGGAAGATTTATATGGAATGTGCAATGACAGAATTCATTGTGATTCAACGTGGATGTATCAATTCTTGCACATATAGGCGGATTGGAAGATTATTCGTTCTCATAGTCCATCTGGAATGTTGTTTTTATAAGAACGAATGAACCAATATATTCTGCAAACATACGGAATCCAAAAAATACTGCCATAGAATTTAGCAGAACAGTATTTTTTTTATGGTAAAAATTCCTATGGCGCTTGAGGTTTTTTATATACTGCAGAGTGTCCCAGAAAAAGTATCAATAACTTGACATTTGAAACATCTATATATATATATATATATATATATATATATATATATATATATATATATATATATATATATATATATATATATATATATATATATATATATATTGGAATACTACCACAACTTCATATAAACGTTTATCGTAAGATCTACTGTTGCTGAGATATTAAGGCCCAAAATTGCTAAGACAAATTGTTGTCCCTTTGATACAATCTGTTCCAGCTTTATTCAGCTTCAAATATATACAGGGTGTTGCAGGTATCCAGTCATCAATTTCTACAAGAGTTCCAGTTTGCAGAAAACGAATTTTTTCACTCACAATTCATCAGAAGTGTCCTGCAGTTGCAAACAAATATATGCTGATATTTTTCAGGGTCATGCTTCATTCGACCTCATCGAAATCATAGTGTAGTGAACAATCAGTTATTTAAAAATATTTATTGAAAAGATCTTCTAACTCCAGCACAACAGAAGTGAAATAACTTATAATTACAAACGGAAAAAACGGAACTAAATAATCGATTGCTTTTCGGAATATAAGCGTAAGTTATATTTTCAGAATACAGGGTGTTATATAATAGTAGCTTGAGGAGGTTAATCTATGTGCAATTTTGAGAAAAAAATTTCATATAAACATAGGTCCGCAAAAGCTTCGTTACGGAGCTACAGGGTGTTGAAATTTCCGGAATAAATTGGTTTTTTCTTCAAAACTTTTGCAGTTTTTCAGATGTTCAGCCCAAATTTGGAATGCAAGCTATTTTTCACAGCATCCATCATTACACGTCCTAGATCTTAACTACAATCTACTATACTTTTTTGCAGTATACCACTGATCAGGGTACAATCAATTTTCGTCATCTTCGTCTTATTTAGAAACATTTTTGACACTTGTTATTTTTTCGTATCTCCAACCGTTCTCGAGTAGAAAATAACTAAACGATTGTATGCATTCGCTGAATTGAAAACACTTCTAATTAAAAAAATGACTAGTAGGCTTTGATTTTTTTCCTTTATTTTTTATTTTGACAGCTGCTAAAGTTGAACCAGTGTCTGCTTGAATTGTTTATTAAATTAACGATTAGTTTTAAGACCTTAGAAGTTATTGCTGTAAGAAAAAATGGGTAATTTCACTAACGCCGAATTGACTGATGTCCATTACATGTACGGTCTCGCTGACGGAAACACAACAGAAGCTAGGCGATTATATCAGGTACGCTTTCTAAATCGAGTAACACCAGACAGGCGAACATTTTCAAATATGCACAGAAGAAACTGGTGCCACTCAAACTATGAGAACTCCAGAAATTGAGGAAGCAGTTTTGAATTGTATTGATTTTAATTCTCATGTGGGTACAAGAAAAATTGGAAATCAGTTGAATATTCCACATGTTGTAGTTTGGAGGATTCTCCACGACTTTTCATTTTACCCGTTTCATATTCAACGCGTCCAAACTCTTCCTTGAGATTTTCCTTCAAGACTGAATTTCTGCCGATGGTTCTTGGATAAAATTAGAGAAAATGCTCATTTTGACAGAGTTCACAGAAGCTAACTTCATGAGAACTGATATCACAAATTTTCACAATAATCAATATTGGGCTGAGGAAAACCTCCATTTGGTTGAACAATCTCATCGTCAAGAACAATTCTCACTAAATGTCTGGATCGGAATAATTGGAAATGATTTTATTGGCCATTTTTTTGCCTAACAGACTAAACGGTTCCGCTTATCGGCAATTTCTTGAGGAGGTTTTTGTTCTTTATTGCTCGAGTATAATAATTTAGGCAATTATATAAAAAATAATAAAACCAAACCAGGTAAAAACAATAAATCAGGTGTTTATAGATTGAATTGCAATGACTGTGATAATTTCTACCTTGGTAGAATACATAGAAATTTTAATATTAGAATATCGGAACATAAACGCAGTTTTTCAAATAAAAAATTAGATTCAAATTACCCGAATCATCTCTTAGAAAATAATCAGTCTTTCGACCCACAGTTTGAAATTTTGCATACATATGATAACTATTGGAAGGTAGATCTTTGGGAAACTTTAGAAATCAACAAACACAAAGACGCAGGTAGACTCATCAATGAACAAGTCGATTTAAGCCCTTCACCTCTATTGAATCTCTCCGGGGAGCAATCTATTCCTTAATTTTATTGGATATACCTGTTATAAATAACCACTTAAGAAGGAGCAACCCAATAAGCTTTTAATTACTCAAGAACATTTATATTTATATTCTCATTCTTATTTTCTGTACATTTATTCGTCTGAAGAAGCTACGGTGTAGTGAAACGCGTTACGAATCGCAATTATTAGGTAAAATTCCTTAAAACACAGTACTTGTTTCTTATTATTGATAATGGTATTTTACCAAGTAAAAGCCTCCCAAATTCAAAAGATTCCATATGAATTCAGTCGTGTTCATTTTGCTATGTCAATTTCTTCCAGCGTTATGGAATGTTATGGAATACATTTATATCGGGAACACATTTCTTATTATCCAAAATGATTTTTAAGGTTCGTCTTGTAGTTCAATTCAAAATCGTCTACAATGAACGCGATTATCAACATTAAAACGCAATGAATTATTCGTTATGTGTGTTAATTTTATCATAATAACAAGATCGTAATTGGATGTTTACATATGTGATCGTCATGAAAGCATGGTGAGAAATTTCGTTACAGTGCAGAATGATTTCGAAATTATTGTACAACGAGATTCTATCTATAACTTCCGTAGATTCTTTTCGAACAATGGATTATGTGTTTTACATTCAGCCCAGTGAGAGGATCTGTATCAACCTATTGCGCAAAAATTCACCGATGAATTATGTTGAATATGGAAGATTACAGATGAGTTCGTTCGGCTCTACTGATCATCACAGTTCGGTGAGATCCAAAGTAAATTAGACTTTTCTAAATTATAGCGAAGTGATTTTTTTTAAAACGAAGTTATATTAAAAATTCCTTAATCGTACTTTTACTATTCGCGGACAAAAAAATGCGACCCAATTCCTAAAGATTTCACATACGTGGATCTAACCGGTACACAGGTACCTACGTATCCCCTATAATCCAATATTCCATTCCATATTCACGGTTTCTGTATTCATCTTATACAAACAGCCAAATTTATACGGAATCACTCGTTATTTCACATTGTTGATCGTTTTTAACCATGGATCTTTGACTACTTGTGAAGAATGAAGTTTTTCGTTGTAAAAAAACTGGATAGTATGATAAGAAATGTTGAATTATCACCATATGTTCGGGATATTGTACTCACTCGTTAGTGGATTTGAAACTGTGAATTTCAAAACTTAAAAAAGCCTATAATCATAATTGGAAATTCCTTAGGCTGGATTGTCCGATGTGAAGAGGGGTCGAATAATTCCTCTTATTGAAGAAGAGGTGACACAGAGGTATATAGCGGCCACAATGGGAGTATCACAGAGGGTAATTTCAAAAACCTACGCCCGATACGTGGAGCTACAATCTCTGCAAAATAGGCCTAGAAGAAGTCGTAGGAAGATCAGTTCTGAAGAACTGATCTGCCAAATTGCAAAAGAGACCCTAGTGCGTCGCACCCCATACTCCAAAGGCAATTTCTGGAAGCAACAGGCATTAGTGTATCAGTCGGAACGATACGTCAAAGACTTCGTTCAAGGGGTTTATACAGTAGACGGCCCTCAGGAGTTCCGAAGCTAACCAGACAACAAATTAACAGACTTATTTGGTGTATCGAGCACCAGAATTGGAATATTGAGAATTGGCGAATTGTTCTTTTTTTGGATGAGACCAGAATTGGTGTTCGATCAGATGACCGGCGGATTCGGGTTTTAAGGAGTCGTGGAAAACAAACTAGATTGATTTGATTTCGTTTCCTGCGAGTGAAACGGTTAGAAATTACATGGACCTAGTGCTGGAGCCCATTGTGAGACTGTGGCGAGGAGCATACGGTGAGAATTTCACTTTTATGCAAGAGAATGCTCCCCATCATACCAGCAACTATGCGCGACATTATCTTGAAACAGAGGGAATCGCTATTTTGGACTGGCCAGCTTGCTCTCCAGACATAAATCCTATTGAATATTTATGAAATACTCGCAAAGGGAAAATTAGATCTCGACAGATTAATCCAAGAACCCAACAACAGCTCATCCAAGCCGCAACAGAATAGTGACCCCAGAGGAGGTCGAAAACCTATACCAAAGCATGCCTAGACGGATGTAGGCTTGTATCAGAGCAAGAGGTGGTAAAACAAGCTACTGAGGTTGAGAAAAAAACACCTACTCCGTGAGAAAACAATTTTCAATGTTTTTACTACATGCGAAAAAAGTGTATTATTTTCTTTTATTTGTTTCTTCCTTAAAATAAACCTCAATTTATCTTTTTTCAATTGAAATATCTCAAAAAGGATCCATTCTAACAATCCTTCGAGATTTCCAAAATTCCTGAGGTAATTTTCAAAATATCGGGTGATTCCATATAAATTTGGTTGTGTGTATTACGGAACATATACCCCGCGAATAAAAAGCTCATATTGTATTTGGAGAGTAAGCAGAAACGCTTCTGGAAATATTTCTGCAAAATAGTGAAAGAGAAAGTATATAAATTTTATGGGAGTTCTCACAAAAGGATATCAAGTACAATAACACAACCTCCAAATGACTTCGTCTTGAACGAATTAAATTCAAGAAATATATATAGCTTTAAAAGACCTCCAAAACAAAAAATCATGTGTAATAGACATGACTCTCTCCACTAAGTCTTTATTGCACTGGGTAGAAGGCATCCATATTTGGGTCGCATATTTCAATCAGGTCTAACCAAAGAGTTGTACAGTCTCACAAGAGTAGAAATTCCGAAGATCTTTGAATTTCGAATGACAAAACCTAGTGCTTTGAATGAGTTTTTATAATATAGCTGTAGTGGTTATTGAACTCAAAATTTGCCTGAAAGCATACACCGAGGTCCCGAGTTTCAGTCTTACGATCGAGTATATTCCGTTCTATATAATAATCATTTTCGATAGTGTTTTTATTTTTTTTATTATTTACCTTTTGCTGACGGTAGTAAAAGAAAGAAAAGAGGATCAGAAAGTGTTATTAATGAAAGAGATGGTTAGCCGTACGAAATGTTTTTGGGAACAGTCATTTCTGCAAAAGAACATTCAAAATTTGCAAGTTTTTGAGGTAATTTATAGGTTGTTACTGTTTAATTCTTATTGCAGTCTGTTTGTCCATGCAGATTTCAATGTAGCAATATAGTGTTAGAACAGAAAAGATTCTTGTTTGATGAATTTTACAAAATCAAAGATCTAATAAAGTAAATAAGTTTCTTGTTTGGTTTGGTACAAAGTGGTAAGACAAATCTACGGCGTCACGGTGAGTATGACAGTCCTGCATAAAGTCGTTGCCAAATCAGTGTTTATTATACTATCCCAAATAGTAAGGAACAGCATCTTCAAGTATGTCGCCAGAGTTTTGCTTATATCTTCGGCTTGAATAGCAAGAAGATTCCAGGCCTTGTTGAAAAAAAGGCAGGCAATATTATTTATCGAGAGAAACGCGGACAAGCAAATAAATCTAGGAAGTTCTGTAGTGTTATCAAAGAACAGGTGATAGAGCATATAATCAGCTTTCCAAGAGAGGAAAATCATTACAGCAGGAGCAATTCTTCGCTCTGACTCAAATTGAAAAGTCTCATTTGGATAGGCTTGCAATCATGTAGAAGCGATTCATTAAGGTTATATTCGGAAGAATTAATATTTACGCATCGAATATGTTATTTAAAGAATCCGGATTTCTCGACTTAAGGAAGCTATACTGTGTTCAGATACTGACTATAAGCGCAGCTGCATAAGGAACCCTCTTCCAAGTACCTATGAAACCAGAAGGGCGAGTAATTGCCCTGTATCTAGGATGAAAAAGACTGTTGGGCAGAGAAGCTTTTTATTTCTTGCGCCAAGAACATTTAATATGCTACCCTTCGAGCAGAAGGTAGTGGGTTCTCTTGTCATTTTCAGGAGAAGGGCTCATCAGTGGATACTATCCCTACCTCGTGCGCTCGTCAATAGTTTCATTGATCTGAAAATTTTTAGTGATTCATGAACCGCGATACAGAGTTCTCTTGGTTTCATCATATTTGATCTTTTTCGTTTACGGTCAGTGTTTCATGATTTGTAGTTTTTGGGACTCATGTTGTTTGTATGTGAATTTTTCTTCATATTTTGTTCTCAGGGATTTTATTTGCCTGTATGATTTGATTTTTCTTTCTTGGTTGTTAATCGCAGTTGGTTTTGGCACACTGGTTGAGCTTCAAACTTAGATATATAGATACAGCTATGTTATACTTATACGGCATGTTAGGTCTAATTTAATTTGTTTCCAATGAATCTTGTAAAATGATATTATCCTTCAAAGATTCTCTGGGAATTCTGCTTTTGTCGTACATATTTATAAGTATCACACATATTCCTATTTTTCTTTATTCAATCAATCTAGTATTTAAGTTGAAGAGGAACTGTGTTACTCAACATTAGTGTTATTATTATTTTGAATAAAGATAAAGATATTTATGAGATATCATTTGAAGTCTTGCACTCGATTAAGGGCGATTTCGACGATCTTCAAATGTTTGCCGATTAATTTATCACAACAAGCAAATTCAAGGTATCACAAGCCTTCTGGATTAAGATTTCGAAAAACAACTTGGGATTAGTGAAGGCGAAGAAGACTTTAAGCGGGTAAGGAGATTTGCAGACCACCAGAGTTTTCAAAAGAGGCAAATAAACAGATGATATTCTGCAGCTACAGTGCTGGAACCGTAACTCAAGCAGAACTCAACAATTTGAAAGATATACTTGAATATAAACACCTCAAAAAGTCTAGGAAACACTTCTGAATATCGATATATCGTATCCAGAACGATCAATATCTAACCTACATCAATTTCTCACCAAATTATGTAGAGTGCCGCAACAGATTTCTGTTTTTTTTATAAAAAACTGAAAATGCAGCAGATGCGACGCTGCTTTATAATCATTTCATGTATTCAGTGTTTGAAATCAGTTGGTTGGCACTTTGTTTCTGTTGTAACCACAAATAAAAGATTCAAGTTTTGTGATTCGACCATAGAAATACCACATTTGACTAGAGAAGAGTTGTTACGAGCCGTTGGCATGCTCCAAGCTGGGAGCTCACAACGGGAAGTATCCAGGGTTCTGGAAAGTAGCCCAAGTGTTATAAACCGTTTATGGTCACGTTTCAATGAAACAGGTAGCGTGAAGGAACGCCATACAGGTCGTTTCAGGATAACTACAGTCGCCCAAGACCGATTTTTGGTTTTACAAGCCAGAGAAGATTGTACTACCACAGTATCTCAATTAGCTCAAGAGATATCACGAGCTCATAATGTACAAACTTCCGACCAAACTGTGAGAAATCGACTGCACGAAGTTCAACTGCACTCCAGACGTCCTTTAAGAGTTCCACAACTGACCCATGGAAATCGCGCTGCTCGTTTAGCTTGGTGCCAAGAACACGTAAACTGGGATCAAGAGAGGTGGGCCACAGTTCTCTTCAGTGATGAATCTAGATTTAATTATTATCCCGATTCAGGAAGAATTCGAATATGGAGAAAACCTTGAAAGCAAAACCGGCTCCAGCATGCTCGAGAAGTTGTTAGACAGGGAGGCGGATCAGTGATGTTTTGGGGAGGTATACGCCTTGGTGAAAGAACTGACCTCGTTTTCATACAGAACAACCTCACGGGAAATTCTTACGCAAATGAGATAGTTTTACCTGTAGTGGTACCGTATCTCCAAACAATGGGTCAAAATCCACTCTTCCAACAAGATAATGCCCCTCCTCATCGTGCAAGAGTAGTCTTGAACTTTCTTGTAGAGAATGATATCGATCTTTTACCGTGGCCATCCTGCCCTCCAGATCTGAATCCCATTGAGCATGTGTGGGACACCCTAAAAAGGAATCTCCTGCGTCAAAACGTCTTCCATCATGAACAGGAGCTTCGATTAGCAGTTCAGGGGGCTTGGAATGACTGGCCAAAATGTAATAGACAATTTAATATTGAGCATGCCGCGACGATGCCAAAGTGTCATTAATAACAGAGGTGGACCTTCTGGGTACTGAAAAATATAAGTGCTTCCATATCGTTTCGAAAATATTAGTTCAGGATTTTTTTGTGTTTGACCAAATTTCGTCATTTTCAAATTTCAATTTTTTTTTTATAATAGGTACTTTGGAGATGTCATATATTATTTTGTTTTCTTGAGAATACATTATATACAATACATCCTAACAAAAACTGAAAGATTTCTATAAATTCGAATCATCAAATTCATATTTTAAAGATATTGGTAAGTGTTCCTAGACTTTTTGAGGTGTTTATTTTAATGCTATGCATACTTTTCTGTCACGGAGTAAATGTATATATAATTTCAGCACTAGGAAATTACACTAGAAATAAAAAATGACATGCACTGATATCCTCTTGAATATTACCTAAAATGGCACTTAGATCTTTTCACGAAATTCCAAAAAATTTTTTCTCAAAGTTTGGATCTTTGTTTGTAGTCTTGTTCACCTCATGAACTTTCAAATAATTTGCTTTGGATAACTATTAAATATTCAACTAGTTGATTCTTTATCTATATTGCTTTAATTGGTTTTTTCGTTTTGCATTTTTGATACTTAAACCTTTAGAATTTATACTCTTCAATTAATTAACTGTTTTCAAACAATAAAGACGTGAGAAGATTCAGGAAAAAATTACGACATTCAAATTAATTTCAATGACAGATAATCGATGATGTTAAACTATCAAAACTAACGGCTAATTCAGTGCACCATAATAATAATGAAATCTAATTCTATAATTTATTAAAGCATGTGCGGATGAGATAACACTTCACTTTTACGTTTAAGGAACAATTTTCCTTTCAGTTATAAAGTTAATTTGGTTCCGTAAGCTTGAGCCTCGGTCAATGGGGAGTTCATCGGAGGCTTTAAATAATAACAACGCTCATAATTGCATATTATGAGGAAACGTTAGGAACGCTTGCTCTCTTCTCGTTACGCTCGCATCAATCCGAACGATTTGATCACGGTACACGTGAATTAGCGAATGGCTACTTAATATTCCAGTCTGCCTTCAGTTTGTTCACTTCTGCTTTCTATTAAAAAAATTGAACGGGTAGGAATACACGCTGCTCTCGCTTTCGAAGCATAAACAGGGATAAATTTCATTTGATGTACAATTTATTGAAATTTGACTGAATGCCATTATCTTCACAAAACGACGTATTGCAAATTTTGTGTTTTCAAAAAGTATCTGGGCAAAAGTAGCTAGGTCGAGCTGATTTTCTGATCCCCTGTAATTTCGCTGTGAATGAATCAAATTGATGCATTTAATGGGCATCTTCGATTCTGCTTAACCTTGGGATGTTGAGGACCGCTGGAAAAGGGTTTTGGTCGTCCTCATTCCCAAGCCGAACAAGATTGTACATAATATCGCCAAAGATTTTAATGTCTAACCACCTTTCTACTGAAGACCTTGGTGAGACTAGTAGAAAGATATCTCATGAGAATACCCTAGCGGAGCTACCCATACATATGACTCCACATGCCTACGAACAAGGTAGATCAGTCAACTCTGCACTAGTCTTTAGTACTGTATATCGATAAAGGAAAGGAAAAAGGCGAAGACACTCTAAGAATATTTCCAGACATAAAGGATCTTTTGATAACATACTTTATAGGTCGATAAACGAAGCTATCGTGGATAGAGCAGTAGATAACACCATTGCAAGGTGAGTGGTTGAATTCGTGCCAGTAACGAATAGATTATGCAAAATTAAAGTAAGAAGCAAGTGCAGAAAGTTGACTCTTATAAATGTTCATTGTCCCACAGAAGAAAAAGAGAATGAAATAAAGGAAAAATTCTATGAAATGATAGAAGAAGAATACGACAAGACCCCTAAATATGATGTTAAAATTGTTCTGGGAGATTTCAATGCGAAACTGGGACAAGAAGAAATATACAGGCCTGCTATAGGAAAGTACAGTAAGTACGAAGAAAGTAATGAGAATGAAAAAAACTTATTGAACTAGCAACAGAGAGGAATCTTCGAGTAGTCACAACCTATTTTCAGCACATGGATATCTATAAAGGTACATGGATATCACCTGATAACACAACAGTTAACCAAATAGATCACATGGTTATAGAGAGTAAACACGTCAAGTATGTAATGAATGTTAGGAGTTTACGCGGAGCAGACGTGGACACAGACCACATGCTCGTAAGAGCCAAAATAAAATATAGGAAACCAGAACATCAGGAAAGTAAAAGAAATAAAGTTATCAAATATGCAGTGGAGAAATTGAATGATGAGAATATTAGGAAGGAGTTTCAGACTAAAATTAACAAGAATTTCCAGTAATAAAGAGGAAAGCGTTGAAGATCAGTGGAGACAGTTGGAACAGATGATGAAAGAAGGAGCAGATATGCTGCTAAAAATTATAGCAAAGCAGATCGAGGAGGTTGGTATGATGAAGAGTGCAGGAGAGCAGTACTAGAAAGAGAAGAATCGAGAATGAATATGATGAAAAACAACACAAAAGAGAACCAGAAGCTGTATAGGGAAAAGAGAAGAAAAGCAAAAAGTACATGCAGGAGAAAGAAAAGAGAATATAAAGAGACTGAAATGGAAAATCTGGAAAACAACTATATGCGAAAACAGACGAGACAATTCTATAAAATATAAAATATCAGAGGAGACTCTATCAGCAAAATGAAATAATATTCTGCAAAGACAAAAACGGGCAGTTGGTAGGAGGAATAGAAGAAAGTTTGAAGAGATGGAGTGAGTATTTCAGAGAGTTGTTAGACGGGGAAAGTGAAGAGACTAGTGAAAATGCGAACGAGGAAGGGGCCTTCCTAAATGAAGCGTATGAGGAACCACCAAATAGGGAAGAAATTAGATCAATCATAAAATGGTTTAAAAACAACAAAGCGCCAGGTGAAAATGGCATCACGACGAATATGTTGAAGATAGGGGGACAAGAAATGGAGGACAATATATATTTTATAATATCTAAAGTTTGGGAAGAGGAGAAAATGCCAAGTAGGTGGAAGGAAGCTCTAATATGTCCGTTGCACAAGAAGGGGGAGAATTATAGACGGATTGCCTTAATGGACACTATCTACAAGATTATGACGATATCTACCAAAAATAGACTAAACGAAATAATAGAACCAAAGCTAGGACAGTATCAGTGTGGGTTCCGAGAAAATAGATCAGTCATGGATCAGATTTTTGTGTTGAAGCAAATTAAAGATAATACTATTGATCAAAACATGATACTCCATATGCTTTTCATCGATTATAAACAGGCTTATGATAGTATAATAAGAAAATATATATATGAAGCAATGGATGATCTAGAAATAAATATAATTAGGCTTGAGAGAATGACATTGACGGATACCACCTATAAAGTTAAGATGAGCGGACAATTGTCGGAATCATTCTGTGTTGATAAAGGCCTGAGACAGAGAGATCTCCTTTCTACTACATTTTTCAATATTGTGATGGATAAAATTATAAAAGAGAGCAGTATAGCCAGCAAAGGTACAATATACAGTCAAAAGACACAAGTTTTAGCGTATGCAGACGACATAGTTATTGTGACCAGAACAAGAGAACATTTGGTCAATTATTCAGGAAGTTAGAAACCGCTGCAAGAAGAAAGGCTTTGATGATAAATGAAAATGAAACCAGGTATATGATAGTAGGACAACAAGAAAATGAAAGGCACTCAAATCTGCAGATAATTAGTGAAGATAGGACATACTGCTTTGAAAAGGTAGAACAGTTCAACTATTTAGGTGTAACATTGACAAGAACAGGGGAGGAGAAAGTAGAAATACAGGAGAGGATAGCTAAAGGAACAAAATGCTCAGGAGGATTATACAGAAGATCATCAGGCCTGTGGTAACATACGGTTGCGAACTGTGGAAGTTGAATCAGAGGGAAAAATATACATTAGAAGTTTTCCAGAGAAGAATACTCAGCAGAATATATGGTGGAAGAAAGGTAGAAAATCGTTGGGAAAGGAGAACAAACGCCGAGCTTCAAGAATTACATGGACAATCCTCAATAACAAATGTGGCTAGAGCACAAAGAATGAGATGGCTTGGCCATGTTTTCCGACTGGCAGACGATAGAACAACACGACAAGTTTTGATAAGGGGAATAACGAGAAGAAGAGGCAGGGGAAGACCACGCACAGAATGGATCAAGATAGTGGAGAAAGATATTGAAGAGCTTGGAGTGAAGGACTGGAAGAGAGCAGTTATGACTAAAATGAAATGGAGAAGAATGTGTAATGAAGCCATGGGCCTACTTGGCCTGTAGAGCTGTTTATATATAAGGTGAGTGGGACGTCTGCTGTAGACCAGGCGCAGACAAGGAGACAAAACAAAACAAAATAAGCAAGATCCAAAGGCTAGCTTGTCCAGCAATCACGGGAGTCTTAATATACATACACCCACAACCTCCATGAGGTGTCTGCTGAGCGTTTCCCCTCAACACATAATAGAGGAGAAGACGGACATAAGAGCCTCGTTGAGGCTGTGGAAAGGAGGCACGTGCAGGGACATAAATCCGATTTCTGGACACTTCACATCCCTCAATAAAATTAGAGAACTCCGACCTGACCTTCTCACAAGAGGAGATCGAATGGTTTACACTGGTTTATAGACAGGTCCAATACCGAGATGGGTGTAGACATCGGTGTCTACGACCCAAGGGCAAATATTACGATTGACCACACCACGTAACCGTAACACATGCAGAAATATATGCGTGCAGAAAAACCTACAAGGAAAAACTTCGATAACTCAGTACTACAAACAAAGTTACTTTGCTTTGGTGCCCAGCCCATAAGGGTATCGGAGGAAATTAGAAATCAGACAGCCTTGCCAAAAAGGCAACAGCTGTTAGGCCCATAGGACCAAAACATATTCCGAAGATCCACATACTCTCTATCTTTCAAAACTGGAACACTACCCAGGTCCTGAATTATTGGACAAGCATCTCGGGACTGAGAAAGTCAAAAAGGCTCATAAAGAGCCCCAATGTAACATGAACTATTGACCCTTGACAAAAAGTCTATTGGAATGGTAGTTGGCCTACTAATGGAACACCAACTTTATAAACACCTACACGTCATGAGACTGTCGGATGAAAATGATGAAACAACCTCCATCTGGATATATTCCTGCTGCAGCAGTTTATACAACGATTTTAATGTTATGCAATGGTTGTCGCACTTGAAATTTAATGAACTAAGCTTCCAATGCTTGAAATCCTCCACAACCACAACTACCATAAGGTTATTTAACATGTGCGTAAATACGCTTTGCCTTCCATCGGATAATTGGACCACTCAGGGACACTCTTTTTTGGTTGCTGTCTTCGGTCTACCTACAAACGACCTAATTTGTTGATTCGTTTACATTGAATGAGCGTGATATCGATGCAAACTACTCTTCAAGGCGTAAACGATCAGAGCAGCTTTGATTAAAGGACGGAACGTTTAATAAGTGGCATTTAACGATAAACTTTATGCTTCCATTTACTTAAACATTTTATTCGTTTACATTCTCTAATACGCCAACTGCGGCGAAGGCGGTATATGTCAAAGGAAAAGCCGAACCAATACCGCTGTTATATCATTAAAAAACATTCTGCAGGCATAGTAGCAAAACTACTTTACTTTTTTCAGTCCATTTGACAACGCGTTCACGAAGGATACTGAATCATATTCATTAATACATGTGTATGTACCGATATACCGATCAGATCCGCTAATGAATAAATCTTTAGCTGCGAATATAAGAATTTGGTCGAAGGTGTTTTGAACGGAATACCGTGTACTGAATCGTTGCGAAAGCTGGCAAAAGCTTATGGAGACTCTGCTTTATCGAAAACTCAAGTGTACGAGTGAGTCTGGAGAAAAGAAAAAAGTCACACAGAGCTAGATCAGGCGAATAAGGCGGCTGCTCGATGGTATTCAATTTGAAGTTGTTAATAACCCATTCCGATGATTGTCGGCTCGTTACTGTGTCGTATTCATAGAACCCTATCTCCTCACCAGTTATGATCAGTCCAATGAACGTTGTATCAGAGTTAGCACGATCCAGCATGTCTTCAGCTACCTGCATCCGTTACTGTTTTCGAAGAAAATTCAGCTGTATCGGAATGGGCCGAGCGGCAACGCGCCGCATGCCCAATTGGTTCACTGAAATCAAACGAACGGTTTGACGAGATATGTTGAAAGCAAGAGCTATCTCTCTAACACTTACATGACGATTTTCGAGCTCCATTCCCTCGATTTTTGGTATTTATCATCAGTTGAAGAGGTCGAAGGTCGTTGGGAATGAGTCAGATCTTCAACGATCTCCCGACCGTCTTTAAAGGCTCTGTACCACTCGTAAACTTCGGTTTTCGATGAAACAGAGTCTCCATAAGCTTTTTCCAGCATTCGCAAAGATTAAGCGTCCGGAATTTCGTTCAAAATACCAAATCGGAGATCAACTCTTTGTTCAATATTGTTTTCATTGTTAAATACCACTGAGGTCGACTGGTTTCAACAGCAGTCGTAAACTAACTAGTTGACAGATCGCGCTTATGTTTGGTATAGTAATTAAGTACAGTCCTACCAACATACAGAAACTTAAAAACTTAAAAATACTTAACGCAGGCAATTTAAATGAAAATTCGGGAAACTTTTTCGTCACAGTGTACATACAAATGTGATGAAGTTTCTAACAGCTGTCAATGAAGTACCATTAAAACAGTTTGGTAACTTTTGGATTGAAGGGAGTATGCCAGAAAATATTAATGAGAACAAACTAATCACGTTTATAGGCAAGATGCGAACTGAATCTGACATGCTCGTTAGGTGTTTAAATTGTATAATCCGGATGACGAAGCAAGAATTACAGCGACCGATTCAAGAAGTGCATCTCGAAACATGCCCATGAGCACCTAATACAAAATTACAATTGAATTTTACGGTCCTACGCATCACCGCGCATGCGTTAAGGTTGCGAATTTTTCGAAATAGCCATTATTAGCCGTACTAGCCGCACATTAAATCGTAATGATGCCGGGTGATTTTGCATCCTACTTTGTTTCCTACACTTATAACAGGAGCTTAATTCATAGCTGCGCAATAGCAGTTTTGCGCGTTACCGTTAAGAACCGTCGGTTCGCCACTGCAATTTTCCTATGAGTTATTGTGCCGCAAATTAATGAAGCCATCATACCATGTGTCACGTCATTTGCTACTTTTCTCAAACGATTTATGATCATTGGTTTTATGAAAATTGTGATTAAAGCGTATAAATAGCAGTCAGTGGTGAAGAAATTGATTGATTAGTTCTTTTTATTCATCAAACCTCCCAAAATGTGATAAGAACGTAAAAGATCTGGTTTTTATCGAGACGAAACGCCTCTAAGAATTGAAAGAGCCATACAATTTTCCATAAAATACAATGCAAAATACATTGCTTTTATTTGAATTGCAAAACCTGAATCATTTTATTTTTCGCCCCACATTATACACACTATACACAAGTATTCGTCTGGTACCTGAACTTGCCTAAAAAAGCTTGAAAGACCTGGGTTCTGGGTCATATCAACTCGTACAAAAATAGGACAAAAGATTGAATTCCCCCATTCGACTTTTTTTAGAATAATCCGTAAGTACAGGCAGATTTGTAGTCATGGAAGAACACCTGGGTATTATTGAGCTTCCATTACAACCATGGGTAGGTAAAAATTGCACTGGGCATATATCTCTCATTTCGACATCTGTACATTAGAGAACGTCGATCTCGACTCATCGGTAATTGAACTCTCTCCCAGCCAACTTCAGCATGATTCCAATGTGTATGGGTTCAGTTCTTCCAACGATCCTTGCATATTTAAGATACATTTTGCTATGTCAAATTTCTTCCAGCATTTCATGAAATTTATATCCGAACCACATTCCATATTATCCAATATGATCTCGAAGGTTCGTCTAATGTAATAGAGCTTAAAGGCCTGGATTATTTCTTGGTCCAAAAGTTGAAGCAAAGACGTGTTGGGAGGTAAGAATGTCCTTTTATATTTGGATGCATAGTTTTAAGTTCGCGAGGATGACCTGGTGCATTTTCCAAAACTAGAACAGCTTTAAAGTCTATATTCTTTCTCTTGTTTAAAGTTCTTCTGAAACAAAATAATTCTGGAACAAAAAAATAGCGCTTGTTACCCATGCTCTCTTATTAGCACGCCAAAACACTGACAGATCGTTCTTGTTTTGACTTTTTATAGCACAAGGATTTAACGATCTGTTAGCATCAGTGGTTTAATGTCAGAATCTCCTGATGCATAAGAACATAGCAGCAGTGTAACTCTATCCCTTGCTGCCTTAAATCGAGGGGCAAACTTTTTGCTTTTGGAAATGAATGTTTCGTTTGGCATTATCTTCCAAAACAGTGCAGTTTAGTCTGCATTAAATAATTTCTCAGGTTTGTATCCTCCATCAGCTATTAGGTTTGCAAATTCTTTTGGATATATTTCTGCTGCAGCAGTTTCTACAACTAAACACCTCAAAAGTCTAGGCAACACTTCTGAATATCGATATATCGTATCCAGAACGATCAATATGGATGATTTTTTTGAAGAAATGAATACCTGAATCAATTTCTCACCAAATTATGTAGAGTGCCGCAACAGATTTCAGTTTTTTTTATAAAAAAACTAAAAATGCAGCAGATGCGACGCTGCTTTATAATCATTTCATGTAATCAGTGTTTGAAATCAGTTAGTTGGCACTTTGTTTCTGTTGTAAGCACAAATGAAAGATTCAAGTTCTGTGATTCGACCATGGAAAGACGACATTTGACTAGAGAAGAGATATTACGAGCCGTTGGCATGCTCCAAGCTGGGAGCTCACAACGGGAAGTATCCAGGGTTTTGGGAAGTAGCCCAAGTGTCATAAACCATTTATGGTCGCGTTTCAATGAAACAGGTAGCGTATAAGAACGCCATACAGGTCGTTTCAGGATAACTACAGTCGCCCAAGACCGATTTTTGGTTTTACCAGCCAGAATAGATCGTACTACCACAGTATCTCAACTAGCTCAAGAGATATCACGAGTTCATAATGTACAAATTTCTGACCAAACTGTGAGAAATCGACTGCACGAAGGTCAACTTCATTCCAGACGTCCTTTAAGAGTTCCACAACTGACCCATGGAAATCGCGCTGCTCGTTTAGTTTGGTGCCAAGAACACGTAAACTGGGATCAAGAGAGGTGGGCCACAGTTTTCCTCAGTGATGAATCTAGATTTAGTTATTATCCCGATTCGGGAAGAATTCGAATATGGAGGGAACATGGAAATCAAAACCGTCTCCAGAATGCTCGAGAAGTTGTTAGACAGGGAGGCGGATCAGTGATGTTTTGGGGAGGTATACGCCTTGGTGGACGAACTGACCTCGTTTTCATACAGAAGAACCTCACGGGAAATTCTTACGCAAATGAGATAGTTTTACCTGTAGTGGTACCGTATCTCCAAATAATGGGTCAAAAGCCACTCTTCCAACAAGATAATGCCCCTCCTCATCGTGCAAGAGTTGTCTTGAACGTTCTTGACGAGAATGACATCGATCTTCTACCGTGGCCATCCTGCTCTCCAGATCTGAATTCCATCGAGCATGTGTGGGACACCCTAAAAAGAAATCTCCTGCGTCAAAACGTCTTCCATCATGAACAGGAGCTTCGATAAGCAGTTCAGGGGGCTTGGAATGACTTAGGCAAAATGTAATAGACAATTTAATATTGAGCATGCCGCGACGATGCCAAAGTGTCATTAATAACAGAGGTGGACCTTCTGGGTACTGAAAAATATAAGTGCTCCCATATCGTTTCGAAAATATTAGTTCAAGATTTCGTTTTGTGTTTTACCAAATTTCGTCATTTTCAAATTTCAAATTTTTTTATAATAGGTGCTTTGGAGAAGCATTATATATAATACATTATATATAATACATTCTAACAAAACTGAAAGATTTCTATAAATTCGAGTCATCAAATTCATATTTTAAAGATATTGGTAAGTGTTCCCTAGACTTTTTTGAGGTGTTTATTTTAATGCTATGCATACTTTTCTGTCGCAGAGTAAATGTCTTTTACAATCCAATATACGTGCGAGATCCGAAAACATAATTGATAAACGGTCGGACGTGAAAGTACCAGTAAGAAAAACAAATACCAAGATACTGTTAAATTTTAAAATCGACATTCTCCACAATTTGCTTACTTTCAACATCTTGGATTGTAATTTCGATAAAGGTAGAGATAATATCAACATTTAACTTCACATAGTTCTCCTCGGTATAAAATATAACCAAGATATCCATTCAAATAAGTTCCTAACCTAACCGAACATATTTATATTATTATTCTGCAATCCCATTGCATTTAATTTTTTTGTTTATTTTATAATTTTAGAGGTTGATAAATTTGTCAACAAACTCTGTTATCGCTGCGACGTTGCCTGTGAAGTCAATAGATGTTGAATACTGATTTAAAATCGAGATCGTGTGACGTAGACCTTCACGTCCTAGTCAGTTATCCATTAATCTTCATGATGCAATAGTAGATTTATTGTATAAAATTGACTGACGATATGCGATTACGTTTGTTCCATCTTGGCTGGTTTCATTATTGTTATTGAGTCTGTTTAATGGTGTAAATATATAAGCCAAAGGTATCAGTGGTGGAATTTTAGAAAGACTTGGCAAGAAATTCAATGAACACCTGTTTCGTTTCGAGTTCTAACGTATTTTCTAATTCTTTTCCGAATGTGACTTCAACGAGATAACAGTTTCTGTTAAAGTTTTGTGAAGTCGTTTAAAAGTATCCAAATTCGGGGATTAATAGAGAGAGTTTTGGTTTTGTGATAATCTCTATTTTGACGTACAGGATTTGCTCTGAAGCGGATTACTTGGCTGAATATCCTTCATTTGAAATTCACGCGGGTTTTGAACGCGATCTGTCATTTAGTTTCTTCACAATGTCGGTTCTCACAAATGTGTTTTGCGATTTTTACAATGGATAGAAATATCGAACGAATGTTTGTTCTCAAATTTTGTTTTACAAATGGAACTTCGTATGCCGAATCGTTGAAAATGTTACAGAAGGCTTACGATGACTGATTACGTGCATATGAGTAGAACAGTGCATTCAACAGTGGCCGAGATGTGGTGGACAATGAACATCTTCAACTGAAATTAACATCGATAAAGTGAAGGAAATGGTAATTGAAAATCGTCATTTAAGTTTGAGACTTATAGTCAATGAACTTTGTGTCTCACGAATCAATTCGTACCATTTCAAACGATTGTTTGGGCATGAAACGCGTTGAAGCTAGACTAGCATATTCTTCAAAAATTGAATCGCGCAAAGATTGCTGAAGACATGCAAGAATGAGTCAAATCCGATCCCACATTCATAAAACTCATTGTAACTGGTGATGAGACATGAGTTTATGAGTTTGATATGCAAACCAGTCAACAAGGTTCAGAATGGCAACCGCATTAAAAATTCATGTCAATTTTTTAAATTATATGGGTTTCTTACAAAATATAATTTTAACCAGATTCATTAGTTATTAGAATATAAGGAGTTTCTCACCAGTCTCACTTTGAATGGAATTTCTGCATTCTTACCTGAAAAGAAAATAAAAATTCAATTATAGTCAACCAGAAATCAGTAATACTAGACATAGATAAAATAAGATAGGCATTACCCAGAATTTGAGACAACACAAAATAATGATACAACTTATTCTAATATTTTTTCCATCACCAACCCCTGCTAAGATAGTTCGTACTACAGATTTCGATGAAATCTAGGAAATGTTAATTAGAAATAAAATTCTACAAAAAAACATTTTTCGGTTTCAAATGAGGCTGTTGGACGTAGAATTCGATTGTATTTTGATAAATTAGTGCAATTGTGTGAGAAACTATTGGTTGCGTATCAGTTTAGATGCGCCTAATATGTAATTTATGACTCGTGTTAAGACACCCGAGGGCTCACAGCTGTCAGGTTTGGCACTAAACACTGCAACTTATTCATTTCAACCCATCAGCAGATGGGTTTCCTAGACAATATAGGACAAAAGTGGTGTTTTTGTGATCATTGGACCTAAGGTTAGGTTAGATAGTACAAAATTTGAAAGGAATACATCATGTTCTTAAATTTGATAGTATTATTCCACTTGGCAATAAAACATATGTGCAAAGGCGACAATAAGATACCTTACCCTAATAAAATCAATTCACTCTAACATAAAGTTCACTTTGAAAATGGAAACTGAGGATTCCATTAACTTTATAGATTTAACTATAACCAAACTTTCTTTCTTGAAAGAGCTTGATATAATAAGGCAGGGATGCTCAAACGGTCGATCGAGAGTGCTTTTTGAGTAGATCAGTAGATTTTTAATAAGTAGGTAACTAAACTACACAAATTTATCACGTTATAAAATAACAGTCTGCAAGCGGCAAAAGGCGGCTTTATCAAAGGAACGCGCGGTACTTGTCAAAGAAAAGCCCCGTTTTTTATTCTTGCCGCTTTTCTAGAAATTTCGGGCTGCATGTTTAACGGGAACATTCGAGACTTTCGTGTATCGTGTAGGTACGACAACCCTGCATCACACATACTTGCAGCCTCTCAGAGTCGATCGTAAGTAGTCTAAAAATATTAAGATAGATCGCCAGCAATTCAAATTTGATCATGCTTGTTATAAGGTTTTTCTAGTGTAAAAGAGACTAATCAAGAATATAATATACTAACTTATATTGGTAGACTCAGTCTGAATTTAATATAAATTCTCATCTCATAGTTTGAATATAATTTTCAGAACGTACTTTCTAGGGATATATATGTAAACCTTAAATTTATTTATAACGGTTGAACAATCCTGCTAACTTTGCGAATTTTTGTACCTTAGGATGTTTAAATTAGGGTTTCGTCAAGTTAAGCTATTTCGAAGAGCTTGACTTGTCTTGAATTTGAAGTTTTTGAAAAATTAGGTTTGAGTTAACTTGATTTTGCAACTTCAAAGCTTGACGTGACATCATGCTTTTTCAAGCTACTTAAAAGTTATACTTGTAAGAGAATAAAGTACCCGTACTTCTTCTATTTTGCAGATATTGTAGCTCCACGTATCGGGCGTAGGTTTTTGAAATCATCCCTTGTGATACCACCATTGTGGTCGCTATATCCCTCTGTGTCACCCCTTCTTCAACGAGAGCAATTATTCGACCCCTCTGCACAATAGACAATCCAACGTAAGGCATTTTCAATTATGATTATAGGCTTTTTTAAATTTTGAAATTCACAGTTTCAGATCTTAGTGACGACTGAGTACCATATCCCGGACATGTGCTGATAATTCAACATTTCTTATCATACCATCCAGTTTTTTTACAACAGAAAACTTGATTCTACAAAAGTAGTCAAAGGTGCATGGTTAGAAACAATCAATAATGTGAAATACCGTGTAATTCCATATAAATTTGGTTGTGTG
Source organism: Cryptolaemus montrouzieri (assembly GCA_013387265.2). Taxonomy (NCBI): domain Eukaryota; kingdom Metazoa; phylum Arthropoda; class Insecta; order Coleoptera; family Coccinellidae; genus Cryptolaemus; species Cryptolaemus montrouzieri. Next base: position 70,418,764 of record JABFTP020000062.1, read on the forward strand.
TAGTAGATCTTTCAGAAGTGAAGCGAAAGGGTGAAAAGTGTTTAGATCTGTAATCAGGCAACAGACTGTATTATCGAGGAAAAGAAGATGAAACTTATGGAGGTATCGGTTTTCTCATAAGAAAAGAAATCAAGACAAAAGTGCTCATGTTCCGGAGTGTATTGGATAGAGTGTGCCATAGCACTGGAGTAAAATAAAAAAGAAAAAATTAAAGTAATTCTGGTATATGTAGCCATTAGTTCTTGTGAGGACGAAGAACTAGAATCCATTATGCCGACCTGACAACAGCGTAAGAACAAATGAAGGTAAAACGTATCATAATAATGGGAGATTTCAACGCCAAACTAGGAAAGAAGATAGATGACACTGAGGACAAGTTGGGTGAATATGGATTTGGATTGATGAATGATAGAGGGGAACGGCTCTTACAATACTTAAAGCAACAAAGACTTCACACAGTAAAAACATTTTACAGAATAAGTAACAACAAGAAATGAGATAGACTATTTCCACACAGATGAGAGGAACATATTTAAAAATGTGCCCGTACTGAACAGTTTCACGACAGGAATTGATCATTGAATGGTCAGAAGAAGAATTATCATTAACAGCAAACAAGACAGACGACGAAGATGTATGAAACCAGCACCGATAAATCCTCAAAAAATAACACACCACAAAGAGACATTTAGAGAAACTTTAATAAAAATAGGACTCCGGGAGCAGACGAAACAAACCACAGAAACACAAGAAATCAATTAAATTAATGAACGTCTGAAGAAGCAACTTATGAAAGCAGGTGAAAAAGTTGATAGAACAGAGAAAAACAAGAAAGATAAGCTCAGCATCAGAACCAAAAGCCCTGATGGAACTTAAAAAGAAACTCTTCAACGAGGTGAAAAGTGGTATAATCGAATATGTGAAACTCAATGAAACAATAAGGAAAATTATTGAAGAAGTTCTGTGGAAACACCAAGAAGAGGAAATCGAAAAGGTCCTGGGGAGAAATAAAAGACTTAAGTGCTTGAGGCTGTCACACGGAAAACTTGTCATAATCACTTTGAGGAATAAACAGGGAGATGAAGATAAACACCTCAAAAAGATCACTCAACTCGTGAAAGAAGTTTATGAAGATCAGGACAACTCCGAGATACAATCACATAACGACACACAAGAAAGCTTGAGAGAAAGATAATTAATTTTAATTCAAAAGAACTGCCTGATATAGAAGATTATCAAATGGAGAACGTTCTCAGTAGTCTAAAGAACAACAAAGCACCAGTGCCGGATGGCATACTAACAGAAATGCTGAAGGAAAGTAGAGATATCATTTTACCAACTCTCAGAACTCTTTTCAATGAATGTCTGCACCACTGTGACATTCCTGATGAGTGGCCAAAAAGTGCAGTAGTTTAACTTTTCAAGAAGGGCGAAAAGAGCGACTGGATGAACTACCGTCCCATACCGCTCCTACCCCAGCTATACAAGCTCTTCATGAAAATAATTACGAACAGATTAACAACAAAGATGGATTCTTATCAACGTATTGAAGAAGCCGGATTTCGAAAGGGATATAATATAACAGAACACTTATTAACTATGACAACTTTGATAGTAGTTTGATCTTTGATCACTTTGTATCTATAGTTTATTGACTGTGAGAAGGTCTTCGATATGCCAGAGATATGGACCGCGGAACAAGCTATGAACGACAGTAGAATTGATTCAAGGTATATACAGCTAATTCAACATCTATCAAAACTCCTCAATGATAATGAAACTGGAATACGAAACAAACCAAAGAGGTGTACTACAGAGAGATGTTATATCACCAAAGTTGTTCACCCAGCAACGAAGGACGTCTTCAAAACTTTGGACTGGAAAGAAAAGGAATAAATATGACAGGAGAAGCCATGAACCATCTGACATATGCAGACGATGTTGCCACCACTTTTGAAGAATTATAAACTATAACACAATTAGCAGATGCATCTGAAAAAATAGGCTTGAAAATATACACGAAAGAGACAAAAACAATGACTAATACCACAGAACATAGAAGACTAGCCGGCTCGGTGGCGTAGGGGATATGATGCTCGTCACCTGCGCAGAGTTACCTGGGTTCAATCCCCACAAAGTCGGTGCGATTTTTCGGATCAAAGGAATCGCTTGAGTGTCCATCTTTCGGAGGAGATGTAAAGCTGTCGGTCTTATCTAACAGAGATGTGTTGGACATTGAAGATCTCCAGAAATAGAGCACGTTAAAGGAAAACAAACAACATAGAAGACTAACGGTGAACGGACACACGCTCGATATGATATATATATATATATATATATATATATATATATATATATATATATATATATATATATATATATATATATATATATATACTCGGAGGCAAAATTAGCAGAACACTCGAAAATTTAACCAAATTCGAAGTCCGATATTTTTCCTAATTCTCAACCGATTTAGATGATTTTTTCGGCAAGTTATAGATCAACTCTTCTGCTTTGTAGAAATTATAAGAGAAAACAAAAAAAATTGAAAGAAATTTTATACGGGGGCAAAACTAAAAGTGTTTTTTTTTGTCAAAAATTCGTAACACCCTGTGGAATTTCGTGGTCCGAGTTGAAACGTACAATATCATGGTCTGTCAAGACACATCTTTCTACAGTAACGCCCTTCTTGTTTTATGCATTTTTCTCTATTTTTACAAGAGATATCCAATTTGAAGCGAAAAGTCACAAATTTCAAGAATTTATTTTTAATCTTGAGTAGGTGCACAACATCGGAGGTTAGCCAAAAAATAAAATCAAAATTAGAGAAGCGGAAATCTAACGAAACGAAAATTTTTGAAATTCACTGGCCAATTTCACGCTCCGGGAGAACTCGAAGTACACTGGAAAAATCATTGATTTTGCACATTTATTTTTGAATTTTTTTGTGTGACACTCTATAATAATTATCATTCCTGTCCAAAATTGAGAACAGGTTTGTATCCTGGCGATACACTCGTGAAATGAAATGAACATGTTGAGAAGAATGTTCTTGATGACTCACAAAAAAAACATTTGATTTTAGTAGCGAGTATGACCCCCCCGAGCTCTTATTACAGCGCGCATACGATTTCGCATACTCCCAATGATGTTGTCTATCATCTTCCACCAAAGCCAATGTCAGCTCTTCAACGTTGCCTGGATTCCGTTGTCGAACCCTTCTTCCAAGAATGTCCCAAACGTGTTCGATCGGGTTTAAATCCGGTGACCGCGACGGCCAGTCCATTCGTGTGATCCCAACTTCATTGAGATATTCTATCACTATGCGCGCAGTATGAGGGCGCGCGTTATTGTGCATAAAAAGGAAATTTTCCCCTATGTAAGGAGCAAAAGGCACAACATGGGGCTCCAAGATTTCTGTTATATACTGATGGGCATTAAGTGATCCATTGCCAATAATCTCCAGTTCTGTTCGTACTCCCAAGCATATGCCACCCCATATCATAACTGACCGTCCACTGTATTGCTCAGTTCCTGTGAAGTTCGTTTGATTGTACCGTTCCCCTCGATGCCTCCATATTCTATCTCTACCATCCACGAAATTCACACAATATCGGCTCTCATCACTAAATAAAACTCGTCTCCACTGATTGATTGTCCATGCTACATGCTCCCTAGCAAACGCCAATCTTGCTACCCGATGGGCTCTATCGAGTCTTGGTGCTCTTGCTTGCGCGTATGATCTCAGACCAACTTCATTTAATCGTCTTCTGACTGTCCTCACACTGACGTTAATGTTATCCACTGCTTGTAAAAGGTTACATGCCTGAACAGCAGTAAGACGAGGATTTCTTATGGTTTGATTGACGATTAAACGGTCATGTATAGCGCGGGTTACCCGATTTCTTCCTTGTCCTCGCTTCCTCACGTACAATCCAGTTTTCCTGTAACGTCGGTAGATTCGATGGATAACCGACGTCGAGACACCCAACATGGTACCGACTGAGCGGTAGGTGCGCCCTTCCTCGATCAATGTAACTGCCCTTGCTACTGAGGTTGGTGGTAAATCTCTCATTCTGAATGAAAAATACCGTTTCGAATCGTAAACAGTAAAAAAATCACAAAACACCGCAACCGATCGAATTTGTATCAAATCAAAGAATGGAAAACTCTCATTCTTTAAACAAGTGCCAATGTGGTCATATACAAAAAAATGTGTGTTGTATTTCATATTTGATAAAAAAAAGTGTGCACATGTGTAAATGAAAAGTTTTATCAATGATCCCAGAATTCGGTTGTGTATTTTAATACCTACCGACTGTTATCTCCTATGAATTCCTAATTTTCACCAAATTAACCAAATTGTAATCAATAACTAATGCAATTCGAACATAAAAATCGCAAACGACAATTTCGACACGCCTGAGTGATCATAAGAAAATTCCAAATTGATAGACGAATTTTAATGACAATTTCTTGATTCAATGGAATTTCTCCAAAAAGGTGATTTGATGAAATTAAATATATTTTGCAAAAATAGAGATAAACGCATGAAACAAGAAGGGCGTTACTGTAGGAAGATGTGTCTTGACAGACCATGATATTGTACGTTTCAACTCGGACCACGAAATTCCACAGGGTGTTACGAATTTTTGACAAAAAAAACACTTTTAGTTTTGCCCTCGTATAAAATTTTTTTGAAATTATTTTTGTTTTCTCTTATAATTTCTACAAAGCAGAAGAGTTGATCTATAACTTGCCGAACAAGTCATCTAAATCGGTTGAGAATTAGAAAAAATATCGAACTTCGAATTTGGTTAAATTTTCGAGTGTTCCGCTAATTTTGCCTCCGAGTGTAGATAATCTATTTTCCCCTTGTGTACCCTTAGGGTGTAGGGGTTATTTGTCAATCATAGTTCCTATTGTATCTGCTTCTTCCAGTCCTTCCTGTTTGCTGCCATTCTTTCCGCCTCATTCCATGTTATTCCTCTGTTCTTCAACAATTTCCCTATTTCCCCATCCCAAGTATTTTTCGGTATTCCTCTTTTCCTTTTGAATATATTTCCTGCCTCCCATACTCTTCTTACTTGTGCAGTGTCTTTCATTCTTTTCAGATGTCCCCACCATCCCAATTGCCTTTGTTGGATGAACTCTTACACTGGTTTTATGTCCAATTCCTGTCTTATGTTTGCATTTTAACCTTATCCATTATTGTAACACCTTTAACCCCTATGAGGTACTTCATTTCAGTCGCCTGTTATCTACTTTTTTCTGTTTACTAATCACCCATGACTCACATGGGAAAAATAATGAAAATCAGACTGTAGAAATAGGTAGGCGAGTTAGATTAGTATGGGTAGGATTTGGCAAATTGAAATTGCTCCTTCAAAATCACCGAATGCCCCAATAACTAAAAACCAAAGTCTTCGATCAGTGCATTTTGGCTATCATCACTTACAGCTATCAAACCTGGACATTCACCAAAGCCGTCATGGACAAAATGAGTAGGAAGCAGAGATCCAAGGAACGACGAATGCTTCGGTTGAGGGTGAGAGCTAGGGAAACTAATATATAGATAAGGACGATCACTAAAGTTCGTGATGTTAGGCAGGAAATCGCCAGGCTCAAATGGAGCTTACCCGGACATAATGCGAGACAAAAAGATGCCACAATACAGCAATGGCGACCACAGTTGGGCAAAGAACGAGAAGCTGAACACAAATGAAATGGGGAGACGACCTGAAGAGAATTAATGGATTAAACAGGTTGCACAAAATAGAAACCTATGGAGATAACTGGAGGAGACCTACATCTGAAGTTGGATGACAGAATCTGATTCAAGCTCTCCAATTCTGCTTAAATGTTCAAGCCATTGTGAAAAAAAACTAGGCTTGAATTGAATTCAGAATACAGAAGCTTGACTCGATTTCAAGTAAAGTCAAGTAGAGCAGCTTGATTTTCAAGTCAAGTCGTGAATCCCTAATCTAAAGGAACCGTAGTAATAAGCATGAAATTTGGATTTTATATGCATTTTACGTTCCTCAGCGATAGATGTGGAAGTTGAGGATATTTCAGAATCGCCTTAAATAACGTGTCGAAATTATAAATATGTTATTCCAAAATTATTTCAAACTTCGTCCGTACAGTTGCGCGATTGCAAATAGAGCCTAGAAAGTTTTTTCTTCAAACTGATATTATGAAAAAGCACACTGCAATAAAAACTTCACCTTATCATATTACATGAAGCACTAGTTTCATTATTCAAGGATAACGAAAGGAAAGACTCGCGTAATATCTGAATAATAACGAATTTTTCTATTAACTGACCGACCCATTTCATTCAAATATTTCATTGAATCCTTGACTAACACAACGACACCAGTTTTTGCTGGCGAAACGACAAAGCACTGTTGATATTGAACGGAAAGGAAATTATTAGCACACTTTTATTGCATTTACATAATTCGCTGAAAGTATTGAAATCTCGGCATTAATAAGCACTATTAATTTCAATTCATTGTTTCGACGTGATAAGCTACATGGTTGGGACAATGCTGGAATCCAGACAATGTACATTTATGTTCTTCTGGAGCGTGATCTGATTGTTATTTACACTTATGCAAGAATAATAATCTATTGTTAATGACTTGGAATTGAAATTGCCCTACACATTGTTCAGACCATTTTCTCGAAGGATCAGTTACTTGCTTGATCAGGAAATCAACACACTAAACCCTTAAATGCATACAGTTGCTAAACTCTATCTTCCTCTCCAAATTATCTCCAAATTTGATTTTGAAATATGTCTAGATATATATATATATATATATATATATATATATATATATATATATATATATATATATATATATATATATATATATATATATATATATATATATATATATATATATATTGAAAAGAAAGGATTTACAAAAATTTGAAAATTGTATTTACAATAAATGCTTATATCTATAATTTTGGAGTGTGTCTCTCTCTCTCTTGGTGCCTTCTCAGATTCTGAGGTTGGCTAATAACATGGCATATCTCCATCTATCTCTGGCAGTATGTATTAGTTCTTCTCTATTAAGTCCAGTCCAATTACGCAGGTTGCTCATCCATGAAGTTCTTTTACGTCCTCTAGCCCGTTTGCCCTCTATTTTTCCCTCCATTACAAATTGCAAGATATTGTATTTGTCATGTCTTTCGATGTGTCCAAAGTATGTCAATTTCCGCCTTTTAATTATGTTTTCTATTTCTGGTGTCCTATTCAATTTCCTTAAAACCTCTTCGTTGGTTACTCTGTCGGTTCATGGTATTTTTAGTAGGCGACGATATGACCACATTTCAAATGCTCTAAGTCGTTTCATGGTATTTGTTTTGAGTGATCATGACTCACATCCATAGAGCAGTGTAGACCATACGTAACACTTAACAAGACGAACACGCAATGGCAAATTCAAGGAGTTGTTGCAGATCGCTCCCTTCATTTTTATTAAAGCTTGGCGGGCCTGTTCTATTCGAGACTTAACTTCTATGTCTGTATCCACGTGATCATTTATTATTCTTCCTAGATATTTTGTTTGATTCACTTGTTCAATTCTAGTGTTGTTATAGTTTATGTGTATGTTTCTTTTGTCTCTGCTGATCACCATGACTTTAGTCTTTTGAGCGTTCAAGTCAAGTCCCATTTGACGAGAGCTCTGCCCCACAGCGTTTAAGAGAGCTTGTAATTCTTCTTCACTTCGGGCCAAAATTACAGTATCGTCTGCATATCTTAAGTTGTTTAATATCATATCGTTGATTTTCAGACCTTCGGTTCTATTCGATAAAGCTTCTTGCATTATTTTTTCTGAATACAGATTGAACAACAGAGGCAATAATATGCAACCATGGCGTACTCCCCTTCTTATTTCAATACCTTCTGTATAGTCGTTGCCGATTCTAACACATGCTGTTTGTTGCCAATAAAGGGTCTTTATTATATTTATGTCCTTTTTATCAAGACCTATCTGATACAGTGTGTCCATTAAATATGTGTGATCCACTCGGTCGAAAGCTTTTTGAAAGTCAATGAAACAGACATACAGATCTTGTCTCATATCTAAACATTTTTCGGCCAGAACAGTCTAACCAACAAGAGGCTCTCTAGTCCCCAAACCCGCTCGGAAACCAAATTGAGTCTCGCCTACGTAATTCTCGCACTTCGATTTGATACGCTCATATATTATTCTCAAAAATATTTTTAAGACGTGGCTCATTTAACTGATTGTTCTATGTTGACAGCATTTGTTTGCATTGGCTTTTTTGGGTATGGGTACAAAAACTGATTTTTCCCAATCTTTGGGTATCTTGCCAGAGTTGTAAATGATGTTGAACAGGCTGGTAAGCATTTTAATAGCTTCATCATTCATCAGTTTTAAAAATTCGGCTCTAATGTTATCTGGACCTGGAGATTTTCCTTCCGCGCATAGTCTCACGGCTTTTTCTAATTCTGCTCTCAAAATTTCGGGACCTTCTTCTACATAATTATCATTTTCATAGTTATCTGTTCTCGTACTTGTAAACAGTTCTTCTATGTATAATTTCCAAGCGTCCTGTTTTTCTTCTCGAGTTGTTAGAATCTTTCCATTGTCGTCTACGAGCAAGTTGGTAGGGCTTATTTTAATGTTGCCAGTGATCTCTTTAATCTTCTTATGGAGTTGAAAGTCGTCATGACGTTCTTGCAGTTGTTCTATTTCTTGGCATTTCTCAGAAAACCATTTCTCTTTGGCTTGTTTAATTCTTCATTTAATCTCTCTATCTATATTTTTGTATTTATCTGTGTTTTTGTATTTTCTTCTTTCGTCCATAAGGTCCAAAATCTCTTGTGTCATCCATTCTTTCATGGGCTTCCTTGTTTGATGTTTGATAAGGCTTTGTTCTGTCGATATAATAGCCTCTTTACTGGACAGTTCTTGAGATATTATATCGGCTATAATGGGATCTTTGAGTACTTTGGGGTCGATTCTTGGTTTTACACTTGGTTGGAGTGTCTTTTTCATTCTTATTTTTATTACGACAACTACAGGGTTGTGATCTGACTTAATATCAGCCCCTGGGTAGGTTTTTGCAGAGAGAATATTATTTCTATGCCGGTAATCTATCAGGATGAAATCTATTTGATTTCTTACAATATGTTCATTAGTGTGTTGAGGTGATGTCCATGTGTATAATCTCCTATCCGGAAGTCTATACCACGTATTACTAACAACCATTTCGTTTTCTTGGCAAAACTGAATTAATCTCTCGCCCCTGTCGTTTCTTTGACCAAGACCGAAATCTCCTACAATATTCTCTACTCGTCCTTTCCCTATCTTAGCATTAAAATCCCCCAGTATTAATGTTGCATGGTGTTTTCGAGTGCTTTTTAGTACGTTGTCAAGTTCTTCATAAAAATTATCAATCTCTTGATCGGACTTATCTGCTGTTGGGGCGTACACCTGTATTATATTAATATCTGCAGGATAACATTTTAATTGAAGCATGCATATTCGATTTGAAACTGTGTGTGTCAGGGAACAAAAAAAAAAGGGTGAGCTCAGGAAATGTAACAGGGGAACCATACTATTTTGTATTTAATTCAATAAACGAGTGAAAAAACCCGAGGAAAAAACTCGTTTCCCTATCGCTATTGCACTAGCAATAGCTTGTCTGTTTATGTTGTGTTAGTGTCGTGTGTACATAAAGAGTACCAAAGATTTTTCTGCTTCTCTCTTGCATTCCATGATTTCCAAACGAAGACAAGGGTGAAAGGATGGGGGTTTGGGTAAGGAATCTGTAACGATGGAGAAAGAAAACGAGCAGAAAAATCATACTTCTTATATGTCTAAACAAATATAAGAAAAGAAAAAAAATACATAACTTGCGATATTTCCTCAAATTCCCTCTCTGTTTGACCGAGAGAGCCCCGATGGCCAGGTTCAGTTTTCCAAGTGATGCCGATTATGACCTATAGATGTTTCAGAATCATTATGGACCCAACAATCGGGGTTGACATAGCCCATATATAGATTTGCGAAAAAAATTTTGACAGTCGTTCGAAAAATATGACAAATGTCTAGTTAGACGACAGAATGATGAAACGTTTGTTATATTTGGATGTAATAATTTTAGTGAAAAATAAAGTGCAGCTGTGATATAAGTGAAAGTATGTTCTATTCAAATAATATGTTCAACCATTTTGTTTATCCAGTGTCTATAAGCCAATAAAATGGTTGTGACTGTTTTGAAAATTAAAAGACAAAGTATGAAGAATAATGTTTAGTGATTTTTTCTGCATTTTTCCTGTTTTATATCTGAAAGCTACATAAAAATGACATCACAATTATTATAGCGATTTTAATTCTAAATTGTGCAAGGGCAGTGGAAATGGTTTTTTGGGTCTACATTGCTTAGGACAGGGGTTCTCAAACTTCAACTGCTGGCGATCTACCTCAATATTTTTAGACTACTTAGGATCGACTCTGAGAGGCTGCAAGTATGTGTGATGCAGGGTTGTCGTACATACACAATACACCCTACCTACCTACCTACCTACCTATCTAGGTGTAACGTAGCATATATAGATATCAGCTTTCCGCACAATATACATTATTTTAGTCAAGGTTTGGGTTAGGTTAAGTTAAGTTCTTCTCTATAAAATCAATTGAAAAACTCATAGTTATTCAAAATTGCGAGTTTGTTCGTTGTTACAATACAAAAGAGTTACATATGGTATTAAACTTAACTAAGGAATGACTTTGGATGTTGAAGCGTGGCACTGCATGTCCTTAGCATACTTTTCATAAGATGGTACGTTACCACTGAGTGCTAATCGCAAGCATGATGACATATGATCGTCAGTTAGTCTTTTGCTATATTTTGATTTAATTATCTTCATTTCAGAAAATGAAGACTCGCACAAGTAAGTTGACCCAAACATTACCGTCAGAAATAAAACAGCAGAAACTTATATCAGATGCTGTAGCTTTGAAATGTTTATCTGATATAATCTTCACCAACTTATTTACAACAGAACATGAGTTCATATTAAACTGACTTGCTATTTCAGTAGCTAATTTCTCAATGATAACTCATAAATGATGCTATATTTGCCAATTTACTGCAATCATAAAAACGCATTTCGAATTGTCCCAAAATATTTGATAATTCAGCCTCATACGTATCATAATTCAACTGAGAAATCCTTGCTTTCAAAGACGGAAAATGTTTCAGATCCTTTCTTTTCAGTTGATCTATCATAAGTTGCAATTTACTTTTGAATGCGTTTAATGCGCTAATCATCTCAATAATAGTTTTTCCTTTACCTTGAAGCTCCAAGTTAATGGTGTTTGAGTGAATTGGGATGTCAGTTAAAAATGCCAAATGAGTCAGCCATTTTTCGTTTTTTAACATTTGTGTGTCATCTAATCTTTCATTTAGAAAAGCTGTTATTTCGGGCAATAATTCTTGAAACCTTTCTAGGAATTTTCCTCGACTCAACCACCTGACGTTCGTGTGAAAAGCTAAATCAGTGTGTTCAGCTGACTCCCTATCTTCCAACTGCAACTTAAAGAGCTGCCTTTGCAGAAGCAGCAGGCACGGATGGAATTGCCCATAATTTCCTTCGTGTTTAAAACTTTTGAACACAAAACTTGTTGATGTACAATGCAATGGAATGAAGAAAGAAGGGAAATCTTCATTAGCTCGACACAATGCCTCAAAACCGTTTTTGTTTCCAGTCATCGGTTGTAATGCACGCTAATTTATATATTGCTTGTAGCTCCCAGCTCAGAGTATTTTCCTTCAACCCATTTGTTTTTTGCTATTCTTCTTTTCGGATATGTTTCTGTATTTCATGATATTTTATTGAATCTTTATTTTTATTGTTATTATTTCTTCTGCTCTTCCATTTCTAAAATTTCATTAGTCATCAAAGTTTTCTTTTTTTGGTTTATCAGGTTGGAGGTTGATGTCGTAAGATTTTTCTACTATTTCTTTCAATTTGAGTAAATATTTTTCATTTCGTATTTATTGAATTTTTCGAGCATTTCAAGTGTCTCTTTTACTCTCTGGTTTCTTAGTTTTGTTTTATCATATATGTAGGTGTGTTCGTTTTTCTCAATTCTCTTCAATTTTAACTTGAAAGAACCAATCAGCGGGTTATGGTCTGACTGAATATCAGTGCCTGGGTATGTTTTCATCACTGTGACGATGTTTCGAAATATTTTATTAATCAATATATAATCAATCAGTGCTGGTAGTTTGTAGAGTGTGTTAAGTACTACTATTTGTTTTTTTGTTGCAAATATGTTTAGTCTGTACCTTCGTTCGTTTATTTCTCCTAAGCCAAGGGTGCTCAAATGGTCAATCGCGGATGCTTTTTGAGTAGATCTCGAGAAGATAAAAATTTTTAATAAGTAGGTAACTAAACTACAAAGATTATTATGTATTAAAATAACACTCTGCTAGCGCCAAAATGCGGCTTTATCAAAGGGACGCATGGTACTTGTCGAAGCAAAGCCGCGTTTTTTATTCTTGCCGCTTTTCTAGAAAAATTTTGGCGCGTTTGACGGGAACGTTTGAGACTTTCGTTCAAGCCGATATTAATGTTGCGCCTGCAGGAATTAGAGTAATTCTGAATTGTAACTTGAAGGCAATACTACTTCGTTACAAAGTTTATTATTAAATAATAGAAAATGAGTGCAGCGAAGAAATCGAACGTATCATTTTGATAACGATTGAGAGGAAGAATTTTTCTTTGTATGGTGAATGATAAGTTGCAATACCTAAGCGTGGTAACTTTGAGAGGCATCATAAAAACTATGAAAAGGATTTTCCGCCACAGAGTGAATTAATAAAACGAACAGTACGTAATTTCATATCTTATTAAAAAAAACAAACCATGTTCACAAGACAAGATAAGGCGTATTGATGTCATGGGTCAGGACATGGCAGATAAACTAAAACCTAATATTATGAAATGTACATACTCTTCTTCGCAGTTCGACGAATCCACCGATATGACAGACACTGAACAGCTGTGTATTTTTATTCGGATGGTATTCAATGACATGTTAGCTGAGGAAGAATTTTTGACAATCGTTCCTCTGAGGGGGAAGACCCGTGATGAAGATATATATGACGTTTTCTTCAATTTTATAAAAACTACAAACTACCAATATTCAAATTAGTGTGCATAACAACCAATGGAGCACCAGTAATGATTGGAAACAGAAACGGTTTTGTGGCATTGTGTCGAGCTAATGAAGATTTCCCTTCATTTTTTTCATTCCATTGCATTATACATTAACAAGTTTTGTGTTCAAAAGTTTTAAATGCGGAGGAAATTATGGCCATTGCAACAAAAATTGAGAATTCCATCCGCGCACGTAGCTTGTAACGGCGGCTCTTTAAGATGCAGTTGGAAGGTAGGGAGTCAGCTAAACACACTGATTTAGTTCTTCACACGGGCGTCAGGTGGTTGAGTCGCGGAAAATTCCTAGAAAGGTGTCAAGAGTTATTGCCCGAAATAACAGCTTTTCTAGGCAAAAGAGGTGATGACACTCAGATGATGAAAAATGGCTGACTGATTTGGCATTTTTGACTGACATCACAATGCACTTAAACACCATTAACAGACATACGTGCAGCCTCTCAGAGTCGATCGTGAGTAGACTAAAAATATTGAGGTAGATCGCCAGCAGTTCCAGTTTGAGCACCCCTGCCTTAAGCTATCGAAAACCTAGGCTCTTGACGAAACACTTACTCCATAGGCCTGCCAAAGTTTCTAAAATGTTTGTCTTGCATTGTGTCCAAGTGCCACTAATTCTTAGAAAGCAGAGGAAAAAACTGTTTCACAAAAAGTAACACTTCGAACAAACAAATTACTGTAACGAGTTCAAACTTATACTGGATGCGATCACATGTACACCTGACGCTACTCATAGTCTCCCGTCTAACGTGTTGCAGCAACAGAAGCGACGTTGCCAAACTTACTTTACTTGTGAACCTCGTAACCTCTTGACCTGAATTAATTTGGGGTAATTAAACCAACTCCTGCAAAAATGGTCTAATTAACAGGTCGTCAAAGGAACTTCGACAGCTCACTACATAAATTTTATAAATCAAAGAATTTCTCATAAAATCACGCTGAACACCCGTTACGTATTCATATAAAACTCACAGCTAGACGAGGGCAGATCCACACCCAGATTATTTTTTGTTAACCAGAATTCTTCACCTATAATCGAAAGAACGGACGTGAGTCAATGTAAACCCCAGAAGTAATTGAATAAATTGATATCAAATATCAAATTAAATAAATTATCGGCATAAATTATCATCTCCATATGGTCCAAAGTATTGTACGTTGATTAAAATTGTTATTACAGGCAACGGTTTGTTCAAGACAAATAGTTGTAGTTCAGTGAATTGTTGATTATTTGGCATAATATTTGATGAGCCTATTTCAATATAACTGTTGATATAGATTATGTATGCATACAATGTAATGGATTGCTCTCTCTTGTTCACATCTACATACTGTTACAGATTCTCTGCCATAGTAATAATGATAATAATAATAATGAAAGAACGAAACAACGGTAGCGTTTCTCATTTTAATTTAAATTGATTTAGTACTTTATTTTCGTGATGGGAGTAGTTTTTCCATTGATGGATATTTAATACCTTAATATGAAATTCTTAGAATTTCTATTATACAATGTGAATGTTATGTATGGAATATATTTTATAATTCTTTCCACTTCAGTTTTCGGGAATTTTTTGATTTTAACGTAAAGAGTTCCGCGATGCACCATGATGGGACTCAGCAATGAATAGTTCTCGAGATACAGGATGTTTTATTGCAGAAAAACTTACTTTCATTATTTTCATGATAGATTGAAAAATTTGCCATCTTTGTTTTTGTTTCGAAAATTCCCTCTATGTTGTCAATTCGGTGCGAAGGAAATAATCCCCTCAACCTCTACACCGTGTGTGAATAACCGAAAATTGTATAACTTTTCGGTAATTTTATCTAGTAATTCTATTTCAATTCCTTGAATTTACTCGAAATCAATGAAATATTAGGTGCGCAACTAGGTTCTCACTGTTTGTCAATATATGGCTTCAGCAGTAAGTGCTGGTCGATTTCTACAAATCAAGAACGTCTTGAACAAAGCTTAGACATATGGTAAACAAACCACTGTGACCAAGTCGGTGTTATTTATTATGAGCTGTTGAAACCGAACGAAACCATCACTGGGGAACGGTATCGAACTCAATTGATGAGATTGAGTGAAGCACTGCCATTGATCAGCATGGATCTGTTCCATTTTACCTCACTGAAACTTGAATAGTCTCACGGAAATAGTCTTCCCTATCTTTCAGTTGCTGGCCCTGTATCTTTTACAGTTTTCAATTAAAAATGGAAATTCGTTCAAGGTGATGTAGACAAAGAT
The DNA here is from genome assembly GCA_013387265.2 of Cryptolaemus montrouzieri. Classification (NCBI taxonomy): domain Eukaryota; kingdom Metazoa; phylum Arthropoda; class Insecta; order Coleoptera; family Coccinellidae; genus Cryptolaemus; species Cryptolaemus montrouzieri. Next base: position 70,434,252 of record JABFTP020000062.1, read on the forward strand.
ACCACCTTTCTTTTGAGTCATCATTTGACCCATCTTCCTTATTTAGAATGTTCAAGGATTGCAACCCCCGCTTAGGGGGTTGATATTTCAGGCAAGTTTCGTACCCCACAAGATGTCCCCCTTGAAACAAAAATTGACCTGTTTTTGCGTTTTGATCAGAAATGAATATCTTGGTAGATATAGCCTCTGTTTAGTTTTCGTTGAAGCACCCTGTATTACTGGATTTTTTGAGATTGCTACATGTGACGGTATTTCGAATCCTATTGAAGTTAGGCAAAAAATATTTTCACATTATACAGGTCAATGTTTTGCGTATAATGCAGGGACGTATTCGAAAATTTCGTTGCCTATCCGTTTCTGAGATCACAGAACACTATGTATAGAAATATGAATAATTACTTGTTGTTTATAGACATGTAGGTTTATGTGCATAATGTAATAATAAAATTTAGCTTCTAAGACGAGTTCAATAGATAAAAAGAGGTTCGAAAAAACGTCATATTTTCACATGTCATAAATTCAAGAACGGTTCTGTAAAGGCATATACTGATCTGAAGAAACTTATCTTATTTCGAGTTAACATCTTCAAGGATGAGAGAAATACAAGATGTTCCATTAAAAACACAATTTTGATATAAATTTCTGTATGGAACACCTTGTATATTTAAAAATAATTTTGGACATGCAGCAAACTAGCATCTAACTTTTTATATATATTTTTTTAATGTATTCAACACGAACGAAGTTATGGGTCGATAATCCACAAAATGGATACCAGGTATATTCTTCACTGTAACGATTATTAGAATAAACTCATTAAACATACGTCATCTCAGATCTGTAGACAATTTCGACAATCAACAAACAATTCAATTTCACGGAAACTCGTGAAATACGTGAGAAACCGGAAAATGATTGGATGAATCAAATATTGCACAAGACCGAATGCTGCCGGTAACTTTCTATGGTCCTCCACGACTAGAGTTCACAGGTAAATCGACTCGCATTGATAACTTTCACTCATGCGGCCTTTCTAAATGATTATAGTTATCTCTCTTTGGTTTTCAATGGCTCAATAGTTTATGAAACGAATAGTTGTAGGTGTATGGGAAACTTGCCGACCACGATTTGATATTACTTGTAATTATTTCGCCGCGTGAGACCATTAATCATAATCACAGAAACTAGCTGATTTTGAGGACACAGAATGATGTGTACAATATGACATATAATGGTTAACTTCGAACAGAGAATATCTATAGAAGATCATAGAAAATTTCTGATACCTGGACATAGAAAACTATTCCCAGATTACTGGAGAACAAAATTGCACTTTTCTTCCGATGAATGACTTATGTCACTCGATGTTTACTAATTTGCCGTCGATAATTCGAAATATACTCCTTTTTTAACAGCTCTTGTATACGAGTTGTAACTTTTATTGAAAAACACTTAATTACCGTAATAATTTTCTGTTAATCAAAAAAATATTGATTTAACTTGATATAATTTGTTTGTGTGAATGATTCAAATAATTTTAATTTCATTTGTGGATAGTATATATTACAAGATTATCGTTTAAATGCGACAGAGTTCGGAAGTGAGACTTTGGGCATCCACTGGAAATGCGTACGGGTCGGCAAGAACATCTGTGCGGGTGAAAAAGCCCCTCCCCTTGTTGCGCGTTAACTTTTCCGGACACGTGGCCAAAAGCTCAGTTCACAATGATCATTAGAAGCTTTAAGAAGGGCCAAGCGAACAGGCTACAAATCAAAATATTGGGCTCTACCCAACCAAACATGGTGTCATATATTATTCTGGAGATAATGATTCTGAACACCGTTATGGGGTGGCCATCATGATCACGTTCGAATTAGAAAAATCTCTTGTGGATTTCATCCCGTTGGGAGAGCGAGTCATGCTACTAAAGCTGAAAACCTCTCACCGTGTTCTGAATATCATACAGGCATATGCACCAACCAATGATAAAACGGATGAAATGGTTGAAAACTTTTGTGCCGATCTCGAAGAAGCCTTGAAATTAACAGAAAATGGCGAGATTACAATAATTCTTGGAGATTTGGTGCAAAAATCAGATCAGGAATTGACGATCGAGATTATCTCGGAAGATATGGTCTGGGAGAACGAAATGAAAGAGGTGAACGACTTGCACAGTTTTGCTTAGAACAACGACTAAGCTTTGCCAACACTTCTTTCAAACTCCATATACGGCGTTTATACATTTGGCGTTCACCTTCTAATCGAGACGGACATATTGTAAGAAATCAAATAGATTACATTCTCGTAAGACACGAATATAAAAAGTTTATTAAATCAGTCAAAACATATCCTGGAGCAGACATCAGCAGCGACCACAGCCCAGTTGTGATGGACATTAAAATACGCCGCTTTGTCAAATCTAAACTGGCCCCACGACAGAAAAATATTGATATAGTGTGTTCCAACGAAAATTTGACCCCCCCTCTAACTCCGAAATGAGTAACATTAGCGAAAAACACCAAGACACATCGATTTTTGTTTCGAGGGGGAGCATTTTTCGAAATAATTCGAAACTTCTCAGATCAACCCCCTACCCCCAGCAACCCTAACTTTGAAATTCATCATAGGGAATAAGGGTCGAGTGGCACCTTACTGAAAAGGTCTGTCAATTCTCCACCTTGATTTGTCATTTTTAGAATTTTAAATTAACATAAAGGGTGTCCCAACCAAGGGTGAAGTTGAATTCCTGGAAATCCCAAATACTAAATGAAATAGATTTATTTTGGCATAATGCAAGCGCAGGTTTATGCTCGGTCTAGAAAAACGACCTACACTTGTGAATTTGGAGTTGGTGCAATGAACCCCTATTTCCAGCATCCCCAACTCAAAAATCATTCGATCGATAATAGGTCAAGTGGCACCTCGTTGGAAAGGTACTGCAATTTTCTCTTCGAATTTGGTATTTTCGAAATTCAGAATCATCATACAAGGTGTCCCGAAGCAGGAACATTGAAAATCCAAATAACTTTTGAAACTGGTTCATTTCGGTATACGAGAACATGTTTGATCCGAGAATAGGACTTTCTTGTGTGGTTATAGAATTTTTGCAATCAACCCTTCCATTCAGCATCCCAAACTTGAAAATCATACAAATAATTCAAGTGGCATATCTTCAGAAAGGTTTTTGAATTCCAGAATGATTAAAGCATTTCATTCAGTTCGGCTCTCCATACAGGATGTCGCTTTCGAAAAATTCAATATCGTCATTTGAAATTATCAACTAAAATTAATTCGAAACTGTTAAAAGTATTGGGGTACGATGTGTTGAGCATCAATTACGAAGAAATGAAGCTGATTTCTGCATTGAAAATGTTCACATTTTTTCATTTCCATCTGGCGTGCAGTCATCTGTTATTTCTCATTTTGCAATGAAATATTATTATTATTCAGATCAGTTCCTCATTATTGTTGTTGTTCGTCAGTTGAAATTAATCTGAAAATGGTTTATTCCACTGAGGAAAGGGTCGAAATTGTATCGACGTATTTTCGAAATAACAGTTGTGCCAAAGAAACGGCAAGGATATTCGATAGGAACCATCCTGAAAGAGAAACGGAGTCAGTCACCAGTACGTTAAATATTTGGTTGACAAATTCCTAGCTACGGGTTCGGTGGCAAACAAAAACATGAAGTGGCATGTCCTGTCAGAAATGAGGCAACGGAAGTGGCAGTAGTGGGTCATCTATAAATGGAGAATACTACTTCGATCAGAAAACTATCTCGTCTGACTGGTGTATCAGCTACAACTGTCCATAGAATCGTGAAACATCACAAATTTCACCCTACAAGGTAAAATTAGTGCATGAAATAAACGAAGATGATCCAGATCGTCGTTTACAGTTTTGTGAAAATCTAAGTGAAAACCTAAACGCTAATCCAAATTTTCTGAATAACATCTGTTTTTCTGATGAAAGCACCTTTATGCTCAGTGGTGAAGTGAATAGACATAATTGTCGATATTGGGACACACAGAATCCTCATTGGTTTAGAGAGGCCCACACGCAAAGGCCTCAGAAGTTGAACGTTTGGGCAGGAATTTTTGGCAATCATCTAGTTGGACCTTTCTTTATTGAGGGTAATCTGAATGGAAATGCTAACCTACAGTTGTTAGAGGAACACATACATCCTAGATTGACAGAAATTTTACAGAACGATCCAACTCTTTCTGAGGACGAAATGCGTTTTCAACAAGACGGTGCTCCTCCGCATTATGATGCTCGGGTGCGCCAATATTTAGACGAAAATTTCCCAGGAAGGTGGATTGGTAGAAGAGGACCTGTTGAGTGGCCAGCCAGGTCACCAGATTTAAATCCCCTAGATTTTTTTTTGTGGGGCCATCTAAAATCTAAAGTTTATGCCATAAGACCAGAAAACCTGGAGGAGCTGCGGATGAGGATTATCACAGAATGCCGACTTTTGACTCCTGAAGTTTTCGTTAATGTGAGAAGAGAGTTCGAAAATCGTCTGTATAACTGTATGGAGGTGGGCGGAGGTCATTTTGAACAATTGTTGTAATAATCAGGTTAGTTTTTGTTTTCAATTGAATACAAGTTCAATAAATCTCGTTTTCCTGTTTAGATGAGCATCCAATCAGTTTCTCCATCATCCCTCATCCTGATCCTCACGCCAGAAAACCTCGATTGCCAAACTGAAACCAATGCCTCAGTGATTCAGAAAATAGAAAAATCTTTCTGGAACTTTGCCACTCAACCTGTAATCACTTGTATGATTTTTTGAGTTGGGGATGCTGAATGGAAGAGATTGATTGCAAAATTCCATATTCACGCAAGAGAGTCTTATTCTCGAATCAAACATAAACATGTTCTCGTATTATACCGAAATGAACCAGTTTCAAAAAGTTATTTGGGTTTTCAGTGTTCCTGCTCCGGGACACCCTGTATGCTGATTCTGAATTTCGAAAATACCAAATTCGAAGAGAAAATTGAAATACCTTTCCAACGAGGTGCCACTTGACCTATTTTCGATCGAATGATTTTTGAGTTGGGGATGCTGGAAATAGGGGGTTGATTGCACCAACTCCAAATTCACAAGTGTAGGTCGTTTTTCTAGACCGAGCATAAACCTGCGCTTGCATTATGCCAAAATAAATCGATTTCATTTAGTATTTGGGATTTACAGGAATTCAACTTTACCCTCGGTTGGGACACCCTGTATGTTAATTTAAAATTCTAAAAATGACAAATCAGAATGGAGAATTGACAGACCTTTACAGTAAGGTGCCACTCGACCCTTATTCCCTATGATGAATTTCGAAATTAGGGTTGCTGGGGGTAGGGGGTTGATCTGACAAGTTTCGAATTATTTCGAAAAATGCTCCCCCTCGAAACAAAAATCGACGTGTCTTGGTGTTTTTCGCTAATGTTACTCATTTCGGAGTTATAGGGGGGGTCAAATTTTCGTTGGAACACACTGTATAAGGAAACTCGAGTTTCCTGCAGAAAGAACACTAATCAGTCTAAAACTTGAGAACAGGTTGAAGGAAGTTGAGAGATCTATAGACAACGAATCGAATGAAGACATTGAGTCTTCATGGGAAGTTCTGAAGGAAGCGTTGACTTCGACCCAGAAGACCTACATTGGATTTGCAGATAACATCAAAACACAGGAGTGGATGACCGATGAAATCCTCACACTTATGAATGTACGAAGAGAACGAAAACACAAATATACAGATAAATATGACGAAATTCACAGGCTCGTTCGTGCGAAATGCAGACAAGCTAAAGAATCATGGCTGGCGAACAAATGCACGGAAGAAGAAATACTTCAGAAGAAGCACGATCTCTTTTAACTTACACAAGAATATCAAAGAGCTTACACGCAGGCAGCAGAGTAGTCACAGTGGAATATTAAGGGGCTCCAACAATGAAATTCTTATAGCAGTAGATGAAAAACTAAAAAGGTGGAAAGAATATACCGAAAATCTCTATAATGGCTAAGAGCAGATTCACCCCCGTATATATACGGAATCAACGAAAGATCTCCTGAAATTACAAAAGAAGCGGTCAAACATGCAATTCAACTGGAAAAGAACATGATACAAGTTGGTCCAGAAAATGTACGTGCGGAAACCTTTAAACTTGCAGCTGCTGAGGACGGGGTTGGTCTAGATCTCATTACTAATGTATTTAACTGAATGTACAGATTCGGAAAAATACCCACAGACTGGCTGAGATCCACTTTTATTACTTTGCCAAAGAAGAACAAGGCTTCACAATGTGACGAATACCACATGATCAGTTTGATGTCCCACGCCTTGAGGATCATTCATACCCGTTGAACAAAAAGCGTGAGTCCATAATTCGCAATTTGGCTTTAGGAACGGAACGGGTAACCGAGAAGCACTTTGCTCTTTGAATGTGCTCACTCAAAGAAGTAGGGACATGAATGTCGATGTATTCGCATGGCACCAAACAGCAACAGTCAAAATCGAAAGGTCCACATCGGAAGAGATAGCAATAAGAAGAGGGGTGAGACAAGGATGTGTACTATCCCCACTGCTGTTTAATCTCTATTCTGAGACAGTATTCATCGAAGCTCTCGAAAATTCAACTGCAGGCATAAAGATCAATGGAATCGATATAAGTAACCTTCGATACGCAGATGATACTGTCATGATAGCCAGCAGTATAACAGAACTTCAATCCCTTATGGACTTTATTGTGGAACATAACGAGAGTTTTGGGCTTTATATGAATACATCCAAGACCAAACTACTGGTGTTCTCAAAATCACCAAGTGATCAACGGAGAGAACATTGCACAAATGCCATCTATAAAATACTTGGGTGTTCTCGTCAACCAGCAATGCGACCTAAAGGTCGAAATTAGATCAAGAAGCACGGAAAACTGTGAATAACATGAAGATACTCCTGGCAGACCGAAAAATGTACCAAAGCATATAACACAAGATTTGTGGATGGAGCACTCACATCAGGTTAGGGAGCATTTGAATCATGTACTTCCAAACAAATGGATAGGACGTGCTGGTCCTGTTAGATGACCAGCTAGGTCTCCGGACCTTACAAGTCTAGATTTTTTCTTTTGGGGTTATATTAAGACCATCGTTTACCAGATTCCTTCTACAACACAGTTGGATATGAGACAGAGAATAGTCGACGCCTTTCAGTAAGTTAATCCGCAAATGTTGTCGAGAGATTAACGGTCCATCCTCAGAAGGGTTGAGTTGTGTTTAGAAAGAAACGGACAACAATTCGAACACGTATTGAAATAGTTCAACACCTTGTAGATCATCTCACCAAAATCCAATCTATTACGTATTTCATACACGACTACCTTAAAATATCTCCGTTTCTCTGATCAAGTATGATAACTACCAATAAACTCTTCTTTCGCAACCTCTCTGATTTTATTATTTATTTATTTTATTTCGAAAATGTTCGAAGATAAAGATAAGATTACTTCTGCAAAAATATGGCAGAGATTTTATGCGTTGACATGAATAATAAAATACAGGATGTTCCATTTGAAAAAATCAAGATATGATGTTTTTAAAATCACAATATTCAATAATTTTTTGAGTCTCTCCTGTATAAAATTAGGATAATCTATTTCAATTCATCAATGAAGCTATCCTTGGGCAACAAGAACGAAAGGAAAAAGTATTCATCTTCTGTGATGATGTCAGAGCCTATTTTCATTAATTTTTACGGAAAAAAATATTGTGACGAAACTACTCACCAAAAAAACTTATTACTTAAAGACATTACATCAGAGTTTAGGCCGCTCCTAAATCTTGAACAAAAAAGTGGTCTTTCAATCTGAAAAAACCACCCAAGATTTTTTTATAGAAAATTGGGACACCCTGTTTCCTTCAAAATAAATTGCTTAAATAGATTTTTACTTTCTAAATACAATACCGTTCGAACATAAATGCAATCTCCAAGAGTGTACGAGCTACAGAGCATCTGTGACTGGTGAATCACCCAGTATATTAATAAGAGTTTCAAAATAAACATTAGGCCAAAAACATTTTTTTTCATAGAGTCTTATAATTTTGAATAGTGTATTATTATGTTCTCTTATTTTTCAGTATCCCAGCTTATCCGTTGGAGTATTATATACAACGTACACATATCTTAACACTCTGGTATATTTTAACGTGAAGAGTTGAGCGTAAGTTGAGTAAACATGAAATTAATTAACTAATTAATTAATTTTGGTAAACGTAACTATCTAGATATTCACATGTAATTATTATCGCATTTAAATACATTAATGTTCGATTGATTCAATTTCATTTTCGAAGAGAACCCTTAAACACAGTTTCGTCTACGTTACTAACTACAAATTTCAAACGTATAAAGTAAACATTTTATTTTAAATGAGGACAGCAATATTCGCAAGCCACTAAAAAGACAGAGAAGATCGTAGTCAGATAGTTGGGTTCTTCTTGGAGATGTATGAGGGTTTCCATCAAAGATCCGCCAATAAATTGGTGCCTGCACCAAATCAAAATCATAGAAACTACACTTTTTACAATTTGACCTTTGGATAATGGGGGAACGCTATCAAGGCTACTGGAAAGCATACATAATGGCTGACTGTTGTTGGGGCATTCAGAACAGCTCACCGACTACATTTGCAACAAAATCTCACATAATAAAGTTTTTTCAATTTGGGAATTTAATGAAATAAGATAAACTTATGAAACGAAAATAAGGACTTGCCATCTCAAAGCTCCTCATGAAAAATTATTTGATGATTAACAAAATGTTATATTTCATATTTTATTTACGAACTCTTTTCGAACCATAAAATTATGTTCAATTAAATGGTTAATTTGAAAATCGATTATATCATTGATATGAAACTCCGGAAATATTCGCATTCTTCAAGTTTACCACTAATGAGCCCAGAACTTTCTACCTATAATAATAACATTGACAAAAACGAGTCATGGTAATTGATGCCGAGCATGCAACTGTAAACAATTCCCAGATTATACGAAATACCAAGTTCCGTAATTACAAAATTGACCATTTTCGTGATGATATCCACTAAATCCAATATTTCACACGAATCTCTGATAATTTCGGCATATTATATTAAAAAATTCGGAATACCAGTCACATAATCACGATACGTTTAATGGTTATATAATTAACATGCTTCGGTTCATCAACTAATGTAGTTGTTAGTTCATTAAGGCAAATTATTCAGATTTTATATTAAGAAGTGGAATGACTTGAATTTGGGTAATTTCAAGAATGTGTAGGCCAAGCAGAAGAAGCAAAGAGCTTATAATCGATTTGATTGATCGAAAGTTTGATATTTTAACTAATCTATGTTCTTACCAGTGGCGTAACAATATAGTGGCAGAGCTGGCATTATTACTCGGTTTCCGGACCGGAGGATGCCCCACACAAGGCTATCATTGTGAATGAATTTTTGATCAAAAACTCAACAAATACCATCGAACATTCACCATATTCATCTAATATGGCTCCGGCCGGCTTTTTTCTTCTTCCATAACTCAAATTACCACTTCGAGGTACCCGTTTCGAATCGGTAGAAGAAGAAAAAAGAATTCGCCATCTGAACTGAAGTCGATTTCGGAGAAAGCGTTCCAAAAGGGTTTTGATGATTGGATTATTTGTTGGTGCAAATGTATTATTTCGAAAGGGGCTACTTTGAAGGCGATACAATGAATTTGGACGAAAAATAAATATTGTGTTTTACTGACCAATTCCCGGTACTTTTTGACAGAATGTATTATCCCCAGCCAAAGCAGTGATTAATTTTTAAATCGCTGTTCAACATGTCTCGCTAAATGTTTGGCCGAATACAAATATTACAGGATGAAGGTTTCATCTCACACAAGCTTGGTACCGCCAAATTCACAGATTAGGTTTGACTTTCGAACATAGAGAGAAATGTATATATATATATATATATATATATACTAAGAACTCTGCTAGGACAATTGATTCATTTTTTTGCTCTGAGGAGCTCACTATAAGTGATTGTCGAGTTACAGATTCGAACATAAAAACGGATCACCAGATGATTCAGTTGAGTTTAATTGTAGATGAGGATGTGAGTTTTTGTGATTTTAGGAATTTCAGGAGGGATTTGCTTTTGCAGGATTTAGCACTCAGATTTTACCCCTATGATCAGAAATAGTAATATTGATAGCAAATGTCGATTTTTTGAAAATTCAGTCTTATCCCGATTTGATAAGCATGCGCCAATTAAAACAATTATTATCAAGAAACGTAAGCCCCCGTGGCTTAATGACAATGTGAAGTTACTCATCTCTCTCCGCGATAAAGCTTTAAATAACTTATAAAAATCGAGACTCCCTAAAGATTTTGATTATTATAAACAGTTGCGAAATTTCACTAATACAGCCATCAGAAATGAAAAGCGTGGTTACCTTCGTTTTAAAACTGGGGCCAATACGAATCATATATGGAAACATTTACGAGAGTTATCAATAGGAGTGCGACAGAAGGGTTTAATTCCTGAACCGATCAGTGTCGTGAATGAAATGAGTAAATACTTTTCCAGTGTTTTGGCTAGCAATCCTGTTCCAAGCTGGGAACTTTTGAATAAGTACTGTAATAGTAGGCTGAGGGATTCTATATCATTTCAAGTGTCAATGGTTACTGAAAGTCAGGTTTATGATGTTTTAACTTCCATTAAGTCTGCCTCGGTGGGTTCAGATGGTTAAGTGTCAAGGTGTTTTGTTGTGTTCACCTTTTATCCTGAAGTTCATATGTCACATAATAAATTATTGTATCGAGAAGTTAGTTTATCCAAACTCATGGAAAATGGCTCATGTCATTCCGATTCCAAAAGTACGCGATCCTAAGGATTACAAGGATCTCCGACCTATTGAGTGTATTGTCCACAATTTTTGAAAAACTTGTCGCTGTCCAAGTAAAAGCGTATTTGGAGTCGGAGAGTATTTTGCCTGGTATCCAGTCGGATTTCAGGGGGGGTCATAGCTGTACCACTGCCCTGCTCGCAGTGGTGGATGACATCATGAAGGCTGTAGACGATAATGAACTTTTGTTGCTCGTCCTACTGGATTTTTCGAAGGCATTCGATAAAATTAATCACGATTTGTTGTTGGCAATCTTTAATGTTGTAGCATTCAGAACAGCTCACTTACTACATCTGTAAGAAAAGCTTAAAAAAAAGTTTTTTCAATTTAAGAATTCAATAAAATAAGATCAATTTTAAAGAAGCTGTTTTACTGAAAATGGGCCATGTTACATATTTTCTAAACTAGAGCCGATATAGAAGTTTCAATCACGGATTCGAAATCGGCATCAAAGATTAGGCTCATATCATGAACCATAACACAACCATCAGAATTGCTGTTGCGTGGTGAAGTCATTCTACATATCGCAGTTATCATGAAGAATGTACTACCCTAATCAAAATGCTCACAATATTGCTAATTGTTGTTAAGTTGCGCCACTGTCTTTTCTCCTTTTATTTCATTACTTTTCATTCATAAAATCACATGTCCATGAGAAAATATGTAAATTGAAAAGAACTACTGCTTCCCGTATATAAGAATCTAAAATTTTACGAAATATCCATTGTTTTTATTGATAATTGAAAACTGAATGAGATTCGGTTGATGTGTTGTAGAGTAAGATTATGCAACGTGTGTATCGCAACTTTCATTTGACATTATATGTAGTCATAGGTGATGATTTTCTTGATGAAGATGATACAATGAATTGAGCTTAGGTATTTCACGCTATGAGAATCATTCTTTCGTATTTTACTCACGCGCTGAGTTGTACCATCTCGTGTGGATTTTTCTTTGTTGTATGAATTATCATTCATACATTATCATTTGAAATCAATGTTGTAATAATTACGATGATACTATGTTTCTTTCCAATGACTTAGTGAATAATCTATATTATTGAAGTCGTAAGGCCTTTTTCGGGAATAATCCGAGGGGATAACGGTAGTTTGAACCGTTATTTTTTTTCCGGAGGGGAAGGGTCTAAGGAAAGTCCGTGCCAAATTTGGAGCATTTAGCTCGCACGACGGATCCATGAGGATTTTTCGGAAATTTCCGCCGAAACGTCGCGGCGTATTTCTTTATTCGGAGGGGAATGATCTGAGGAAGGTCCGAGCCCAATTTGGAGCCTCCAGCTCGAACGATGGAGCCCTGAGGATTTTTCGAAAATTTTTGTTGAAACGTCGCCGAGAGCGAACGGAAAGTCTAAACGGCGAGATTTCTTCGGAATCGGAAACTTCGGTTCGGAAGGCCAATGAAAGCCGTAAAACAGCGAAATTAAAAAAATCCTCTGTTTTTCGCGAGTGGAGGGGATAATTTCATCGAACTTTTATGTCTATACAAATTTTTTCATCGTGGTCGATCGTTTCAAAACCTGGACAAAGAGCAAGTTTCGACTTTCGCATGTTGCGCCGCAATAGTTTCATTCCCGTTAATCCATGGGAAAACTGAAAAATCTTCGATTCAACGAAGGGCTATCGGATGACTTCTGCTTAATTTTGCTCCATTTTCCTTATTCCGAATATCTCTCACGGTCAGAAATTAACGAACGTCGAGCAGTTACAATAAGTGGTTTTCTTTCATCCGTCCTAGTTGAAAGGAAAGAGGGAACAAGCTTTCGCGCGGAAAATCAATAAAATATCTATCGAAAATTAGTGCTTTCACGGGTTATTTGCAGTTGTCACTTTAAATAATTTATGCAAGGAAACTTACTCGTTTGCCTTCTTTCTTCGGATTTTCTGATGCGCTAGGACTAGCGCAAATCTCTAGATACTGTCACGAAAAACTACGTAATACCATTCTTATAAATTCGAATTGAAAACTAGAATTCAATTTTGAGAAGAAAATTCTAACTTCTCCTGCGATACTTGAACGAACTTTTCTTCTTCTTTATCTCGTTAATTGTCCAAGCTACTTAGGAACGACTTTTCCCCACTCGTCACAGACTATTATTTCCAATAGATACAGTATGCTACGTTATAATGATAGATAGATAGATAATTTATTGTTGCATTACTACAGAATCGAATCACAAGTAGTTTGCCAATCGTCAATTAAAAACAGTAAAAACAACAAATTTTGTAAGTACCTACAAAGAATACCCACAGTAATACATAGTACATTACACATGGGATACAGAAATTTTAAAATTCAAAAATTTATCCATCCAAGCTAATGGGAAAGAAAAAAAAACATATCAATATGTTCTTGATTTGAGTTATAAATTCTTTTAAGGGCAGATTTTTTGTTTGAATAGATAATCAATTGAAAAATTCACAGCCATGAAGGTTGAGTTCCTCTGCGACCTACTGATCCTAAAAAAATCGTTTCTAATATCAGAAGCATGCCTGGTGTTATGAGTGTGAGTGTGGGCATTGAGATTGAAAAGGTGGAAGTTCTTGTTCACATGGACAAGGCACTCAAAAATGTATAGAGACGGCAATGTTAGGATATTAAGTTTTTTGAAAATATGCTTGCATTCTTCTCTATAGCCAATGCCCCCCAGTACTCTGATGGCACAGCGCTGCAATCTGAACAAGGACTGAAGATCCGCACAATTGCCCCACACCAATATACAGTATCTTAGATGAGACTCAACCAGTGCAAAGTTAGCCATCTTCAAGATATTCCGTGAAACCGAACAGGAAAGATTCCTCAGAACAAATATATTACTGCTAACTTTCGAAGACAAATGACTAGAATGTCTATCCCATCTAAGACCGGAATATAAGTGGACACCCAGAAAACATACACTATTCCTCTCATCATGATTCATACCACCTCTATGTTTCAGACTAATCAACAAGCTCTGCGTCTTATTTACATTCATACTGAGTTCATTACCATTGAACCATTTCAAGGCATTCGACTGCGTTTCCCCGGACAGCTCCCGTAGTTCAGCGAGATCTGTACTGATCACTGAGACCGCTGTATTATCCGCATAAAGGATACTTGAAGCAGCTGAGATAAAATCAGGGAAGTCGTTCATAAAAATAAGAAACAATATTGGTCCCATTATAGAACCCTGTGGAACACCTATCTCAACTGGTTTCTTCTCAGAGAAAACACCTCTGTCGAAGACAACTTGCTGCCTACCAGACAAAGATTAGCAGATGAAACCAACGCTTGTATCCGTGAAACCGTAGGCTCTAAGTTTCCACAAGAGCTTGTCATAAGAGACGCAGCCGAACGCCTTGTTATATGATGTTGAATCAATCTGACACTGCCTAATCATAAATTCACGAGAAATTCTACGAGAAAACAAATGATATGGTCATATGCAAAAACATAATCAGAGTTTCTGTTCGAGCCATTTTGGATAAATCTAACTAATTTAAATTATGGTTGTAATAGTTGGGTATAAGAGGAAAATGCTTTGAGTTGGTTTACCTCTTATCCAACAGGTCGTTGTCAAGACAAAATCGAATATCGACTGCCAGCATGGCGTCCCTCAAGGCAGTGTACTTGGTCCGATATTGTTTGTGGTATTCGTGAACAATATGTGTCAGTGCGTAGAAACTTCCTCCACTTGGCTGACTAACTTTGTAGATGATACGAATGTAGTTACCTACTGGAAATTTTGAGTTTGAAAAAGTAGTGCATCAGGCAAAGGGAAATCATGGAATGCAAGAAATAATGAAGCGGCTAAGCAGAAAAATCTTTAGTACTCTTTATGTACACACGACACTAACACAACATAAACAGACAAGCTATTGCTAGTGCAATAGCGACAGGGAAACGAGTCTTTTTCCTCAGGTTTTTTTACTCGTTTATTGAATCATATGCAAGATAGTATGGTTCCCCTGTTACATTTCCTAAGCTCACACTTGTGTTGTTTCTGACACACACCAAAATTATAGATATAAGCATTTATTGTAAATATAATTATCCCTCCTATTTAAAATATATATATATATATATATATATATATATATATATATATATATATATATATATATATATATATATATATATATATATATATATATATATATATATATATATATATATATATATATATATATATATATATATATATATATATATATATATATATATATATATATATATATATATATATATATATATATATATATATATATATATCAGGCAAAGAAAATTTACACAGATATTAGGCAGGGGTTATGTAAAAATAAAAACAACAAAAATGAGAATAAAATTACCGCTATGTTATTCAGTACTTAAGCTTCTAAAAAGAAAGAACGAACTTCATTGAAATGTGAGACAAACATTTCATTTTCAAGAGTCGACAAAATTTTTAGGAATTTATATAAATAAATTTATGGATTGGTCACATCACATTGAATATTTATCTAAGAAGTCGAGCCAAATAGGGTATTGTATAAGCTAGATATATCCTTAGGGGGAGTATTAAAGTTGTTTTTTTTTCAAACTTCCAGTCTATTCTGGGATACGGAATAATTTTTTGGGGTTCAAGGTCAAATATAAAATATCTTTTTTCAGTTCAGAAAAGGGTGCTAAGAATAATGTTTCATATGCAGTTCCTTGATTCTTGCAGAGGCATATTTAGGGAAACGGGATTTTCACCATATATGCTGTGTATTTATATGAATGTTTAGTATTTTTTTTTAAGAATACAGGAAAGTTTGAGAGTTACACAAAGAGTCACTATTATCCGACCAGATCGAAAAACCTTCACTATCCAGTACACCGATTGGCATTGCCGGAAAAACATCCATCGTATATGTGTATTACAATTTTCAATAATCTGCCACTAGAGTTAAAGCATATCTCAAGGTTAAAATTATTCAAAGAGAAGAAAAAGGAGTTCTTTTGTATTTTCATTGACGTCATTTCATTTCACTTGTTCAGAAAAATATCCATTGTAAACAGGTTATCTGTAATACAGAAACATTCTATTCTATTCTAATAAAGTGAAAAAATAGGTACTCTTGTTTTAAAAATTTTGAAAATAAAGTTTTATAGCGTTTATAAGTGAGTTTTGATCACCCTGTTTATTAAATAGCATTGGAAAGAATGATTCCTCAAATAGAAGACTTTTCTTTCTCGTTAAACTAAAAATAAATTATAATCATACTCAAATCAGAATCAATATTTCTTGGCAAAGATGATGACACTATAATTCCGAAAATTGTGATAAACAAATTGTTCAGTGGTGGTTGATTTTATATAGAACAAACCATAATAAAATATGCTTGAAAAAGGACAACCTTCAATAAAAAAAGTAACAAGTACACCATGCCATTTGAAATAGCGAAACTGTAGTCGATGTCCGGCATAACCGGAAATCGTACCGCTCTGAAAACTATTGGAAATTGTAGGTCAATATCAATTTACTCAAATGCCGAAATTTGAAATTTATCAATTAACCCGTTTCCTAGATACTAATGGGTTGTTTAAAGCGGACATCTTGTGTAAGTGAAAAATTGAATAAAGATCTACCTTATTATGTGAGTTCATATTTTTCCACATAAATCTCGAGTTAAAAGTAAGGAGAGTTGGAGGTTTTATTAAATATTTCAATCAAATTTAATACATACTGTTTTTATGGTTGAAATAGTCAGTGAGTTATGAGAAAGCTCATTCGCAATCAGAGCTGATGTAAATTCTGATAAAGATAAAACGTTGTCTAAACTTATAATCAATACCTATGTGGTTAACCGCAGTTATCTAACTCCTTTCAAATTTCATTAGAGTATATATCTGGTATAAAATCGCTAATACAATTATTAATATAATGTGGATTCAAAACTTGACAGCTGTCATAGATCAGGTATTTTATATCGATCATTGAAATGAATAAAATTCATGTTGATTGCTGTCAGGTCAAAGGCCACGAAACACAATTCAAGAAAAACAAGATTGTTCAGTATACATCTAAGGAGCACAGATATAAATAGCGAAAGATCTAGGATGAAATTATTTCGGAAAGTGATGAGGTTATGTTTAGTGGGATGTTTAAGAATCTTGAAAATGTAGAACAAATAATAATCTTCTTTGCTCTAGAAACACCTTCACCTTCATTACCAATTGCCATTTACTTTGTTACCAATAGAAGATGAAAAAAATTAAGTAACCAATCACTAAAACAGAAAAAATTAATAACTTGAAATTGGTTGGTATTATTATGTTTGTTCATTATTTATGTGAAGAATTCAGAGTATCTGATCAATAAGAATTATCCATAATAAAATTCTGATTCATGAAACGGGCACTTCATGACCCCATTATTTTATTAACGGGCTGTGATACATAAAGTCGTAAAACCAGAATTATTGAAGTAAACATTTTTCGTATGCTCCAATGAATTATTAGATTATTACGGAATATTCGAATAAATCAAATAAAACTCAACATTCTGAATTATTCGATTGTCAAAATCTCTGGATTGATATCTTCGTATGCTACATGAGTCCATATTGATTTAAGGACGAAACTGTGATCTACGCGCAATTTTTCAGATCCTTTCTTTTCAGTAGGTCATCAATCATAAGTTGCAATTTACTTTTGAATGCGTTTACTGCGCTAATCATCTCAATAATAGTTTTTCCCTTAGTTTGAAGCTCAAAGTTAATGGTGTTTAGGTGCATTGTGATTACAGTCAAAAATGCCAAATCGGTCAGCCATTTTCGTTTTTCAACATCTGAGTGTCATCACATCTTTCGTCTAGAAAAGCTGTTATTTCGGGCAATAATTCTTGAAACCTTTCTAGGAATTTTCCGCGACTCAGCCACCTGACGTCCGTGTGAAGAATTAAATCAGTGTGTTCAGCTGACTCCCTATCTTTCAACAGCAACTTAAAGAGCCGCCGTTGCAAGCTACGTGCACGGATGGAATTCGCAATTTTTGCACTCGCCGCGATCGACCGTTTGAGCATCCCTGTTCTAGAAGGTTCATGGTATATGCTATGGAATCCGAAAGACTCAAGCTAATGAGGGCACCATTAGATCTACATTGAAATCACTATCTTTTGCGAATTGTAGATCAGTATTTAGTTACTCTAATTCCAAAATTTGAAACTGATCGATGAACCCGTTCCCCAGATACAGACTAAAAGATTGTTGAGATCGAAATATAGATTAGATATATTTTGAATTAACATGATAGGATAATATGCGGCACTGATAAGTCAAAAATGAAATTGCATCCTTTGCCGTTTGTGGGCGATGATCTTGTTTGACTGACCTGAGAATCAGTTGCCATGCCGTATAATTTACGAATTATTGAATAATTTTCTAGATAAAATTTGCATTTCGAAGTGTGAACTTCTTACGATCAGTTGAACGCCAAGGCTTTTCACTCCTTATGTTTATGAGGTTTAGATGGGATGGAATATATCAATCTCATTCAAATGAAGCGACCAACTTGAAGAAGCTAATATTAAGACTTGTTCTTACAAAATTAGACCTTGGAACAAACTTTTGGTATCAGGTTATTAATAACATCTAATGAAAGCATCGAATGTTTTCGTTCGATGTTTTACATGTTATACTACTCGTTAGTTTGTTTGATGAATCTGATTTGTATGTATGAATACTATTAATTTCAATGATTTTCTTTCAAAATTAGTAAGTTACTGGTTCTATCCTTTAAAATTTGGTAGATTACAGTATAAACTCAGTAAACAGGGTGTTACATAATATTATGTCACAACTTGAGAGGGTAAATCTACGTGCAATTTGAGAAAAAACATATAAACATAGGTCTACAAAAGCTTCGTTACGGAGCTACAAGTTGTTAAAATTTCCGGAAAAAATTGGTTCTTCCTTCGAAACTCCTGCAGTTTTTGACATGTTCAGCCCAAGTTTGGAATGCGAGTTCTTCTTCACAGCCTCCATTATTACACGTCCAAAATTTTAACTAGAATCTACATGGTGTTTTCTTTTCCGTAGCCATCTCTTCTTTTGCCCTCTCAAACTTTTTTGCAGTACTCCACTGATCAGCGTACAATAAATTTTCGTCATCTTCGTTCAATTTAGAAACTTTTTTGACACTTGTAACTTTTTCGTATCTCTAACCGTTCTCGAGCAAAAAATTATTGAATTTGAATTATGTGAGTTGTATGTTATTCGCTAAATAGAGAAATACTCGATAGGTATGCCCAAAATTTTCTTTTATTTTGATAGCTCGTCTTCTGAGACTCACCTCATACTCATTCAATATCGAACTAAAAAAAAGAACAATTAAAAACTAAATAAATTGCTAGAAGTGTCCCCCATCTGCAAGAATACAGGCCTCTGTCCTATTCCTGGTGTATTTCTTATCGTGCCAGAAGAGATTATTATTCGATTTCTCAATACTTCTTCAGTGTTCACTGAAGTGGTATAAACTAGACTTTTGAGATATCCCCATAAGAAAAAAAACTGAACTATTTAAGTGTGGAGACCTAGGAGGCTATGGTTCTGGCCCACTTCGACATATCCATCGGTTTTTGAATGTATTATTCAAGAATTTCCTAGCTTCTCCACTAAAATATGCTGGTTCCCCGTAATGCATGAACCACATTAAGTTTCTCACCAAAAGCACATCCTCGAGCAATAAAGGTAACTCCTCCTCAAGAAATTGCCGATAAGCGGGACCGTTTAGTCTGTTACTCCATCGGCAGAAATTCAGTCTTGAAGGAAAATCTCGAGGAAGTAGAGTTTGGACGCGTTGAATATGGAACGGATACAATGAAAAGTCGTGGAGAATCCTCCAAACTAGAACATATGAAATATTCAACTGATTTCCAATTTTTCTTGTACTCACATGAGGATTCAAATCAATGCAATTAAAACCTGCTTCCTCAATATCTGGAGTTCTCATAGTTTGAGTTGCACCTTTTAAATGATTATTTGCCGTGAAAGTACCAGTTTCCCTCAACTATCTGTGGATATTTGAAAATGTTCGCCTGTCTGGTGTTACTGGGTTTGGAAAACGCACCTGATATGATCGCCTAGCTTCTGTTGTGTTTCCGTCAGCCAGACCGTACATGTAATGCATATCAACCAATTCGGAGTTAGTTAAATTAGCCATTTTTTCTTACAGCAATAACTTCAAAAGTCTTAAAACTTTAGCAACTGTGAACATAAATAAATAAATGAAAAAATCAAAGCCTACTAGTCATTTTTGTAATTAGAAGTACTTTCAATTCAGCGAATGCATACAATCGTTTAATAATTTTCTGCTCGAAAACGGTTAAAGATACAAAAAAATTACTGGTGTCAAAAAAGTTTCTAAATTAAACAAAGATGACGAAAATTGATTGTACGCTGATCAGTGGCGTACTGCAAAAAAGTTTGAAAGGGCAAGAGGAGACATGGCCTCGAAAAAGAAAACACCTTGTAAACTTCAGTTAAAATCTAGGACGTGTAATGATGGAGACTGTAAAAAATAGCTTGCATTACAAATTTGGGCTGAATATCTCTGCAGGAGTTTTGAGGAAAAAAACAATTTTTCCGGAAATTTCAACACCCTGTAGCTCCGTTACGAAGCTTTTGTGGACCTATGTTTATATGAACTTTTTTTCTTAAAATTGCACGTAGATTTACCCCCTCAAGTTGTGACATACTATTATGTAACACCCTATGTAGTTTGATACATATATATTCAAATTATGTGCCTACTAAGGGGTTGTGAATGAGTCCTTAATCTAAATTAACCCAACCTTGTAGAAGCAATGTCTTGAAGCACAACTAAAGAATTATTTATTTATGATCAATGAAAACTCCTCATTGTTTTAAATTATTACCAATTGCAGTTCAACGTATGAAATTATAAGTATAATTATAAAAAGCAAGCATCAGGAGTTCGAAAAATCAAGAATGCACCATTTTCGCGACGCCGATGTCAGTAGTTTCATAATTTTATCGAAGGATTTCATCAATATTTAAGAATGATCATATTGCTGTAATTTCTAAAAGTAATCGTTTTAGTAAATAAACCCGTTCCCTAGATACTTCAATGGACCCTTCAGCGCGGACACCCTATATCCACTCACTTTATTGCTTCAAGATACGTGACAGATGCGAAGCGTACATCTACCGATGTTCTGGAAATTTTCAATTCAAAATTAGGACTCTCCTTGCCACATTGTAGGCTTGGTTGGACGTTCTGAATATTGTATTCTTGGCCAAGGCTTCAGATGCTCTTCCAAGAAAATGAAGGAAATTCCAACCATTGTGACTGCACTGAATGAATTTTAAAATATCTAAAGCAACCACTTCAGAGGTTGAAATGGAAAAAAATTATCCAAACCAAACCAAACAGTATCTCCACTCCTTGTACTAATCGAAATACCAGGGAGAGCTGTCTCAAAAGTCGTGAAAAGAGTGTTGCACTTCTGACTACGATTCTATATTACGATGGTATAGTTTAGGAAAGAAACTCTCTCAGAGGAGAATCTGGTAGGTCGTTCTCCAACCAACCAAGAATCATGCCACTTTTATGATATATAATGGATTTTCTTTCAGTAACTTCGCATGTGTATTTCTCTGAGGAGCTAAGATCCGAAAATTCAATTGATAAAAGTTTTTTGTCAGGTGACGTTCTAAAGAGCAGTTTAGTGCAGATTGCCTTGTGGAGAGCGATATACACGTGATAAGCAACATGGTATGGTCCCTTGTCTCTCCCTAAAACATAGCGCGACTCCAAATCGTAGATGATGAAATAGGTTCAGTACAAGCATATTCCAGAGACCCATCTGCTATTTCAGGTTAGTGAATCATTCCCTGATGTTGATACAATTAGGAGCTGTTGGACTCGATTCTCGAGGACCCAAGTTTGCTTCAGACGGTAGCTGGTAAAAGAATCATGGTCGTATGGATACGGCATAGAAACCAGAGCTCAATCATTCTGATGGGAGCTGCTGCATGAGCCAAGACCGAAAAAAACGAAACAAATTCAGTTTGATGAGAAGGTTTTCCTCAAAGTTTTCTTTGATTATTAAAAATGCCGCTTTTCTTTTCAAAATTCCGTTTTTGCACCAAAGCAGTATCGACAAGAAGATTTCATGCAGAAAATTGCGGGAAAAAGCGCAATGTTTCATTCAATCCGCTATTCAGTTTGATCCGTTTGAATATTACAGCATGGTATACGGCATCAATGAGACCATAATAAGGACGAAATTGAAGTTAATCATTCCTTGGTGTCACATCCAATTAAATCATGCCATGTCTGATAATTTATGAATAATTGAATAACTTAATATCATTCATTATCGATATGAAAGTTTTATTCATTTATTTACTTAATTTATCCTTTCATTTCTGACCTTTCAAAAGTGAAGAGGTTCATATAATTCGAATCGAGAAATTATTCCGTATTGGAAAGAGAGCACAAATGCCATGGTCGTTCTGGACATGACTACCATTTGCATAAATTAATTTGCGGGGAGTACAACTCAATAAATGAAACGCATATTTTTATTTATAGAAAGAAAAAATACTAGTTGTAGAACATTAGGAAGATGGGATAATTACTCAATGAATAATTCAGTAGACAAGTCAAAATCATCGTCGAGAGGGCTACAACATTGACGTTTTTATTTTGGACTTAAATTTATTTACATTAGCGGATGCTTTTTTGGGCGATTGAGAGGGGTTAGAATTTTCGAAGAATTGATTTTCGCAAAATATATATATTAAAGTATATTCCCTGAATTTTTAAAGTCAAACCGACGGATATTTTTATAGATAAACCTGAATTTATAGGGCCACATCAGAGTTTTAGAAAACATGTAGAGTAAGAACTGGAGAAGCAGCTGCACTCACTACACTCGCCACCTGAAATTCTTAAAATCTTATTGTATTTTATCGTAGTATCGTAGAAACAATCGCGGAACAGTTCAATTTGAATCACACCTCTATTCATCAGATTTTGACAAATGAATTGAAGCATTGAGCTCTTAGCCAGTAAATACATTCATGAAGCTCCTCAGCCTCCTTATTCACCTGACTTGAGACCTTGTGACTTTTTCATTTTCTCGAGAATTAAAAATGACTCGGAATTTATGTTGGGAAACATCCAAACAGCTCAAGGCTATTGTAGTATCCGAGTTCTAGCAATGCTATTACGATTGGATGGACTGTCTCCAGCACTGTGTGGTTTCCCAAGGGAACTATTTTAGAGGAGAGAATATTGTATTGTGATTATATTTTTTCAGAAATGATATAATGATTGGAAGGACCTTGTCCTACGTTGTGAGGCTTACCAAAAAAAAAAATAAAATTAAGGTGAAAAAAATTCATTAAAAACAAGCTTTTATTTAAATGCGCTAAAACTATCAACTTATAACGTTATTTCAAATTTAACTATTTGATACAATTTATGTAATAATATAAAAGCTTGTCGCGAGATATAAGTACTCGTATTTACTTTCTTAGTTTTCAAATTTCAATAGGTAGCAAGTAAATACGGATACTTATATCTCGCGACAAGCTTTTATACATATTCTAACATATAAATTCTGTCAAATGTGTTAAATTTGAAATGACGTTATGAGTTAACAGTAAAACTTTTACTGTAAAAGTTTATTTTTTCTTTTTAGCGCATTTAAATAAAAGCTTGTTCTTTTAACCTTAATTTTATTTTCTAGTTTTTTCTAGCACTTTCATTTGATACTCATATTGTAGGAACGAATAAAAAATTTATCCGCCATATTGGATTAAGAGTTACGTCACATTATTTTTCTGGTTATTCTTGGCAAGCCCTTCTATTTGATACTCATATTGTAACTCAAGGTGTATACAAAATTTCAGCTCAATCGGTTGAGGGCAAGTGCCTTAAAATTGAGTTTTAAGATTTCACCCGAACATACAAACATACATACATTGCAAGTTAAATTGCTTGTAAAAAATTATTTTGAAATTTTGAATAAGAAATTGAAAAGATTCAGTCTCGTTACTTTGTTTACACACCTCGTATAAGTACTTGACTGAACGCCCGAGCACGGAAGCGCGCGGTTGTTGGATCGGAGCGATCCCTCAGGTAGTTCATTCCAGTGCCTCGGTAATAAGAGATATTGTTATGGGAAATTCCGGCAGATGTTCTTGTTTGGCTCCATGAACAAAGTATTCCAAGCTTTGGAATATTTCGGCTCGGAGTCGAATTTGGTCAGTTTACTTCCGGCATTTCTAGCGAGTGCTAGATCACGTATCACGAAACGCCAGAAAGAAAAATCAGAAAATCTGAGAATATTAGTTGGAAAGAAGCGTTTGTGCACATATATTTACAGAAACCTTCTAATTTCTTCTGCACTCATTCATTTACATTCTGTGGATGTTGTCCTATTTAAAAAAACAATGATTGTGATTATTTCCCTCATAATCAGATTATTTGAAATCAGTTTTAAAATGGATTTTTCCAAAATTCAATCACTCAAGGATTAAGGTATTGAGTGCATCCATGATAGGAGAAAAGGTTGTATACTGAATATTCTTCCAGTTAGAACCTCTCATAGCGTCTTTATATCTATTACCAATCCCCCAATCTTCTAATAATGAACATAGTGTATACCTTGTGCAACTGAATATATAATGACATCACGAAACATGCCCACTCTTTCCGTATGGGCTTACCCATGCTATTTCACCGTGTTCAAGACACTCCCTTAATTTTTTTTCTCATTATCATATTTCTCTTTCATTTCATCACCAACCAAGGTTATGGTCTAGTCTAATAAGCATATGACATAACATATTGATCAAGTAGGCATTTTATTATACTCTGCGCAAAGAAATTAACGCGCAAAATCCTAACTTCGAATTTATTCAGATCTAAGATTTATTTTCCAATAATCCACCAGCACTAAGAAATGATTGAGAACAATGGAAATGAAAATGATACTCATAGAAATTGAAATGAAATTAATAATGAAAAATGTTAAACCTGTAACGTGCTAAGTGGCCGCTACTACCTTATCTGAATAACCTTTAGATTAACAAGGTGCAAGTTTAACAAAGTGCAAGTCACATTCATTCTATGACCATTCATTCCGTGAAGAATCCCCTTTACCATCGGCGACTCTAGAAGGATGACAACTGATATGCATGAGAGAACAACGGAGTTCGTTTTTTTCCTTTGAAGACTTCGTTGAAACCACGAGAAAATAATTGATCACAATAATTTATGAATTGTTTAATAATCCTTTAAAATAAAACAGTTTTTTTTTGGGGAGGACAACAACACAGTTATTTTTTGAAGAGGACAAAAACAACTGCTTTTTTTTGGGGAGGACACAATGACATCTTTATTTTTGGCCAGGACAAAAGTACAGCTTCATTTCCGAAGAGGACAACAACATACGGTCTCACAGATTTATTTTTGAAGGAGTTCAATCATTTTCTTGAATAGACACCAACCTCCATTATTTTTAGAGGAGATCAATCTTTTTCTTGGATAGCCATCAACCTGCTGAACTAGTCTCCATTTTATGTGCTAGTACATAACTATTAAGATAAGTCCAATTCACAAATTCTTTAAAGTCTAGATTGTTTATCACTTAATTTCAATTGTTGTGCAATTTATTCATCTACTTTTCATCTTGTATTGAAAATTTTTAACATGATAAATCTAACTTGAAGATGAAAGAAAGAAGAAAAAAATTCATTGAAATTTTAAAAGGACAATCTCAGCCAGTTCAACTAGTCCCAAATAAAATATTGAAGATTCATGCCGGATATAGCCAAGCATTTCAGAAACGATTTTAAGGAAATTATGAGACAGTTTCGCATGTGAAAGCATTATTATTTAACAAAACGAGTTCCTCTGAAATAACCGACTGACCAAATTAGAAATACTCATTGTGATGAAGAGAATGAAGAGGATTAAATAACAGTTAGATTCCCTGGTTTTCGTGTGAATTTTGTTTCGTGCATAATTGCTTACAGTCATCGGAAGTGAAATAGTCAAAATATAAGTCGTGAGCTCGTTTGAGATTCTATTCACATTTAGTATAATTAAAGAATATATCTTCCTGTATCTATGAAAGACAGTGATCACTTGGTAGGGATCAAATTGTCAAATATGGGAAGAATAGAACTTCAAATTGAGAAAGTAATTTAAATTTCTTTGAAATCTGATAGACTACTTAAATCTCTTAAAATTTCTACGAGTATTCCTTTTATTTTATCTACACTTATGCACAGGGTGTTTTCTTACTACGGTAAGAAACTGGAGATGAGTCTTTAGGTTTCCAGTAGAAACATCACATTTATGAAAATTTGTCTATGAGATTTTCCGGGAATGTTCTTACGAGCTCTAATCCGAACAACAGAACTTTGAAATCACTCACCTCTATAATCCGCACAATTCATTTTTTACCTCTATTGAAAGTGTTCGAACTTGCAATATCTTGTCTGAATGATCTCTCCACTTGTGCAGATTAGATTCTCTTCTCACATTCAGCGTCTGATATCAGTACTAATCATGTCGCGTCGACATAAAACGTTAACATTGCAGCAAAAATGCGAAATTTTGAAAGAATTGGATGATGGGAAAAGTGTTTCTGAATTGGCCATAATACACTCACTCAATTGGAAAATCTACAGTATGCGATATAAAGAAAAAATCAATTGAGAATTTTATATCTTCTTTTGATTCTGGTCCTGGGAAACGGCGTACGCTCAGAACTAGTGAAAATCCGAATGTTGAAAATGCTCTATACACTTGGTTCTTACAAGAACGATTTCGACATTCACCTTCATCTGGTGATCTCATATGTGAGAAAGCAAGATTTTTTTTACACCAGTATAACAGGTATAGATGATTTCAAGGCAAGTCAAGGATGGTTGGAAAAATTCAAAAAAGACATGGAATTCGACAACTTACCATCAGGAGAGATGGATCTAGTGCCAGATCCAGTTTACAACGCAGATTAAAGTGGGTTATTTTGGCGAATTCGTTTTTATGAATGGTTCCACAAATAATTTATTCCTGATGTTGAAAATAAAATGAACGAGCTGAAATTGTTAAAAAAGCTCTGCTCTTATTAGATAATGCTTCTGGATATCCAAGAGAAGAGGAATTAATCAGTGAGGACCAAAATATTCAAGTCATGTTTCTACCTCCTAATTGTACTTCATTATTACAACCAATGGATCAACATGTAATAGAATGTGAAATTACATTATCGAAAATCTTTGCTACTGAATATTGTGGGACAAGAAGACAATAACGTTTAGCAGTTACTGAAGCAATTGGACCTCAAACATGTGGTGTTTTCACTTGAAAGGGCCTGGGCATCTGTGTCCCAAGAATTATTTCAGAAATCATGGAAGAATTTATGGCCCATAAAAGATGATGATTAAGACGCAGGTGACTGGTTGCCCCTTTCACGGTTGAGAGAAAAAAATTTGCTAGAAATGAAGAGATTGACGCATGATGATGTGCTAACAAATGTATCTGGTCAAGAATTAACAACTGAAGACATTGAAGAATGGGTTGTAGGAGATGATGAGAATTATCTCTCTGAATCTGAAATAATTAACAACATAGAAAGAGACGAGGATACAGAAGAACTTGAAGAAGGCGATGCCATCATGAATTCAGTGGAACATAAAGAAGCTCTCTTGTGTTTCAACAAATCTTTGGAATGGTGCAATTCTCATCTACGTTCGTTAAAACAGAAAACGATCCAAGACTTCTTCAGAACCTAAGAAATGATCTGTGAAATGTATCACTTTCTTGAGAATATGTAGTTATATTTTCATATTTTTCCGTGAATCACAATAATTTTGTAATCCGAATAAGCCGTAGTCCCGTATGATTCGGATTAGAGAGGTTGTACTGTACTGGATATTTCTACCCCTCGCCAGAATATTACTGCTTGACATCTACGATTCACACTCAAAATCAATGATCTTGCAGTATTCTGATCCATTTCGTTCCAAATTTTTCAACCTCAGCTACGGTAGCTGACTGTTTTTGCTGGCTAATGTATCTCTAAGCATTCAGTATTGCATTATTTACGATGACTAGATCAGTGCGGGCGTTCAAAGAAATTCCTACCCATCTAACCTCCACCAGTAGGTAAAAAGTTGCACTAGACATATTTCTCATTTAGACGTCTATACAGTAGAGAACTTCGATCGCAATGAAAAGGAGAAAATCTTAACTTTCTGTAAACCAAACTTTCTCCCAGTTAGCGTCCAACCGATTGACATGTTCTCTGGCAAAATTCAATTGAGATGTTCCATGTGCTGCGGTTAGAGTTGGGCCTCGAGCTGTGACACAAGGTCTCATACAAATTCTCTGAGACATTGTCATATCGTTTCCGTGCTAATTGAATTACTATGTGGAGGTTTCTTGCAAAATCTCAATTCATTTTTCATAAGAGGAACTTTGCCAAGAAAAAACTTCAAATTTCTTCAGCGTATGTCAAGACATCACCGAAAAGAACATGTTTTGATAGTCCATTGCTTACCAAGAAAACTTTGAAATCACCCACCTCTATAATCCGCACAATTCATTTTTTACCTCTATTGAAAGTGTTCGAACTTGCAATATCTTGTCTGAATGATCTCTCCACTTGTGCAGATTAGATTCCAGTACTAATCATGTCGCGTCGACATAAAAGGTTAACATTGCAGCAAAAATGCGAAATTTTGAAAGAATTAGATAATGGGAAAAGTGTTTCTGAATTGGCCATAATACACTCACTCAATTGGAAAATCTACAGTATGCGATATAAAGAAAAAATCAACTAAAAATTTTATATCTTCTTTTGATTCTGGTCCTGGGAAACGGCGTACACTCAGAACTAGTGAAAATCCGAATGTTGAAAATGCTCTATACACTTGGTTCTTACAAGAATGATCTCGACATACATCTTTATCTGGTGATCTCATATGTGAGATGGTTCCACAAATAATTTATTCCTGATGTTAAAAATAAAATGAACGAGCTGAAATTGTTAAAAAAGCTCTGCTTTTATTAGATAATGCTCCTAGATATCCAAGAGAAGAGGAATTGATCAGTAAGGTCCGAAATATTCGGGTCATATTTCTACCTCCTAATTGTACTCCATTATTACAACCAATGGATCAAAATGTAATACAGAATGTGAAATTGCATTATCGAAAATCTTTGCTACTGAATATTGTGGGACAAGAAGACAATAACGTTTAGCAGTTACTGAAGCAACAACCTCAAACATGTGGTGTTTTCTCTTGAAAAGGCCTGGGCATCTGTGTCCCAAGAATTATTTCAGAAATCATGGAAGAATTTATGGCCCATAAAAGATGATTAAAGCGCAGGTGACTGGTTGCTCTTTTATGGTTGAGAGAAAAAAAATTGCTAGAAATGAAGGGATCTACGCATGATGATGTGCTAACAAATGTATCTGGTCAAGAATTAACAGCTGAAGACATTGAAGAATGGGTTGTACGAGATAATGAGAATTATCTCTCTGAATCTGAAATAATTAACAACATAGAAAGAGACGAGGATACAGAAGAACTTGAAGAAGGCGATGTCATCATGAATTCAGTGGAACATAAAGAAGCTCTCTTGTGTTTCATCAAATGTTTGGAATGGTGCAATTCTCATCTTCGTACGTTAAAACAGAAAACGATCAAGACTTCTTCAGAACCTAAGAAATGATCTGTGAAATGTATCACTTTCTTGAGAATAGGTAGTTATATTTTCATATTTTTCCGTGAATCACAATCATTTTGATTTTTTCATTGAATATTTCACGTTTTCGATAAATATTTCACGTTTTTCAATAAATTTTTCACGTTTTTCAGCCCTGTCTACTCTATTTCATTTCAATTACCTCGATAATCCGAATATTTCAGTAATCCGAATAAGCCCTAGTCCCGTATGATTCGGATTAGAGAGGTTGTACTGTACTGGATATTTCCACCCCTCGTCAGAATATTACTGCTTGACATCTACGATTCACACTCAAAATCAATGATCTTGCAGTATTCTGATCCATTCCGTTCCAAATTTTTCAACCTCAGTCACGGTAGCTGACTGTTTTTGCTGGCTAATGTATCTCAAAGCATTCAGTATTGCATTATTTACGATGACTAGATCAGTGCGGGCGTTCAAAGAAATTCCTACCCATCTAACCTCCACCAGTAGGTAAAAAGTTGCACTAGACATATTTCTCATTTAGACGTCTATACAGTAGAGAACTTCGATCGCAATGAAAAGGAGAAAATCCTAACTTATCTGTAAACCAAACTTTCTCCCAGTTAGCGTCTAACCAATTGATATGTTCTCTGGCAAAATTCAATTGAGATGTTCCATGTGCTGCGGTTAGAGTTGGGCCTCGAGCTGTGACACAAGGTCTCATACAAATTCTCTGAGACGTTGTCATATCGTTTTCGTGCTAATTTAAATACATATGTGGTGGTTTCTTGCAAAATCTCAATTCATTTTTCATAAGAGGAACTTTGCCAAGAAAAAACTTCGAATTTCTTCAGCGTATGTCAAGACATCACCGAAATGTTTTAATAATCAGTAGCTTACCAAGAAAAATTTTAAATATTGAAACTGTGCGTAAATTTCTTGGCGCAATGTATAAGACATACCCCTACATTTTTGATGGTATAAGTGTAACTTGCATTGGTTAGTCTGTTTGAGTGTATCCTCCTATTCTAGTTACATTATTTATCATTTCTACTTTCATTTGCTGGCATGCCTGCTATCTAGAACCCTCTTCGATCTCTGAATCACGAATTGTGTGCCATTCGTGAAGTGACTACAAATTCATATTTAAATAACAAGTAAATGGGAATCTAATAGTGATAAATTGTTTCATGGAACCTGAATAATTTATAGCGATAAAGTATTGGAATGTATACTGAAATACCAAGAATTTGAAGTTGTTTCTTTATTTACTCGAATTAATTTCTGTGGAAATATTATGAAAGAAATGTCTTAAAATTATTAAAACCAAAAATAATTATATTCTAAACGTTTTCTCGAACTTTATCCATAAGAATGGTAACAACCCATTCTAGAATACGAGGGTGGTCTAAAAGTTTTTGTTATGTTTTTAAGATAGAAAAAGTTTCCTTTAAATTTACTTCCTTTTTTCAACAATCCTCCTTGTACGTATATATATTTTTGTCTGCTATGCTTCTATCTTTTTGACCCATCACTTCTTTTCTTCCAACAAAATCTCCTTGTCAGTGTACAGCGATGCTTCTATGTCTCCAAATCGTCCAAATTGTAGAGAGGTGGAGAAGAAGAAATTCATGGATTTTCACCATGATAATGAGACGTGTATTTTTCTCCCGCAAATCTAACAGTTTCCAGCAATTTCGACATGATATTTGTTAAAATGATGCTACATAGTTTTGGTCCCCATTTGAAAGGCACTTCCATATCTTGTGTTGATATTATGAGATTTGCTGTTTAGCTTGAATTTATTTTGATGGTTATGAACAAATCTCACACATGCTAGAATGTATACTGCCGGAATGGTGAATATTAAAGCCCATTTTTGTTTGACCAAAACGTCCCGTGTAGCAGTCGATGCTCCCCAAATAGTTTTGCGTATGTCAGAACGCTGTGGCTATAACTGAAGTACGCTGTTCCAACGTACTAACAATTTTTAAGGTTCTCAACATGCTGACGTCTTCGACAATAATTCTTGAATGTGGGCTTGCCAATTCATTCGACTGTCTATAATTTCGTAAAACACATTTATATTCTTAATCTTTTTTTTTTTTATGAAACGTGTTGGTAGTTGAGTTTTGTTGTAGTTAGTTTTCAGTCTCTTGCTGGCAAACCAAGAATTAGATCCAGACAAAACTTATTGCCTTATATCTTTTAAGGTTGATCTGGTGGTGGCCTTCAATACATAGGTTATATCATCTGTGAAGACGCGAGCATTTAATCCTTCAGTTTTTAGATCAGTTATACAGGGTGTTACATAACAGTATGTCACAACTTGAGGGAGTAAATCTACGTGCAATTTTGAGGAAAAAAGTTTATACAAACATGGGTCCGCAAAAACTTCGTTACGGAGCTACAGGGTGTTGAAATTTCCGGAAAAATCGGTTTTTTCCTCAAAACTCCTACAGTTTTTGAGATATTCAGCACGAATATGAAATGCAAGCTATTTTTCACAGCCTCCATCATTACACGTTCTAGATTTTAACTGAAATTCACAAGGTGTTTTCTCTTCCGAGGCCATGTCTCCTTTTGCCCTCTCAAACTTTTTGGCAGTACGCCACTGATCAACGTACAATCAATTTTCGTCAATTTCGTTGAATTTAGAAACTTTTTTGACGATTGTAATTTTTTCGTATCTGCAAACGTTTTCGAGTGAAAAATTTTTGAATTTGAATTATTTGAAGTGTATGTTATTCGCTAAATAAAAAATAATTATAGAAATACTCGATAGGTATGCCCAAAATTTGTTTTTATTTTGATAGCTCGTCTTCTGTGGCTCAACTTATACTTATTCAATATCAAACTAAAAAGAAACAATAAAAAACTAAATAAATTGCTGGAAGTGTCCTTCACCTACAAGAAAACAGGCCTCTGTCCTTCGCATATTATCACGCACTCTTTGAAATATTCCTGGGGTATTTCTTATCGTGTCACAAGAGGTTATTATACGATTCCTCAATTCTTCTACAGTGTTCACTGGAGTGGTATAAACTAAACCTTTGAGATATCCGCATAAGAAAAAGTTTAAACAATTTAAGTATGGGGACCTAGGAGGCCATGTTCTGGCACACCCCAACCTATCCATTGGTTGTTGAATGTATCATTCAAGAAGTCCCTAGCTTCTCCACTAAAATGTGCTGGTAACTCGTCATGCATGAACCACATTATGTTTCTCACTGAAAGTGGCACATCCTAGAGCAATAAAGGTAACTATTCCTCAAAAAATTGCCAATAAGCGGGATCGTTTAGTCTGTTAGGCAACAAAATTGGCCCAATCAAATAATTTTAGTGAGAATTGTTCTTGATGATGAGATTCTTCAATTAAATGGGGGTTTTCTCAGCCCAATAAAGATTACTGTGAAAATTTGTGATAGCAGTTCTCGAAAAGTTAACTTTGTCTGTGAACATTATCCCATAATCAAAATGAGCATTTTCTCTAATTTTATCTAAGAACCCTCGGCAGAAATTCAGTCTTGAAGGGAAATCTCGAGGAAGTAGAGTTTGGACGGGTTGAATATGAAACAGGTACAATAAAAAGTCGTGGAGAATCCTCCAAACTAGAACATGTGAAATATTCAACTGATTTCCAATTTTTCTTGTACTGACATGAGGATTCAAATCAACACAATTCAAAACTGCTTCCTCAATATCTGGAGTAATCATAGTTTGAGTTGCACCTTTTAAATGATTATTTGCAGTAGAAGTACCAGTTTCCCTCAACCTTCTATGGATATTTGAAAATGTTCGCCTGTCTGGTGTTACTCGATTTGGAAAGCGCACCTGATATGATCGCCTAGCTTCTGTGGTGTTTCGGTCAGCCAGACCGTACATGTAATGGATATCAGCCTATTCGGCGTTAGTAAAATTAGCCATTTTTTCCTAAGCAATAACTTCAAAAGTCTTCAGACTAATCGTTTATATAATAAACAATTCGAACAGACACTGGTTCAACTTTAGCACCTGTCAAAATAAATAAATAAATGTTAAAATCAAAGCCTACTAGTCATTTTTTCAATTAGAAGTGCTTTCAATTCAGAGAATGCATACAATCGTTTAATAATTTTTGCTCCAGAACGGTTGGAGATACGAAAAAATTACGTGTCAAAAAAGTTTCTAAATTGAACGAAGATGACGAAAACTGATTGTACAGTCAGTGGCATACTGCAAAAAAGTTTGAAAGGGCAAAAGAAAACACCTTGTAGATTCTATTTAAAATGTAGGACGTACAATGATGGAGACTGTAAAAACTAGCTTGCATTCTAAATTTGGGCTGAATATCTCAAAAGCTGCAGGAGGTTTGAAGAAAAAACCGATTTTTTCGGAAATTTCAACACCCTGTAGCTACGTAGCGAAGCTTTTGCGGACCTATGTTTATATTACTTTTTTCTTAAAATTTCACGTAGATTTACCTCCTCAAGTTGTGATATACTATTATGTAACACCCTGTATATAAAATGAAAATCATAAGTCCTTAAATTGACCCCGGAGGCACATACCAATTAAAAATTTTCTCTTTTGATACAGTTTCGTGCTAAAAGAGCGATTGTTTGAGAAAAGTTTTATGATTTCCAATGTGGGACCTCTCAAACCATATGCTTCCAATTACAATAACAGTATATCAATACTGATTGCGTCAAAGGCTTTTGACAGATCTCTAGCAATATGCCTTTCCTAACAAGTCTAACAGCACTGTAGATTTCAACCGGCGTCGTTGGTATCCATGCTGATATTTAATGAGGAACTTGTTATTTTCTAGATATGATACATGAAGTATTCAGTATAGTTATTAAACTTTTGTATTTTGTGAAAATAAGCCTGATTTTATTTTGAAATTTACCGTGTATGGTTTTTACTTAATTTTCAGTTATTTGACTAGCGTAATGGCTCCTATATTTCGAGATAAAAGATTTTCACGACCTCTTGGTGTTGGAACTTTTGCTTTTTGTCCGTTTTATTTTATGTTTTAGACGCCATAGCTATGATTGCTTAGCTTTCCTAGCAAATAATTTTGTATACCATTTTCTGAACTCTTCAATAGTGTCGAGTTTTTCATTTAACAGTAAAAAATTAAGACCAATTCATCGAACGGATTTTATCTTGGTAGCTCAAACTGAGTCTGGGCTGTTCACAAAAAAATCATAGTATTTATTTTGCTGGGTTATTAGACTAAAAAGAAAAAAGGAAAACATCCCTTGTGTAAAACTCAAATCATATTGAAAAGCCATACAGAACTAAAGCGACAAAAAATAATATCTGTTGCCTAGGTAGAAGTGCTAGAACTCAACATTTTTAGGGTGGTGCAATAAATTCTTAGAATCGTGTTATATTTAATTTCTTATACGGAAGTTATTCACCTAGTTTCGTCTAAGAAATACAATCAATTTTACTGGACGTAAACACACAATCATCCTATTTGAAAGTAAAGTTCAATAAACATGTCATTCAATTATTGAAAATTCACATCACGTAAAATGGAATTCATCAAAGTTGGCTCTTCTTTTAAACAAGGTAATAGAGCGGTATCGTCGAAAAACGTGACAAGTGTGCTTCCTCGGCTCAAGGCTGTCTTCTAACAGTAATTCTCCATCTAGCTCACCTAATAGGTACTTGAGGTACTACTTCTTCGGTACAACCACGTATTCAGCGCATCGTGCTGGCTGCTCGATTATGCCCAATGAGTCATTATGTGTGAGTTGTGTTGTTGATTGAACCCGCCTCATTTTGTGTTTCGTCAGTGGGTCAAGACGGTTTGATTGAGATTAACTTGTTTTAAGAGTTATAAGTTCTTCGTCTACATATCTTTGATATGCATTTAATAAAAGTATTTTTAATTCGTTATAGTTTTAATCTCGTTTTTGTATATTATTTTTAATAACCATTTCTGTTGAACAATTAGTTCATTTAGTACATTGTTAAAGGCACCACTCCATACTTTTATCCCACATCCTAACTGCTTCAAATTCAACTAGGGCCATATGTATAATTTTTAAGCGATTTATATCAATTACGAAAGAAAAAAAATTTGATACCAGACCCCGATGTTTTTTAATAATGCTGTTTATATGTGCTTTCCCACTTTAAGTGACTATCTAAAGTCATTCTTGGATAATCCCTCTGGTATATACAGGGTATTTCAAAAATTTCATTATCTTCATTAAATTAGATTAAAAGGGGTTGGCCGACAGGTAACTTACGGCTATTTATGAGGAAAGGTTCATAATTTGTCTTATCAAAATCTACTCTAAGTAAATGTTCACTAAGTTTTTTGAGATCTTTCAAGTATTTCCTGAATAAATTATGGCGTTGTCATCGGCAAAACTCACAATTTCACCTTTAGTAGCTACTGAAAATGAATTGTTCATATATAAAGTGAACATATTGGGATCCAGGACGCTGCATTGCGGCACTCCATATTCAATTGCACACATATTATTATTTAAGTCTCCATTTATTTTAAATATTTGGTTTCTTAGTGTAACTACGTATAAAATTAAGTGCCCGGTCTCCTCCTAAATACTGAAACTCAGAGAGTTAGTTTGCTTTACAAATTTTGTCTATCAAAGAAGCATTGACATCCTGCGTTGACATTTTGTCCCTAAAACCATACTGTCTAATTGACAGTGTATTATTTTCATTCAAGTGAATGTCAAGTCGGTCCGTTAGTATTTTTTTCTATATTCTTTAGTCTAGTCAAATAAAACGAAATAATCAGAGATAAATAAGTTACCATTCAGCTGAAAATGCTGAAAATAGTTCAAAATATTTAAGAAGAGATATTATTCGAGGTCAAAGGTCAAAAAAAGAGTTTTTGCGATTTTCACCAAACCGGTAAGTTTAATCATTAAATTACCCCACACAAAAATTGTTGATCATGAAAAAGGAACGAGACTTTCTTCCTAAGACCGACTATTTCTGAGATACAACAATTTAAAAAGATGTAATCGTCACAATTTGCAAATACGCCACGTATACAGGGTGTTACATAATAGTATGTCACAACTTGAGGGAGTAAATCTATGTACGATTTTAAGAAAGAAAGTTCATATAAAAATAGGTCCGCATAAGCTTAGTTACGGAGCTACGGAAAAAATTGGTTTTTTCTTCAAAACTCCTGCAGATTCTGAGATATTCAGCCCAAATTTGGAATGCAAGCTATTTTTCACAGCCTCCATCATTACACGTCCTACATTTTAAATAGAATCTACAAGGTGTTTTCTTTTGCCCTTTCAAACTTTTTTACAGTAAACCACTGACTGTATAATCAGTTTTCGTCATCTTCGTTCAATTTAGAAACTTTTTTGACACGTAATTTTTTCGTATATCTAACCGTTCTCGAGCTGAATTGAAAGCATTTCTAATTAAGAAAATGACTAGTAGGCTTTGATTTATTTCATCTATTTATTTATTTAGACAGTTGCTAAAGTTGAACAAGTGTCTGCTGGAATTGTTCATTAAATTAACGATTAGTTTTAAGACTAAGTTATTGCTGTATGGAAAAAGGGCTAATTTCACAAACGCCGAATTGGCTGATATCCATTACATGTACGGTCTGGCTGACGGAAACACAACAGAAGCTGGGCGTTTATATCAGGTGCGATTTCCAAATCGAGTACCACCAGAGAGGCGAACATTCTCAAATATCCACAGAAGGTTGAGGGAAACTGGTACTTTTAATGCAAATAATCATTCAAAAGGTGCAACTCAAACTATGAGAACTCCAGATATTGAGGAAACAGTTTTGAATTGTATTGATTTGAATCCTCATGTGAGTACAAGAAAAATTGGAAATCAGTTGAATATTTCACATGCTCTAGTTTGGAGGAATCACCACGACTTTTCATTGTACCTGTTTCATATTCAACGCGTCCAAATTCTACTTCGTCGGGATTTTCCTTCAAGACTGAATTTCTGCCGATGGTTCTTAGATAAAATTGAAGAAAATGCTCATTTTGATAGTGAATAACAGCGAAGCTAACTTTTCGAGAACATGACGGGGCACCGGCACTTTTTAGTGGAGAAGCTAGGGAATTCTTGAATTATACATTCAACAACCGATTGATAAGTCGGGGTGGGCAAGAACCATGGCCTCCTAGGTCCCCAGACTTAATCTTAAGAGTTTAGTTTATACCACTCCAGTGAACACTGTAGAAGAATTGAGAAATCGAATAATAACCTCTTGTGACACGATGAGAAATACCTCAGGAATATTTCAAAGAGTGTGTGATAATATGCAAAGAAGGACAGATGCCTGTATTCTAGGAGGTGGAGGACACTTCCAACAATTTATTTAGTTTTTGATTGTTTTTTTTTTTTTTTTAATTGAATGAGTATACGTTGAGTCTTAGAAGACGAGCTATCAGAATAAAAGCAAATTTTGGGCATACATATCGAGTATTTCTATTATTTTTTTATTTAGCGAATGTCATACAATTCAAATAGTTCAAATTCAATAATTCTTCACTCGAAAACGGTTGGAGATACGAAGAAAAATGTCAAAAAAGTTTCTAAATTGAACGAAGATGACGAAAATTGATTGTACGCTGATCAGTGGCGTACTGCTAAAAAGTTTGAAAGGGCAAATGGAGACATGGCCTTGGAACAGAAAACACCTTGTAGATTCTAGTTGAAATTTAGGACGTGTTATGATGACGGATGTAAAAAATTGCTTGCATTCTAAATTTGGGCTGAATATCATAAAAACTGCCGGAGTTTAAAGGAGACAACCAATTTTTTCCGGAAATTTCAACAGCCTGTAGATCCGTAACGAAGCTTTTGCGTACCTATGTTAAAATAAACTTTTTTTCTTAAAATTGCACGTAGATCTACCCCCTCAAGTTGTGATATACTATTATGTAACACCCTGTATACATATCTGAAGCTGTACTGCAAGTGAATGGATTTTTTAATCTTTTATTGTAACTTACACTTAAAATATAAAGTGTACATAAGATATAAATCGTTTAATCTCAGAAACGATGGCTTTTAAGAAAAAAAGCATTGAAACATTTTTATAGATAATTATCTGATCTACAATTTTTGTCTGAACCAATTTTATGAGAAAACTTACCGTTTTGCAAAAAACCGCGGAAACCCATTTTTGGACCTTTTTCTTACAGGTAGGGAGTCGATGAGGAATTTTCAGATTTCATTTATGATGATGTTATGAACAATCCTACCACATTTCATCTGGGTGCCAATTTTCGTACCTTCGAATGGCTGAATTGACCGGATTACATAAGAGTAGTTATTACTTTCTTTATGAGACTCGAAATTTTTCGAATTACC
Organism: Cryptolaemus montrouzieri; assembly: GCA_013387265.2. Classification (NCBI taxonomy): domain Eukaryota; kingdom Metazoa; phylum Arthropoda; class Insecta; order Coleoptera; family Coccinellidae; genus Cryptolaemus; species Cryptolaemus montrouzieri. Next base: position 70,473,241 of record JABFTP020000062.1, read on the forward strand.
CCCGTATGTAGGTTTCTTCGTCGTAAGATCCAAACGTTAACTATCACGTTTCATTGAGAGGATGAATTTTATTAAAATCGTTTTATTGGAACGTCACATTTATTGTTCGTTTCGAGTCGGTTCTAGAGGAGTTGAACCTGTTTTGCAAATGTCATCGGGGCAAATTCACTTTCAACCGGTGTTGAGGTCACTCACTTTGAATTCTGGAATATTTCGATGATGTAGGTATTGAGGGAACTGAAACATTATATAGGTTTCACAGTTTAGTTTAACTTTTTCATCTTTAATCATTTTTTATGAAAATAAAATGAATATACTAATCTCATATGGACTTTATTCCAAATGGTGAATAGAAATAAGTGAGAATCTTCATAATATCCCTTCATTACATGTGTTTATTACCAGAATACCTGTTTTAAATGCTGTGGAAATGTGTACAACATCAACCTAATCACTTTCAATTCAAGATCCTCTTGCGAAATTATCTATGTTCGTTTTCGAATACTTGCAGGCAATTCAACGAGAACTGAGAGATAAAATCACGAGAGCGTAGCTCGAGTATGAGAAAACGAGCTTACAAAAATATCCTGCCAAATCAGAGCTCGAGTGGTATTCCGCGAATGACAAAACGTACTAAATGAACTTTATTGGGAAATGCACAAAAACTCAACGAGAAAATCATAAAGCATTCACTACAAACATGTTTAGTTATTATTGGAATGTGCAGTTATTGAAAATGCAATTACTATATACAATTTTTTCACTCCGGGTCCATTCTATATGGGACGATGCCTGAGGAATTATGGAAGATTCAGCATTCGCAGAAGTTTTTCGAAGATTTGAAACTAGATTCAAATGATGTTCAGTTGCAGGTAGGGCTTAATAGAGCTTGCCGTAGAGTGTCCGGTTAGTTTGATCAATTCTTGTTCACTGACACCTGCCTCAGATAGGTTCGAAACAGCACTGGATCTATGAGAATGATTTGTGATCTTTTTATTTTTCCTATCCAGTCCAAGTTTCTCTGCTGAAATTTTTGTCCATTTGGATATTTCATTTATTCCCAAAGGTGTATATTTGTACCAACCCTTAGAAGTACTGTTTTTCCAAAATTGATTGGGAGCCAGAAATAATCTATCACTTGTAATATGATCGGGTCTTTTCGACAGTATCTTATGAAACAACCTGACAGGACATAAATCTGAGTTTTCCTTTATTTTTTACTAGCCATTTACTATCACAGCATTTTTTTGTGCTGCCTTTGCAAGTTTTCGAGAATAAAGGGTTATATTCAATACGATCAGTCACTTCACCGTTATTAAATTTTTCGTTTTTGTAAAATTGTGCCTTGCAAGTTCCTGCTTCACCACCACGCCATGCTAATTCATAAGCAACAATATGGAAAAAATTCTTCAACAAACCTATCGGATTTTCGTCCTAGTACAGAGCCATGCTGTTAATTTCAGTTCTTGTTAATGCTTTCTTTGCGCTTTTCCACATCCCCTTGTAACATCTTCCTTTCAGAATTGCGAGCTTCACGAGCCTTTCTAAATGCTGAATCGGCAAAGGGGTTGAAACTCATGTTGAATTTTTCGAAATACAAATTCTGCATCATTTTCGCAGTTGCGTTCCACATTGTTTTGACAACGTATTCTTTGTAATCTTGTCCATTCATTTGTTTCATATTGAAACCCCAATCCATAACAATTTCTGCAATATCTTCAATAGAATGCTGTATATCCAAATCCAACGTTCGTTCCTTGCAGAATATACAGAATTGATTCCAAATCGAGCTGTGCGTTTTTCTTGTATTTTTAGGAATAGAATTCTGTATAGAACTATTCATTCCTGCTTCACTGGTGCTTCCAAAACGAGACATTTCAATTTATATCGGCAGAAACTTTACAACAGGTACTAAAATGGCTGTTCTTGACCGTGCTATTTGTTGAGAATATTACCTTGCTATGGAAACGCAAGGATTATCAATGGGCAAATTTATCCACTAATATCCTACCTTCCTTCCTATTTCTATGCAATTTATCCGATATCAAACTCGAATCTCTGTGTTCTTGAACGTGCATTTTGATACATAAGTGGAATTGTCGGCGAAATATTGACTTTGTTCTTTAGGCACATATTCAGATAATAATCTAAAGCGGTAAGATCCGGAGATTTTTCAGTCCAATTCCATAGACCCAATGTTATTATCCATCTTTAGTGAAACAAACTGGTTAATTGGTCTGATACCTGAACTGTGCAATGCGCCAGAGCACCATTTACTTGGTACGATCATGAAACATTTAATGGGAGATTGTCTAAGAATTCCGAAACAGATGTAGTTAAAATTTCTCAATATTTCACACCATTCAAATTTTATTCATATATTAAATATTAATAAAGGTCGGAGTCCCTTAAGGATCAATACTTGGACCACTACTGTTCAACATATAGCACAGTTTGCTGACGACACAGCAATCTGAACATCGCACCAGAACAAAAAACTCTAACAAAGGAACTACTAGGGAATACCGATGAACTGGTAGATTACTTCGAAAAATGGAGAATCAAAGTCGACGCAAATAAGACAGTTGCAATATACTTTGACCATAAAAATTGAAAGAAAGATATGAAGAAATCGGAAAAATAAAAATAGCCAACCAGAAAGTAGAATGGAAAAATGAGGTAAGATACCTCGGAATATTGATGGACAAAAACCTACAATTTCATAGTCAAATGATAGAAAATGCAAAGAAAGAGAAACAGTTATATCCCCTCCTAAACAAGAGCTAGCATAACAACAATAGAAATTTGATTCACGACAATGAAATTACACAGGAAAAGCATCCTACAAGAGACACTGAACAAGATTATCAGAGGGCTATTGGCAACCGTTGATACATAACAAACGCGCAAATAAGACAAGAAGTCAACATTACGACACTAGAAGAGATGATAGTCAAGAAGACAGAAATATTTTTGGAAGAATAGAGGAACATGAAAACATAACAATAAAAAAGATAACCCTAACAAAGACAAAGAATATGGATCAACACATTTCCCTGGAAATGGAAAAGAGAACACAAGGACGAAGTAAAACAAAGCAAAAGAAGGAGGATAATAGACTTATCCTCACTAGAGCCGAAACCTCATAGATATTGAAGAAAAAATACTCAAATTTATACTGAAATTAATTTAACTTCACAGTAACATCAGAGCTATATAAAGTATTTTACTTGTTCATGAAAATTTACAGACTTTCAGAATAGAACAGAATACCTTGTACAGTATGTATTTGTCTTGACTATTTATAGCAAGATATATTAAACTATATTGTCATTTCATTTAGATTTCCTTGTTTCGAAATCTCAAATCACCATGAGCTGCCTCGAACATATAAAATTTCCATTCATATTTGAATTTGAATAATTGAAGAGCATGCTTCCTCTTGGATGAACTGAAACAAAAAATAATAAAGTGAACACAGATAGGTATCTCGTTCGAAATATTTTGTTCGTTCTCGGTCCTGACTCTCTTGTTTTATTATGTCAGAAGCAACAACAGATATTTACTTCCAAAACAGGTAAATCTGAGCTAGTTTGAAATCGTTTAAACACTCCTGGTATATTACAATCGGGACAATAAAAAGAAAACAGTGGAAAAAGACGAATGAAAGACGAAGAGGCAAAATTAAAAAACGACAGATATATAAAAGCTACTATGTTGGAAATTTCACTCCCGTGATTGATGTGGATTTCTGACGCCCCAGATATGAGAATTATGCCGATTGAAAATACCTTCTCTTGAAAATTTGGACTTATCGATCCACATAATGTTTAGTAAGAAGTCTTGATTTTCGTGAATGTGAATAAATAAATGCTAACCTCCTGGATTCATCGATTAAATTAATGGGTGGAAATTATTTTTGTCCAAAATTTCATTGATTGATGTACGTACTATCCCCGAATCTGCAACAGAAGCACGTACAAACGCATACGGATTGGCATGAAAATAACCCAAGACGGAACTGCAATGTCTTCATCGTTGATAATGAAACTAACTTTACACCTTTCCGCAAAGCGATGGCATTGATTTTCTCCAGAAAAGAAATACTTTGAATGGTGAGTACTAGGTATTACTCTTAGATCAATTGAACGAGGAAATCAAAACAAGGTAACCACATCTTGCCAAGTACTGGTAGAGCTACGATATGCGTTGCTACTTCATCCATCACATTCTCCTGACCTTGCTACTAGTAATTTCTATATGTTTCCAAATACGAAAATATGGCTTAATGACCGGAAATTTTAAAGCAATTCGAAAGTCATCTCGGAAAAAAATGCATATTTCGAGGACCCCAGGAAAGACTGCTACAACGGAGGCATCGAATTCCTCTTGCCTACCTCTGAAAGGTGATTATGTTAGGTTAGATTATGTTAAAAAAATAAACGAAGCATCATGTTTCATTTTCACCTGCCCTGATGAAAACACTGCAATTCAACATTGATAAGATTGTGTGATAATTTCATAGATTGTATTTCTCAGGACGAAATAAAATGGTAGATCCGTTCGTTATGCGAAGAATTCTGTGGCTGTAAGAAAAAGATTGATCAAGACGTTATTCAATCAAAGCATTCCGATGCGACAACAAAGACAGTTCCGTTTTCGCTAACAATAATAGAAATAAGTCAAGTGAAAAATTTGATTCCGAGTTGTTGCCACGGATTTCTTCAAGCAGTAAACTCGTACATGATGTGCAAACACGAATTAAAATGTGGCTATATAGCGTGTAACATATTGCTAGTAATTTTTTACTTTTTTATTTATTTTTCGCAATAGATCATCCGGCTTTTGTTAATTTGTACGTTCAAATATTCTTTATCGAATTAAGGGAAGTATTATCAACTCGTAATTGAGGTTGATTGATGGTTTGATATTATCATTGAAATTTACCTGAATTATACAGGGTGAATAATTTAAGCTGAATTCAGATTAATTCCAAACATACTTAAATAGTTAATTGATTTGGTCGTTACTACGTGATAGTTAATCATGATTATAATAAGACATTGAACTATACAGGGTGTTTCCGAATAAGATGTCATAAATGAAGGATGCGAATCTCTGAATGATTTGAGCAAGAAAGTTCGAAGAACCAATGGTCAAAAAATGCTTCGTTGCCGAGATACAGGGTGTTAAAGTTGAGAAAATTTTTCGATTTTCTCTCGATAAAACCTAGACTTCTCAAGATTTCGGGCTCAAATTTTCCACATAAGCTATTGAACACAATCTGAATCACCAGGTGAGGCCAAATTTTGAAACAGTATACAGGGTGATACTTTTTCATGGACCATGTTCCATTTTTACCATCGGAACTTTTTTTGGTACGCCACTGGCACTAACAAAAAATAAAATCGAATAGATCATTCAATTTGAAATTTTTTTTGACTCTTGCGTTTTGATCGTAACTATCACCGTTTCTGAGATATTAATTATTGAAAATAATCCAATAGTTTTCCCATATCGAAGCCATGGAGATATTATCTTAATAACTGATGCAATTTTTCAGGAATAGAGCTAAAATTTACATCAGATATCTCCTTATTGTATGTTTATAACAAAATGAGGCAGAAATTCCTGACAGTATACAGGGTGTTATTTTTTGACGTGCATTTTCCTCTTTTTGCCCCCTGAACTTTTTTGTGGTGCGCTACTGGTATATTCTGAAAACAGAATCAAACAGATTATTCAAAATGAAAACTTTTCTGTTCCTTGTATTTTTCCGTATCTGCCACCATTTTCGAAAAATTAATCAACAACGCCCGAACAGGCTACCCCTTTGCCTCCGTATATTTTTTCGGTGCATAACTGACGTTTTTCGTAATCAGAAACGGATTTTTCATTCAATTCGGATAATTTTGTGCTCATCTTGATCCTCATGTCTTTCACCGTTTTGAATTGAAAATCATCAGAATTTATCGTGTCTTCCTCATATCAGAACACGTTGGTGATTTCAAAAGGCATAGTAGGCTCTGATACAATTTTGCAAATGAAATCATAGAAAAAAAACTTGACACTTCAATGATTGTAAGTTTTGTCATTCAGTTTGTTGTGCCTACATTTGAAACAGCTGTAAGTAGTAACCAATAATCTTTGAAATGGTTTTCACTAATGCAGAAATGGCCGATATACATTTCATGTACGGTGTGGCTGAAGGAAACGCAGTGCACGCAAGGCGTTTGTATCAAGAACGCTTCCCTAATCGAATCATTCCTGATAGGCGTACGTTTTCTGACATCCACAGAAGATTGAGAGAACGGGGTACATTCAAACCGAATCATGACTTGAAAGGGGCAAATCGGACAATAAGGACCCCGGAAATCGAAGAGGCAGTCCTAAATTGTATAGATGAGGATCCTCAGCTGAGTACAAGAAAAATTGGAAGAGAGTTGAATATCTCATTTGTATTGGTCTGGAAAATTCTTCATGATTTCTTGCTTTACCCATACCATATTCAACGCGTCCAAGCTCTACTACCCCGCGATTTTCCTCTGCGACTCAATTTCTGCCGATGTTTCCTTCATAACATTACTCATAATCCCCTTTTCGATAGCGAAATCATCTTCACAGATGAGGCGTCCTTCTCGAGAAATGCAATCAGGAACTTTCATAACAATCACTATTGGACTGAAGAAAATCCCCATATGATTGAGGAATGTCACCATCAAGAACAATTTTCGGTTAATGTCTGGGTTGGAATAATTGGGGATTTCCTGATCGGGCTATTTTTGTTGCCAGACAGGCTGAATGGAGCCTTATATCGCCACTTTCTAGAAGAGATTTTACCTGTGTTGCTAGAAGATGTGCCGCCGCAAACTAGAAATAGAATGTGGTTTATGCATGACGGAGCACCACCGCACTTCAGCATGGAAGCTAGAGAATATCTGAATATTACATTCAATAACCGCTGGATAGGGCGTGGTGGACCAGAAGCTTGGCCTCCAAGGTCGCCAGATTTAAACACTTGAAGAATTGAGGAATAGAATTACAGCATCATGTGACGTCATCAGAAATACCCCAGGAATATTTCAGAGGATGCGCACTAATATGCGGAGACGAGCAGAAGCATGTATTCTTTCAGGTGGAGGACATTCTCAACATCTTCTTTGATTTGTTCTGTTTGTTCAATTTTTGTTTTCATCATTATGAGTTTTTGTTATTGAAATCATTCGCGATTATTTATGTTGTTTATTCATTTACTTCCGATTTATACACTCAATAAAACACATTTTGAATTCGAATTCAATGATCAGGAAATGATATCACCCTTTATACTTTCTCATAAATCCTACCAATCTAGTGGTGCAGATCTTAAAATGTGAACTTCGTTTGAAATTCGAGCTCCAGGTCTACACAAATTGCCGAAATAACATGAAAAATATCTTCAAGCTTTCAATACTGAAGGGACTATACGATTACTTTTCTTGATTAATATCTCGAAAATGGTGGCAGATACGGAAAAATACAGGGAACAGAAAAGTTTTCACTTTGAATAATCTGTTTGATTCTGTTTTCAGAATATACCAGTAGCGCACCACAAAAAGTTCATGGGGCAAAAAGAGGAAAATGCACGTCAAAAAATAACACCCTGTATACTGTCAGGAATTTCTGCCTCATTTTGTTATAAACATACAATAAGGAGATATCTGATGTAAATTTTAGCTCTATTCCTGAAAAATTGCATCAGTTATTAAGATAATATCTCCATGGCTTCGATATGGGAAAACTATTGGATTATTTTCAATAATTAATATCTCAGAAACGGTGATAGTTACGATCAAAACGCAAGAGTCAAAAAAAATTTCAAATTGAATGATCTATTCGATTTTATTTTTTGTTAGTGCCAGTGACGTACCAAAAATAAGTTCCGAGGGTAAAAATGGAACATGGCCCATGAAAAAGTATCACCCTGTATACTGTTTCAAAATTTGGCCTCACCTGGTGATTCAGATTGTGTTTAATAGCTTATGTGGAAAATTTGAGCCCGAAATCTTGAGAAGTCTAGGTTTTATCGAGAGAAAATCGAAAAATTTTCTCAACTTTAACACCCTGTATCTCGGCAACGAAGCATTTTTTGACCATTGGTTCTTCGAACTTTCTTGCTCAAATCATTCAGGGATTCGCATCCTTCATTTATGACATCTTATTCGGAAACACCCTGTATATAACACTATCACTAAAGATTTATAAAAAAACAGTACTGCAATTTCGGTCTCTTCACCATCTTCAGCTGACATCAAGTCCTGAACTAAAGTTCAGGTCGTAACATTGAGATACAAAATTAATAACGGTGCAAATATATATAATACTCGATAGGTATGCTCAAGATTTGCTTTTATTTTGATAGCTCGTCTTCTGAGACTCTACTTATACTTATTCAATATCAAACTTAAAATAAGAACAAGTAAAACATAAATAAATTGCTGGAAGTGTTCTCCACCTGCAAGAATACAGGCCTCTGTGTCACAAGTGTCACAAGGGGTTATTATTTGATTTTTGATTGATCAATTCTTCTCAATGTTCACTGGAGTGGTGTAAACTAAACTTTTGAGATATCCCCATAGGAAAACGTCTAAACAATTTAAGTCTGGGGACATAGGAGGCCATGGTTCTGGCCCACCCCTACCTATGCATCGGTTATTGAATGTATTATTCGAGAATTCCCTAGCTTCTCCACTAAAATGTGCTGGTGTCCCGTCACGCATGAACCACATTATGTTTTCCACCAAAAGTGGCACATCCTGGAGCAATAAAGGTAACTCCTCCTCAAAAAATTGCCAATAAGCGGGATCGTTTAGTCAGTTAGGCAACAAAAATTTCACAATCAAATAATTTTCAATTATTCCAACTCAGACATTTACTGAGAATTGTTCTTGATGATGAGATTCTTCAATCAAACGGGGGTTTTCCTCAGCCCAATAATAATTATTGTGAAAATTTTTGATAGCAGTTAGCTTCGTCTGTGAACATTATTTCACTATCAAAATGAGCATTTTCTCAAATTTTATCTAAGAACCATCGGGAGAAATTCAGTCTTGATGGAAAATCTCGAGGAAGTAGAGTTTGAACGCATTCAATATGAAACGGGTACAATAAAAAGTCGTGGAGAATCCTCCAAACTAGAACATGTGAAATATTCAACAGATTTCCAATTTTTCTTGTACTCACATGAGGATTCAAATCAATACAATCCAAAACTGCTTCCTCAATATCTGGAGTACTCGTAGTTTGAGTTGCACCTTCTAAATGATTATTTGCAGTAAAAGTACCAGTTTGAAAATGTTCGCCTGTTTGGTGTTACTCGATTTGAAAAGCGCACCTGATATAATCGCCTAGCTTCTATTGTGTTTCTGTCAGCCAGACCGTACATGTAATGGATATCAACCAATTCGGCGTTAGTGAAATTAAGCAATAACTTCAAAGTCTTGAAAGTAATTGCTAATTTAATAAACAATTCACTGGTTCAACTTCAGCAACTGTCAAAATAAATAAATAAACGAAAAAAACCAAAGCCTACTAGTCATTTGTTTAATAAGAAGTGCATTTAATTCAGCGAATGCATACAATTGTTTAATAATTTTTTGCTAGAGAACGGTCGGAGATACGAAAAAATTACGTGTCAAAAAAGTTTCTAACTTGAACGAAGATTACGCTGATCAGTGGCGTACTGCAAAAAAGTTTGAAAGGGCAACAGAAGACATGGCTCCGGAAAAGAAAACACCTTGTAGATTCTAGTTAAAATTTAGGACGTGTAATCATGGAGGCTGTGAAAAAAGCTTGCATTTCAAATTTGGGCTGAATATCCTAAAAACTGCAGGTTTGGGGAAAAAAACAATTTTTTCCGGAAATTTCAACACCGTGTAGGTCCGTTACGAAGCTTTTGCGGGCCTATGTTTATATGAACATTTTTTCTTTAAATTGCACGTAGATTCACCCCCTCAAGTTGTGACATACTATTATGTAGCACCCTGTATTTTTGTTTCATTGACGAATTTGTTTGTTTGTTATTCCTTTAACATGCTCTTTCGGCCAACGGCACGCCGGGGAATTCTGTCACCTCACTGACCCGGGAATTTTGCCGAACCCCTCTCGTGTCGAGGAAAGGGATCTTTAATCCAACACATCTCTGTTAGATAGGACCGACGGCTTCACATCTCCTCCGAAAGATGGATACTCAAGCGATTCCCAGAATCCGAAAAATCGCAGACTTTTTGGGAATTGAACCCAGGTAACTCTGCGCAGGAGACGAGCATCATATCCCCTACGCCACAAAGCCGGCTATGAGAAACTATTTTCAATTCTGAGACAAGTTAGTGACAAGAGTACGAGAGCGATTCTGTGGTGCTACCATAGATGGAACGAAATACATATCTTGTTGTACAGAAGGTGACATTAGTTACCATGGTAAAATGATTATCAAGTTCGAGTTACTTTTGATAGATAAATGTCAGAATACCTTCTTCGATAGATAATAATTGTTTTGAATCATTAGATTCCTCAAATTGATAATTTATTCCTTCAGGTATCAGGAATATGCAGATAAGATCTACATTCTGTCAAAAAGCTCAAAACGATTGTTAACATTTTTCTATTGCTAAGTTCCATCGATTCAAAGAAATTGACTTTATAAGATTTATCATAGAAATGAAGAATTTTTAGCTGTTAAACTTCTCGAAAATGATGACATTCATTCAGACAATGTGCAGCTAAAGCTGAATCATATTTCTGATGTAGGAATGACCAGAAATGTTCTTTGTATCTAGCCTTGAAAGAGCGTCCTGTTTGACCTATATAAAAGGAATTGCACTCAGAACATGTTAATTGGTATACTCCTGATTTTTCGAATTTATCGGTTTTATCTTTTGTGTTGAAAAGCAGGCCTGACAATTTGCTAACTGGTTTGAATGCAATATGAACTTTTTTACTATCAGACAAAACTCTAGCAACCTGTTCTGACGTCTTCCCAAAATATGTTAGACATAAATTTTTCGGGCTTTTCTCTCTTGGATTGGGGATATATCATGTTGAATGTGTTGTTGCGTATTTTTCGATTAATTAAACTCTCTATTGCTTTTATATCGAAACCGTTGTTCTCTGCTATTAACATAATGGTGTTAAATTCTGATTTTCGGTCCATGTCCGATGAAGGCAAAGAAATCGCTCTGTGAATCATGGATTTAAAGGCTGCTATTTTTTGAGAATACGGGTGAAATGAATCTATGGGTATGACATTATCCGTGTACGATGGTTTTTCGAAGATATTAATTGATAAACGGTTATTATTCTCCCGGGTAATTGTTAGATCTAAGAAATTAATCAACTTCTGTTTCTACTTTGAACTTAATTTTAGGATGAATGTTATTAATGAAATTCAGGAAAATTTCTAGTTGTCTATTCGTTCCAATGACACAGGCTAAAATGTCATCAACATATCGGTATCAAAATAAAATATGCCTTTTCGTCAAAGGTGAAGTCATAATTTTAGTGTTTTCCAAATTAGACATGAAAATTTCAGATAGAAGGGGACTGAGAGGTGAATCCATAGCTAAACCATTATTTTGTGAATATATCTTATTATTGAACTGAAAATAATTTTGGGTCAAGCATAAATTAAACAGAGAAATTAACTCATCTTTACAGACGACGTTGAGATTTCTTGCCTGTAGAATACTTGATATTAAGGGGACACATTCTGTTCCAGGTATATTCGAAAACATATTTTCTACAACTAATGATATTAATTTTGCGGTTGGAGGCATGAGGAAATTATTTATTTTATTCGATAACTCTAATGAATTTTTTATACTATATTGTGAATGAAAATCTGAAATTGATTTGAATTTGGTATTTAGTTGCTTAGCAAGTATTTGTGTTGGACTATTGGTATATGACACCCCTGGACGAATGGGGTTATTTTCCTTATGTGTTTTAATGAGACCATATAATCTAAGAATTCTAGGATTTCATAGACAGTCTAGAAAATTAAAATCACTCAAATCAAAATTTTCAGTCACACTTGAGTCACGCATAATAGATAGGGTTTATTATTCGGGAAGTCATAGGGTTGTTAATTTATCTGATGTTCAATTCAACGAAAAAGAAACAGATCTTCTTTCCAAAGGTCCTAAATTTGTTCCTAAAATACAGACTAACCCTTTAGATACATTAGCCGTTGAATCCGAAATTTTAATGAGAACCTTAAATACTGGCAAATTTGAAAAGGCAAAAATTGAGAGGATTAAATTATTAATTAAAACTCATAAAGAAAATAACCCCATTCGTCCAGTGGTGTCATATACCAATAGTCCAACACAAATATATGCTAAACAACTAAATACCAGATTCAAATCAATTTCAGATTTTCATTCACAATATACTATAAAAAATTCATTAGAATTATCGAATAAAATAAATAATTTCCTCATGCCACCAACCGCAAAATTAATATCATTAGATGTAGATAACATGTTTTCGAATATACCTGCAACAGAATGTGTCCCCTTAATATCAAGTATTCTAGAGGCAAGAAATCTCAACGTGGTCTGTAAAGATGAGTTAATTTCTCTGTTTGATTTATGCTTGACACTAAATTATGACGTCACCTTTGACGAAAAGGCCTATACTATTTTGGTACCGATATGTTGATGACATTTTAGCCTGTTTCATTAGAACGAATAGACAACTAGAAATCTTCCAGAATTTCATTAATAGCATTCATCCTAAAATTAAGTTCAAAGTAGAAACAGCAGTCGATAGTAAAATAAATTTCTTGGATCTAACAATTACCCGGGAGAATAATAACCGTTTATCAATTAATATCTTCTGAAAACCATCGTACACGAATGATGTCATATCCATAGATTCATTTCACCCGTATTGTCAAAAAATAGCAGCCTTCAAATCCATGATTCACAGAGCGATTTCTTTGCTTTATCGGACATGGACCGAAAATCAGAATTGAACACAATTATGTTTATAGCAGAGAACAACGGCTTCGATATAAAAGCAATAGAGAGTTTAATTAATCGAAAAATACGCAACAACACATTCAACATGATATATCCCCAATCCAAGAGAGAAAAGCCCGAAAAATTTATGTCTAACATATTTTGGGAAGACGTCAGAACAGGTTGCTAGAGTTTTGTCTGATAGTAAAAAAGTTCATATTGCATTCAAACCAGTTAGCAAATTGTCAGGCCTGCTTTTCAACACAAAAGATACAACCGATAAATTCGAAAAATCAGGAGTATACCAATTAACATGTTCTGAGTGCAATTCCTTTCATATAGGTCAAACAGGACGCTCTTTCAAGGCTAGATACAAAGAATATTTCCGGTCGTTCCTACATCAGAAATATGATTCAGCTTTAGCTGCACATTGTCTGAATGAATGTCATCCTTTTCCAGAAGTTTAACAGCTAAAAATTCTTCATTCCTGTGATAAATCTTATAAAGTCAATTTCTTTGAATCGATGGAAATTTTCAAGGCATCTAGGGTAGAAAGGGTTAAGCTGATACTGTGACCTCTACTAGCATTTTATTGATGGTAATTCCTGTATTGTACATGAGTATTCAGTTTTTATTAGCTTGTTGTAGATAATGGACGTATGTCCGAAACCGGTCCAACCAATGTAAAATTTTGTCATTCTTTACATCAATAAATTAGTGATAGTTAAAACAGAGTAACTTGTTTCACTTCATTATTCATTATGAATATCAACTATCACGTAGTTTAGGCTTCATCGATCAATTATTAGAATGACAATTGAAAAATTCAACCTGTATACTGTCATAAACGTTTGGCTTTTATGTGTCCAGTGTCAATTTTCCGCAGAAAAATTTAACAATTATTATTGAGAAAAGAACTTTTTTAATCACACAAAGATTCACCAACTTTATTCCTTAGCATCTTATTATCAAACATCCTGCATATTTATGAAAAATAAGATCTTCTGTTTTTATATGTATTAGGTACTGTTTTTTCAGTTGATTGTCTTTAGCTTTTTATAGGAGTATTCATCTCCTTGATTTCTTATTATGAAACAATTTTCTGAAAAAAAAAGCATTGAGGTAAAATATCTCCTAAAGTTTCACGTACCTGTTAAACTATCCACTAAAATCAAAAACACCGCTAACAACAAAAAAGTTCTCTTTGGTTGAAGCATGTCTAAAAATATCCACAAAAATCCACACAAATAATCACAATGTTTAAAAGGTTTAGTATTTAGTCCACTAGCTCACACCGACGACGTTTTCCACATTTTCGCACTAGCGCATGAACCGTACCATGGACTTCTTGCGTTAACACTTCCAAGACGATGGTCTGTACAAGACTGAAGTAACTGTCTTTACATTCACCTGCTTCTCGATAGCTTGAAGCTAGAAAGCGGTCTTTTAATTGCATATATTTGGCTATATGACTACCTCAATTCTCAACTCTGATCGAAAAAATCTCGAATGTAGGTTAAATATTTGAAGAAATCTCGATGGTGTGCGTATGTGTGAAGTATCGATAATTTCGGATGATCAAACGAGTACGTACAATAAAATACGTATCTTTGTTCTTGTTATTGTGCTTCGAGAAATTGAAAATTAATGCTTCCATATTAGTTAGCTTTAAGCGAAAGGAATTTGATAAAATTAATAAAAACTAATTGAACTGAACTCCGCTTCAAATGGTAGGATAGACTGAGTACGGTTGTGCCATTTTGCATTTGATCGGTCATAGTTTTGTATGTTCACCAGTTAGCTGAACAAAAAATGATTTCTGGTATAATTTATACACAACCATACCTATGAATAATAAAAATTTTATCCCTAAACATAATGATTTGCTTACAGGAGCAAGAAAGGGCGTACCTAGAAGTTCAGCAAGAGGGGGTCAGGCACATGATTGTAATGAAAATTAGTCGAAAATTAAGCGCGGAAAACTGCGAAGGGGTTCGGGGGACGAGATACACATATTAAGTATATACAGGATGCTCCAAAGAAAACTAAACAGAGGCTATATCTACCAAGATATTTATTTCTGATCAAAACGCAAAAACATGTCAATTTTTGTTTCAAAGTGGACATCTTTTGGGGTACAAAACTTGCCTGAAATATTAACCCCCTAAGCGGGGGTTGCAATCCTTGAACATTTTGAATAAGGAAGATGGGTCGAGTGATGGCTCAAAAAAAAGGTGGTATCTTTGTCTACATTGCCTTTAACGAATTTTCATTTTTAATTTAAAACTGTCAGACATACAGGGTGAGCAACTGAAAGATAGGGAAGACTATTTCCCTGAGACTATTCAAGTTTAAGGGATGTAAAATGGAACAGATCCATGCTGATCAATGGCAGTCATCATCAAGTACCATCCTCATCTCGAATTTTAACCCCTGGAGCAGGGGTGACAACCCTTGAAAATTTGGAAGAGGGTAGGTGGGTCGAGTGATAACTCGAAAGAAAGGTATTATCTTTGTCTGCATTCCCGTGAAAGAATTTTCATTTTTGATTGAAAACGGTAGAAGATACAGAGTGAGCCACTGAAAAATAGAGAAGACTATCGCCCCAAGACTATTGGAGTATTAGTGAGAAAAACTGGAATACTTTCATTAAGATCAAAAATGACAGCCTTTGATCTGGAATGAATCGGTTCCGTTTTCTTGTACTAATACTTGAATAGCTCAGGGCGATAGATAGTTTCTCTATTTTTCAGTAGCTCACTCTGGATCTTTTACAGTTTTCAATCAAAAATGAAAATTCGTTCACGGGGATGCAGTCAAAGATCATACCTTTCTTTCGAGATATCACTCAACTTATCTACCCTCTTCCAAATTTTCAAGGATGGTCACCCCTGCTCTAGGGGTTGAAATTCGAGATGAGGATGGTACTTGATGATCACTGCCATTGATCAGCATGGATCTGTTCCATTTTACTTCACAGAAACTTGAAAAGTCTCAGGGTTCTCTATCTTTCAGTTGCTCACCCTGTATCTTTTACAGTTTTCAATTAAAAATGGAAATTCAATCACGGCAATGTAGACAAAGATATCACCTTTCTTTTGAGTCATCACACGACTCATCTTCCCCATTCAAAATGTTCAAGGATTGCAACCCCCGCTTAGGGGGTTGATATTTCAAGCAAGTTTTGTACCCTTGAAACAAAAATTGACCAGTTTTTGCGTTTTGATCTGAAATGAATATCTTGGTAGATATAGCCTCTGTTTAGTTTTCATTGAAGCACCCTGTATAATATATTTTTTCAAAACCAAATTTGACAACATATTTCACGCACACGGCAGTCACTCACTATTTTGATGAATTGAGTCTGAGATGGATGAAGAGAGTTTTATAATTATTAGATATTATAAAATTACACTAGAAATTACCTCCTCGGTTTAGCTGATAGATGAATTTTTCTAACACTTTCTGATAAAAACCTAAAAGAAAATTACATGCATCACAAAAATAAACTTCAGAAACTTATAAATTTCTCAAAAAGAGAATACTTACACAGATGTATCGAAAAAAGTGGTGGTGAGTCCAAAGCTCTCTGGAACCACGTGAATAAAAATTTGCGAAAAAATCTGAAAAAGATATTGAGATGATTAGAAGCCCGAAAAATGGAATGATAGGAGATAAAATCTCCATAGCGAATAGCTTCAATGAATACTATAGTGAAATAGGCGCAGAATATGCTAATAAGATAAAAGAGCCAACAGATATTAAAGAGTATAAATTTTGTTTGAGAGAACTATAGAGAACTATATCTCCCACTGATCCAGTGGAGGTTGAAAAAGTTATATCTAAGCTTAAATCAAATAAAGCTCCGGGATTTGATGGGTTACGCTCTGAGACGCTGAAAGAGATAAGAAAGGAGATATCTACTCCACTTTATGATCTCATAAATGAATATTTTAGTGTAGGATGTTTTCCAGAGTGTTTGAAAAACGGCATCATCAAGCCACTACATAAAAATGGAGACAGAACTAAAATTAAACAGCGAATGGTAAACTTTCTGGACAATCACAATCTATTGTCGGAGAGCCAATATGGATTCAGGAAACACAGATCGACTGAGGACGCAATAAGGGAGTTAACAACGTATATTCACGATCGCATAGATAGAAACGTACCACTGCTTTGCATATTCATAGACTTATCTAAAGCCTTTGATACCATTCCCCATGATAAACTACTTACTAAGTTGCAGAAATATGGATTCAGAGGTGTGGCATTGAAGTTATTAACAAGTTATTTAAATGGTAGGAAACAGGTGGTTAAAATTGAAACTGATTTAAGCGATGAAAGGCAGATTACTCACGGCGTTCCCCAGGGAACGGTATTGGGCCCGTTATTATTCATATTATACATGAACGACCTTCTTCAAATGGAATTTCGTGAAAGTGTTTTGAGTTTCGCTGACGATACCACAGTACTTTATGAGGCCAGCACATGGGAAAATCTACAAAAAATAGCGGAAGAAGATTTCGCGGAAATAGGGAAGTGGTTGAAACATCATAAACTAACACTAAATGCAGAAAAATCAGTATACTTACCTTTCACCTCTTACGAATCCAATCTTCCAAAGCAACGCGTACTGAATATCGACAAGGATTTTCGGGCATTGTGCTTGATCGACATATGAGGTGGGATCACCACTGTAGTTATGTGGCAAAAAAACTTCGGAGGTTACTGGACATTTTCAAATTCTACAAAAGTGAAATGTATATAAACTATCTGAAAATATTAGATCACGCATTCGTGCAAGTACATCTTACATATGGGAATGTTGGATGGGTAGGAGGGTATATTTTGCAGAAATGGATCCTGAAAATCATGAATGCAAAGGGCGCATTTTTTCGAGTGAAGAGATTTTCGCTTTGTCAGGAATGCTTGACATTAGACAGTTGTATGCTCTAAAACTAGTAACTCAAGTATTTACGAGTAAGATGAATGTAAACCCCATTGATCATAAATATGATACAAGGGGAAAAGAGTCAGACTACAAAACACTACGCTGGAATAAAAGAATAGGACAAAGATCCAGCAAATATCTGGCACCACGAGTATATTCGCGTATACCAGTAGACTTGCGAATCTTGAAAAACTACAAATGTGACTAAATACCTAAATTGTGACTAACGCCCTTTTGTAAAAAAAAATAAACCTATCGTGACGAACAATTCAAGAAACATAGTGACTTTCTGTTTCGTGATTACGCGCTGTGAAACTAACTTTACTTTCAAATACAAAAAAAAACATTCCACGCAAAAGAAGTTGTTATAAATTTAAATTTAACAAAATATACGTATCTCAAAGGCAAACAGGCGAGACATTCTTCCGAATGATTAAGCCTCTGCTTTTTCATTGTTTATTACTCTGTATGTATGAAATCAATTGTAATAAACTTTATTATTTATTATCGTGGACTTATGCACTATCTCAGCTGTTAGCAGGATATAATTTACCTTTCCCAGATTCAGCAATCAAAGGGAATAGGCTCGATTACAATATACTTGACATAAATTTCCTAACTATCCTACATGTATTAAAAATTACAGCTTTTTGCTTTTCTATGTAGGTATTCTTATGCAATTCTAATTTCTTAAGGCTATCATGCAAAGTTTTGGGTATTAACCCAGTCGAGGATACGATGACAGGAACAATATCTATTTTCTCGAGGTGCCACATCTGCTTGATCTCGATAGCAAGGTCTGTGTATTTGGACTTTTTCTCCTGGAACTTATTCAGCACGTTGTTATTATTTGGTATGGCGACATCCACCAGCATTGCTGTTCTTGCTCTCTTATCATACACCACCATGTCCGGCCTATTATTCGTCACCATTCTGTCAGTGATAACAGGCCTATCGTAGTATAATCTGATAGAGTCATTTTCCAATACGGGCGCCGGTTGATACTTGTAATATGGCTGGAAGGTATTCAGAAGTCCGTACTTGTGTGCAAGTTTCTGATGGATAATGTTGCACACTTGATTATGCCTGTGAAGATAGTCCGTATTGGGCAGTTGTTCGCATTCGGACGTAATATGCTGTATAGTCTCCGATCTGGCATTTTCTGCACTTATCTGTTTGTGATGTTCCGTCCTTCATTATAAATTTTTTGTAATTGTTTGTAGCGATCACTTGGTCTTGGATGGCCATAAGGAATCCCTCTATTTCTGCGAATAATTCTCCTTTCATCAACCATTTGTTGGAGGCTTCTTTGTCGATGTGTGGTTGATTAATCTCATGGTGATGTCGTCCATGCAATTCCTTTCTTGACCATTGCTCTTGTTTTTCAGTATCTGATAGGAACGGTAGATTCAGCAGGTCATCTCTGGTAGCAAGATTTAGTGGTGTATATCCCCTATCAGCCAACGATACCACTCTATGGAGGTCAGAAGTGAGAGCTTTTGCAGAGAAGAATTCTCTGAGATTTTTTATCTGTTCGGTGTGTAGATTGACAACATCTATTAATCCGCGTCCTCCTTCTTTCCGCTTCAAAGTTGTTCGTATCACAGACGATTTTGGATGATGATTGTTGTACTTTCTCAGCATCGTTCGGGTCTGCCTTTGAATATCATCCAGTTATGTCTTAGTCCATCTGATTATTCCAAATGAGTAAAGCAACACTGGAATGGCGTAGGTGTTAATTGCTTTGGTAGATTCCCCGAGTTCAACATCGATTTCAGCACAGACTTCAGACGCTGACTGTATTCTGAACGAATCTTCTCCTTTGATTGTTTTTGGTCTAGCATTCTGGCTTGTTGGTATCCCAGATATTTGTATGTTTCGCCATCTCTCATGCACTGTATAATATCACCGTTTGGGAGTTGTGTTTCACCATCTATGACTTTTCCTCTTTGAATGTTCAGGGTCTTACATTTTTCAATCCCGAATTTCATATGAACATCTGTGAGAACTCACTGACATTTTTCAGCAAATCATCCAATTGCTTCTTGTTCGAAGCATATAATTTGATGTCATCCATATACAGCAGGTGGGAGATTGTATGATAATTCCTTTCTGCTTTTATTCTAAATCCGTACCCTGTTCTATTGAGCATTGAGGACAATGGGTTAGATCATAGCTAAACAGAACCATAGTGGACTCAAAGAGTCTCCTTGAAAAATTCCACGACGTATGGGTATCTCGTCGGTTTTAATTAATATATTGTTCATGTTGACCTGCAGAGACGTGCGCCAGTGTGTCATTGTTGTCTTCAAGAACTCTACCAGGGCTGGGTGAATTTTGTATATTATTATTATTATCAATACTTTTCCTATTAGCTTTGACGAATTTTCGGTGTACACTCACTAAGCATAACGCACTAATTCTTTCCTCACTCAAAGTGCTTCTTAGCCATGTCTTAACTCTCCTTAGTGTACTGAAAGACCATTCTATAGAAGCAGTAGTTGACGGCAAAGCTATCAACATTTATAAGACGTGCCTGATTGATGGATAGAAAATATCAGTTTCCTTCAAAAGCTCAATAACTTCGAGATTCTTCAAGTTGTTCTCATTCATATTCTTGTCACTCCATAGTTAAACCACAGATCTGCGACGATATTTGATAAATGGTAGAACTTCATGAAAGATTTCGCTATCTCTTGAACTTCCGTGATGCTCATTTTTAGCATATGATATGAATGGAGTTTTGTAAGTGCAAAAGCAGGGATGTTGTCTTCAGAAAATCGTATATTGAGTGAGTTGTTATTGAGTCAAGGTAAGGTATGATGAGTGACCGCCTCCAGTACTCGTTGTCTGTCTGCGATGGGAGGTTACTTCTGTGTTGTTGTAATTGTACCTGGCGCGGTACAGAAATTTCAATGATTACCGCTTCAGCAATGGTTTGAGCATTTTCAAGCATTCTTTAAAAATCCTTTCAACATCTTCGCGATCCTTTTGAATGATAGCCAATATTTGAAGATTTGTTTTATATGGTTTCTTTCCATGATGTGGTCAATAGATTTCGCTTGAAGAGCATTAGCTACAGGTTCTAGAAGGGCAGAATATTTCGCAATTATCTCAAATGCTACAACACATGACGACTTCGTTAAAGCCGCATGAAGTTGGTAAGCAGATTTTCTTGTCCTACAGTTTCCAACTACAGATAAGTTTTCCAAAGATTTAACCACTTCTGGGAAATTTGAGAGAATTTTCTTATGCTCTTCTATTTCTCAGACCATCTTGTCTCACACAGTCTCGATAGATTAGGTGCCGAGCCTTTGCGAGCTGACGATTCCCTGAAGAAACTTATAGTATCCTTGATTGTTGCTATTGTGTTTCTAATCTCCGGTATTTTGTTAGTATCATACACTACGAGATTCAATCTGTGGCTTGAGCAGTGGATAAACGATGATCGAGAATACTTTCTCCTGAGAATTGTCTGCACTCCACCGTCCTTGCTAGTCATTGTAGAACAGTCATCAAAACCAAATCCGGCACAATTTTCCTTCGGAAGATTTTGGTTGACGATGAAGTTGTCAATTGCGTCTGCTTTCGATGAGGCGTCTTGACCTTTCAGTTCTACCAAACCCATAAATTCTTCACGGATTATCTTTTGGATGTCATCAGTAAATCGCAAACCGATATAAAGCTGCTCTTTTCCACCTATATCTGCTGTTTCGTCAGCCATGATAGCGAAAACTCTGGCTCGTTTCACATATGTAATAATACTATCTTTGATTACCTCACCACATAAGATTATCAATTCGTTTTGGATTTTGGGTGATATATAGGAGGCATTTTTACGACATTTCTTTAAATGATGTTCCAATGTCTGGTTACTACTAACAATTCTTAAATGTAGAAGATCGAAGAAAACTCCTTCATCCCCTTCTTTGCCTTTGAGAGGTGTATCGTGTGTACCGCAAAATAGTATGCAATAAATGATTGACGACAACATTTTTCTATTCTCTTCAACTATTTTCTGGTAGGAATTTTGTATTTGAATATCAACAGGAACGTTTTCAAGGAAAGTCTTTGCTGAAGCGGTTGAAATTTTGTGGTACTGACTATCAAGATGTTTTCGACAGTCTTCATGAATATCTTTGAACTTAGAATGCAGTTTTACTATGAAGGATTCCAAGACTCCCTTTACAGTTCCCTAACTGGAGGAAACAACACACAGTGTTTGGAGAGAGCACTCTTCAGGCGACTTGAATAAACTAGCCAAGGTGCATATTGATCTAACCGGGAGTAGTTGAATTTTCTTCTCAAACTAGTCGCATCTCTAGCAAAATCATAATTTTTTGGTGGAATCCAAGGGTTTTGCAACAACTTTTTTCTCACATCTGCCGTTAGCTCAGAAGCTATCTCAACATAAAAACCAATGTCACTTTCAAAAAAGTTTTCTTGTATCTTTAGTCGTGATGAACTCTGATCATCCGCCTATGATGAATTCGGGAGTACAATTTGATCGATTGGGTCATTATCTCTATCATTTCCATTTCTCTTTCGTAACGATTTTTTTAAAAAACATTTTTCCGATAAAAACTACTCTTATTTTTTCAGCACTCAGTCATTATTCAAAAAAAGAGATGAAGACAAACAAAAATATGCACGTAACTAGTTCAAGTGAAAGCCTTATACATTATAAAAACTGTGTTGCCGATGAAATTCATTTCGGGCTTTCTACATCCAACTCCCATTCGATAAAGAGATATTTCACTTATATTTCCTTAAGTATGAAACATTTAAAAATAGATACTTTTACAAAATGAAGAAAAGCTCATTAATCACCTTTTTTGAAATGAAAACCTGGCTGAATTCGAGGAATTTATGAGTATGTACCAGATGTTGAAGAAACCCATGATGATAACACAAGTTTAGTAAATTTTCGTGGAATGCTGACTTTCGATTTTATTATCTCTACTTATATTGTGAAGTTTACTTTGAACCGTTCCTTCCGATTTCTTCGCAAAACCTCGTTTATTGTGCCAGGGTAGTTCAGGGGGGGGGGAGCTGCCCCACTCTGCCTCTCGCTGGGTACGCCCTTGGAAGCAAGTTAAAAAAAGGGACACAACCGACCATACTCCAGAGGTTGAAAGTGACAGGTTCAATAATACTCAGAAATGGTCTGAAATCACTTTTATTTCTCTCTAGCATTTATATAACATACTACTCTTTTCGGAAGAAAAGAAACATAAAAAAATATTTTACTCACTTTACTAATAAGACACTATCATTTGTAGTTATAACAATCAGCATTCACTTATCTAAAGTAGAAACTAGCATAGCTACCTTTACACTCTTTAAGTATACATATAAAATATCAATAAACGTAACATTGAAATCTTTGAAATAAAAACACGACAATACAACAATAAACATAGCAGGCAAAAAACTGAAAAGTACCTAATCAGACTCATCACAGTTATGACAAATATAATGACTAATGCCATCTGTGCAGTCTAAATGAGACCAAAGTCCACATTCTCCTTGCCATTGATCCATTCTTCTAAAGCTCTACTTTCTGAATACCAATTACGCCAACAAGACGAAAATACTTTTCTTCATCTGATGGCAAGGGTGTTGTCCTTTTTTTCGCTTTATCTTTTCCTTTCCCATTATTTGTCCTAATAAGATTTTTCTTTACCCGTTTAGCCTTCAACCGTTGCTGTTTTGCCTCACTGTCTCTTTCTCAAGGGTGTCTGTATAATAGTAGACTTTATCGACCTAGAACCTCTTATTTTTCTTTGGGAGATCTTCGGAAAGGGATGAACAGTTTCTGGTGAAAAAAACAGATGCTGTGGCTGAGGTTGAAGCACTTGGCTCTTAAACATCTACTATAGAATTTTGAATTGAAGAATTACCCGATAAGGAAGTTGAAGGTAAGGGTGTTGAATCTAGAATAGTTCTCTAGGGTTAGAGATCGATTCAGCTCTCTTAAGAGACGGTGAAGGGTCGATTTCTTCTGATGAAATCGCCGGCATTTCATCAATAGCTGCAGTATTGTCGTAAAGGATTGACATGTCCATTGCAAAACGTGATGATACAGGAGTAGTCTCTTCTGTGTCGGGATTTGGTCTGTCTATCACAGAAGATGGTCCTGCTAGATTGTTCTCTTCAGTATCGGCATTTTGGTTTTCGAAAAACCAGCCTAAATATTCGTTTTTGTGACAGCTTGAGGAATAACAGTCTTTACAATAGCTGGTAAGTAATAAATTGACATGGTGTTCCCCGGGTGACTCCGCATCCATCCATCGCATGCAGCATTGATAGATTTTTTTCAAAGGTCCGAAGACAGACCGATCAAGCGGCTGTGCGAGCAGTGAGGATGAAATGGAAGCAAAGTGATTCCGTTTTCCTTTCAAAAATCTAAAATGTTGATATGAACATGCGATTAATGTTATCTAGAATAACCAAGACTTTGTGCATTGGTGAAGCTTGGAGAATTTTTGCAAGTGTTCGAGAAAGACCAGAAAATTTTCATCTTACATCCAGGCTGGAGGTTTTGGAGTCCAAGCTGATCCTACTGAACCGTCCCTGAGAAAATGGTCGTGATAACGAACGCGAGGAAAAAATGATGAACGGAGGAACGCTGTTTCCTAAAGCATTGTCAGCTGAAGTAATGGTTACGACTTTGCCTGGCCTTTCGACGGTAGTCACGCCTGCTTCATCATATTTGTATTGTGACTCGTAGATATGTCTATCTATAATAACTTTCAGATTATTCTACATTTGTTTCAGTTGGTTGCTATTGAAAGACAGGTAGCTTGAGCCACTCGAACTGAGAACGAAGGATTTCTCTTCAAAATGAACAGATCCATTCCTCGCCCGCTATCTCATTCTCAATTCATGTAGTTGGTCGTTTTAGATTATATTCATTTGTAAGCTCGAATGCTAACTTCCGTGCCTTTTCGGAGAGAGACCGAAATAAATATCGACGCAACGTGTTGAGTATTTTGATAGCTGCTGCTCTTGTTCTTTCGAAAACACTTTATTGTGACCGATATACCCCATGCTGACATTACCACGGGCATTCCACTCTCATCCGTGTCGGCATAATCTCGTTTACGAAAGTATTTGATCATTCGATTCATTTGAAACATTTCTCCTGCTTATCGCAGAGAAACTTCAAACTCCTATTTTGGAGTATGCAGGCTCGGTTTGGTGCCCGGTTCTCGCTCGGGATAAAAGCATGCTTGAGGGTGTCCAGCGCCGTGCTACACGTATGACTTTTGGAGTCGTTCGTCCCTCATATAATGAAAGATTGGCTAGAGCGAAGACATCGCGGAGATCTAATCTTGAGCTATCGTATAATTAAACACAATTACGCCAACATGAGATGTTTGTTTAGTTTGAGTGCTGATACTCGTTTGCGTGGTCATCATCTGAAGCTGAAAAAAGAAAAATTTTCGTCGAGACAAAGACAGTATTTTCTTGTGAATAGGGTGTTCGATGATTGGAACAGGTTTTCTAGTGATGTGGTGGACTCAAATTCGTTTAATGAATTCAAAAATAAATTGGACTTTCTTTTATTTAATTAGATTTCGTTTTTGACATAAGTGGATTTAGTTATTATATATGTGTACATATTTAATTATGGCTAAGCTGTGCTTGCAATACTATAGAAATTATTCTTTTGTTATTAGGCTTTTATAGGACTTGTCCCCAGCCTTAAATTACTTCAATAATAATAATAATAATAATAAAACACCTCGTTTTGTTTCTCAATATGCTTTTCATACTGAGAAATATCTTGTCTTTCCCTCTCGGTTTTTTGCAAGCGTGGTCTGGGCATCTAAAACAATAAAAAACAACTTTTAGTTATGCCACGATCTCTACTCATGAAAAATATTACAACCGTACCCAACGCACTTTTTGCGAAAAAACAAGCACCTACGGACAAAGTAATCACTGCTATTTATTTACTAATGAATATATTATATCGATAAATAACACTTAATACTCTGTCTTTATTATTATAATAACAATTATTAAAACAAATCGAACAAAAATACTAACTTCTGACTGTCAAAAACATATATGGGAGGATAATTCAAGCATCTCCTTCGAATCTGGCTTTGCTTTCTTTATCAATCTTCATTTTTCATTCAATAATTCAACATAGAAAAGCCATATATTTTCGAAGAGCTGAATTTTTCATACTATAAGATTTCCATTGGTTAACAAAGTTGCACATTTGTTATATCACGTAAGTTTTTGCATTGAAAATTCATCTCGAAATTGCGAGAATTGAAACATTTTTCAAAACGGAATTTCAAGAATAAATAGTGAATGTTCCCGAAACTGGTTTTCACTATTTCGCAGTTCTCTTACAAGAATCGTGAATAGAACTCTTTTGATATAAAGATCAATTGAATGAGAAATTATATCATATTATGTTAATTTTTTGGTTTATATACTACGGAATTCGATAATATGTATGGAATTCTCACTTAACACTTGGTGAAACATAATGATTAAATGATTCGTTTATCACTTGGCAAAGATTTCACAAACACACACACCACAAAAATTGTCGCATCACCTGGTATTCTGAATTCCACAATCGATTAAGCAGCTCGATCGCAGTTTCTTTGTCAACATATGCTTTTGGACATATGAGGGGAAAAAATCTCATGTATGTAGTAACATTTGTTTCCGTGTGATCTCAAACACGTCTGAAACAAGAATGAGTTTATTTGACTAACAGTATTCATTCTATTTCTCTTCAGTTTCCACGCTAAATTAATGCAAGTTTTCTGTGTTTCTTGTTGATTTTCGAATCTTTGAATTTATTGTAATGGCTGCTGAACGTCCTGGACGCTATTTGAGTGATCATGAAGAGGTAAGAATTGTAACACTTCTAGAGGAGGGGCGAAGCCA
Organism: Cryptolaemus montrouzieri; assembly: GCA_013387265.2. Taxonomy (NCBI): domain Eukaryota; kingdom Metazoa; phylum Arthropoda; class Insecta; order Coleoptera; family Coccinellidae; genus Cryptolaemus; species Cryptolaemus montrouzieri. The sequence continues at coordinate 70,500,118 of JABFTP020000062.1, forward strand.
ACGTTACGTGGCTAATTTGTTGAATGTTAACCAAAGCACTATTCCAAGAGCAATTAATCGGTACCACAAAACAGGGGAATATGGAAGAAGGGCCGGACAGGGAAGAAATCGGATAACAACACTAGTTGATGATCGTTGGCTTCGTTTAACTGCACTAAGAGTTCGGCACTGTAGGGCTAGAATGCTACAAAATGAACTTGCACTTTCCAGAAATGTACATATTTGATTGCAAACTGTTAGGAACAGGCTCAGAGAGGACGATTTCAGACCAAGGGTGACTTCAATTTGTGAGGGAACATGCAAATTGGGGTATTCCAGAATGGTCGAATTTTCTCTTTTCCGACAAGTCCAGGTTCTGTCTAGTATCAAATAATAGACGCATGCTTGTATACAGACGACATGAGGAATGGTGTCAGCAATACAATACCTGGCAAACCGAAAACTTCGGAGGGGCTCAGTAAGGTGTGGGAAGGAATTTCATTCCATGGTCGAACTGAGTTAGTCCTAGTGAATAATGAAAGAATGACAGCGGCCAGATACATCGCAGATATCCTTGAACCCCAAGTTGTACCCTTTGGCCCATTGATCGGCGAAAACTTCATTTCTATGCATGATAATGCTCGGCCTCATGCAGCTAGAGTAGTTACAGAATTTCTGCAGAATGCCGAAATTGATATTTTACGATGGCCAGCCAGAAGTCCCGGCTTGAATCCTATAGAACATGTTTGGGACAACAAGGGGGGCAAATTCAGCAACGTAGGATGACTTGTAGAACACTCCTACAACTAGAAAATCTGCTTCCTGAAATTTGGAACTCAGTGACTCAAGTGTACATCCAAAATTTGTTTGAGGAGCTTGCGAGACATAAACTGGCAGTAATTAGGGCCTGGGGAGGCTGCAAAAAATTTGAAAGGGCAAAAGGAGACATGGCATCAGAAACGAAAACACATTGTGAATTCCAGTTAAAATCTAGGACGTGTAATGTTGGAGGCTGTAAAAATAGCTTCCATTCCAAATTTGGGCTGAATATCTAAAAAACTGTAGGAGTTTTGAAGAAAAAACCAATTTTTTCCGGAAATTTCAACACCCTTTAGATCCGTAACGAAACTCTTGCGGACCTATGTTTATATAAACTTTTTTCTTACAATTGCACGAAGATTTACCCCCTCAAATTGTGACATACTATTATGTAACACCCTGTATAAGTAAGTTCGTTTTCTGTAGTTGACCACTTGACAATTACTTGACGGTCGAAACAGTTGTATTAGTGAAAATGAATTGTTGAAAGTATAAAATATATTTTATTTCATCTTTGTTGAATCTTTCATTATTAATTAAGACCATTAAAACTATAGCTCTAAATAACGGCTTTGATAACATGAAAATTGATGAAATAGTGAAACGAAAACAATCACATATTGGCTATGAGCCAAATATATCGAACTATAAATACAAACGATCCATACAAATTTATTCCACTGACCTATTTTGGGCAAATAAGTGAAAATATCTCAAATAAACTTTCCACATTAGAATCAAAAATTGCCTTCAGACCACAAAATAAATTATCTTCAATGCTATTTAATGCCAAAACTCGAATTCGAAATTTAAATGAATCAGGAGTTTTCTAGTTAACTTATCCAGATTGCAATAATGTTGACATAGGTCAGACTGGTCTATCGTTCAAAATCAGATATAAAGAACATCAGACTTGTTTCAGTGAAAATAAACAAGATTCAAGATTAGCCAACCATTGTATTCAAAACAGACACTCCTTTCCTAGTATTGATATTTTGGAAGTTTTGCATATTGCTCGAAAAGGTAGAAAACTCCATCTCTGTGATTCTTGATTTTTGTGAGGGTCGAATGTCTATCCTTTTTCCTCTTCATCTCGCTTATGTTACATCTCCTTGGATTGTCCTGGGGTCCTACTGGTTGGTTATCCTCCTTAATATATATTGTGATGCATCTATGCTGGCCTGTTATTTTCTCTTCCATTGTACTAGGGATGTCCTCTTTCCTGTTGTCGTCGGTTGTAGCTCCATTATTTGGTTGATCTCCTTGTTTTCGTGGTCTTCCATTTGGTCGTTTGTCTTCGTCGTTAGTCGTGTGATGATTTCCTCTAGTTTGTCGATTTCCATTTCCTTCCTAAGTTGGTCGTTACTTATGTACCCTGGGGCGTTTGTTGCTGTCCTGACGATCTTGTTGAATGCTGCTTGTAGTTTCCTCTTCTCGAATCTGTCCTCTAGATGCCAAATTTGTCCTGCGTGTGTTATTTCTGGGATTAGTAACCATTCGATGATTGTTGATTGGTCTCTTTACGAATGTTTGAAGTTGGTAGAATTTTTAAAATTTTTCATTAACTCGAAAATTGTTGATATTTTCCATCATAAACTCATCTCTTTTGAATGATGTCTTCTCATTTCACACTTCTGAAAGTTACCAAGCGACTCTTGTATGACCAACCTAAAAATTTATATAGTATTGTCGTAAAAGTAGGGTGACAATTTTTGTGGGGAGTGTATATCACCTTGAATTTAACAAGTATTCTTAATTTTTTTCACGAAAGTTCGATAGTTGTCTTTATTTCCTGAAGCAAGTTGTTCGGAATGGAACAGATTCATTCCAGATCAAAGGCTGTCATCTTCCGAAACACCATTCACATCTCAAATTTCAACCCGTTATTTCTAAAGCAGAAGATTGGTCCAGTTATAACCTACTGAGAAAGGATTTTGTTTGTCTCCAATAGTCTTGGGGCGATAGTTTTCTCTATTTTTCAGTGGCTCACTCTGTACCTTCTACAGTTTTAAATCAAAAATGAGAATGCAGACAAAGATAATACCTTTCTTTCGAGTTATCACTCGACCCACCTTCCAAATTTTCAAGGGTTATCACCCCTACTCCAGGAGTTAAAATTCGAGATGAGGATGGTACTTGATGATGACTGCCATTGATCAGCATGGATCTGTTCCATTTGACCTCGCTCAAAACTTGAATAGTCTCAGGGAAATAGTCTTCTCTATCTTTCAGTTGCTCACCCTGTATCTTTCACAGTTTTTAATTAAAAAGGGAAATTCGTTCAAGGCAATGTAGACAAAAATACCACCTTCCTTTTGAGTCATCACTCGACCCATCTTCCCTATTCAAGATTTTCAAGGATTGCAACCCCCGCTTATGGGGTTGATATTTCAGCCAAGTTTTGTACCCCAAAAGATGTCCCCTTGAAACAAAAATTGACTTATTTTTTCGATTTGATCAAAAATGAGTATCTTGATAGTTATAGCCTTTGTTTAGTTTTCGTTGGAGCACCCTGTATACTATTTTCAGTCGATCGTTATTTATCATAACTTCGCTTTAACAATTTAACATATCTCACTCCAAACATTATCATGAACTACTGCCTAGTTTTAATATGGCTAGTTGACTGATTTCTGAAAATCGTTATATTTTATAACGATTTTCACGTTAATGAATAATAAGCATACCGCATTTCTTTACCAGAGATCTAATGTGTAAATCAATGTTGAACTTTAAATTTTTTTAAATGGGACAATAACGCAGTTTTCGAGATGGCGTTGGACATGTGATATGTATGACATCACACACAAGTAAACAAATTTATAACCCAATTTATTGAATGCAGAATTGTATAAAAGGCATGTATTACCAAAATGACGAAAACGTTCAAAAAAATACCCACAAAATGTGGGTACAAAATCTCTACGAATCCCAAGAAACAAAAATTTAGTTAGATTAGTTCGAAGTAACTACTTCTATTATTATTATTGACACTTTGGCAATGTTTAGTCCCAAGACTCAATTGTTGATGAGATTTCTATCTAAAATTCATGACAACCCCCTTGGACTGTCAACTGAAGCAAACTTTACCTCTAAGGATTTCTTTCGAGGATGTCCCACACATACTGAATGATATTCAGGTCTGGAGACCAGGATGATCAAATTATGCCCAGTTACCTCAGTGGATGTAGAGCCAACGTTTTCCTTTTCTGAATGGTCGAAGATACAACCTTACCCCTGAACATTTGGAACAATACTTTAGTGTTTACGTTTACGAAAATATCAAATAATTTTATGCATTTAATGTTATTGTACCTAATATCACCTATCAAAGGATAATTTACTAATTGTATGCTGAATTTGAAATAAAAATGAAAACTTACTTTTCTCTTTCTTTTGGGTTCCTGAAATTCATCACTTTATTTCGCATATTCTGCCCATTTTCCTGCATAATTCAAGCATTTCTCATGCATATTTGCACGCACAACCAAGCTTTTCATGTTGCATAAATTCCGGTGTCTAGTCAGTACTAATAAAAATCCAAATTCTGGTGGATGCGCTTACTTCTGATTCTAATTTGAGATTAGCTGTCGACATCTATGGAGAAGCTGATGTACTCGTTGTAGTGTTTGCCTATTAAGGACAGATGTCACTAGATACCCAATTTCGCTCGACCTTGAAAGAAGTGAGATAAAAGATGATCCATCTAATTATACTAAATCCTATATCTAAAACAAAAAAGAATGTATCTCGGGGCTAAGAATGAAAACACTAAAAACTGGTTTTAGAAAACACATGTTTCTTTTCTGGATCGAACTCTCACAAGAACCGTTCCAAGTTAATATAATATAGGTCACCTCTACCATTGTCAGTTTGAATAAAATATTTTTTGCATCCAGTAGTGATCATACAACGGGCATTGAAGGTCGAGTTTGAATAAGCTGATTGTTATTTAGATTAAAAGAAGGAAAAAACTGAAAGAATAGTATAGAACAACCCAATTGAGTACACTACCTACAAACTAGTTTGTTTCTTATTCGATGAAGTTTTCATCTCAAATTTGTTTAAATAATGGTTGATACTAATGTAATATTAATATTCCGATACCTGTGCCAAAATGCAATTTCTTTTTTCTCCAACAAATATAGAAGTCACCAAATCGCCCATTGGTGATTGCGCTTATCATAGACTCGACAGATTATGCATAAATTAGTCATTATTACTCATGTAGTTCGTGTCAAGATCATTGTGATTTCTGCAACTTTCTAGATCAGGCATTGTTTCAAATGTGCTGTTCTACTATGACATGAACCGGTTTTTGAGGTGGAACATTCAAAGAAAGATTCATTCCGAAGAAGAACCTAAATTATACTCACAAATCATTTGTTTGTTTGTTATTCCTTTAACACGCTCTACTTCCGCCTTTCGGCTAATGACACGCCGGGGAATTCTGTCACCTCACTAACCCGGGAATTTTGCCGAACCCCTCTCGTGTCGAGGGAAGGGATCTTTAATGTCCAACACATCTCTGTTAGATAGGACCGACGGCTTTACATCTCCTTCGAAAGATGGATACTCAAGCGATTCCCAGAATCGGAAAAATCGCACCGACTTTGTGGGGATTGAACCCAGGTAACTCTGCGTAGAAGACGAGCATCATATCTTCCAGGCCACCGAGCGGGCCTCACAAATCATGATTTTATGGGAGAGCTGATGACTTCGTAGTTTCCAGAGATAGATAAAAGGCAGCGAAAAAAAATCAGAGATCAAGAAAGCCTGTGCTGCATATTATTGATTTGCTATAAGACGATTCACACTTTTGTAACAACACTTCGACAATGGATGGAACACGTATTTTCAAACGATTTCCTCTTACAAAGTTCCGCAAACGAATCGTTTTAGAGAACCAGGGTGTTCAAGTTAATATTTTGGTATTTTGTTGGTAACTTTTGCAACTTCTGAAACAAAGGTTCCAAATTTGAAATGTAGGCTACTTTTTCCTTACTCAGCATTGTTCTAAAAATATACAGGATGGTACATCTTCTTGAGTCATCTTCGAACTTTTATGCAATACACCACTCACTGAATGTCTCGCATGATATTGTTTGATTTTTGAACTTTTTGCCACTTTTTCCTTAACTGTTCATTACTATTTTTCGGTTAAATATCCATTAAAATAGGTAAAGTTGTAATTTTTTTGAGTAACGAGTTGCGAGAATAATCTGCAGATGCAGGGAGAATGGTAGTCGTGAAAGGAAACCTCGGTAAGGACCACCTCGAGCAACAACAGCAATCCACAAAGGTTCGCTACCGCTAGGCACCTTCGAACGCAGCTTCGACAGAAAAAAAAATTAGTTTGCTTTTCTTGCTTATTATCCTTTAGTGACCAACCGAAGATCAGTTTACAATACCTCAGCCCGGTAAAAGAAATATTACCGGTACTCAAGAGCAGGCAATAAGTTCACAAGAAAACACACACTTAAATTGAATAAATATATTAGATCTATTTCGTTCACACAAAAGCTGAATAAAAATTTATTACAAATTAAAGCAGAAACTGACGGGTCGACTCTCTAAAACTAATTCAAAATGATTAATTTATAATATTATATGTACGACATAATTTTAAAGGATACAAGGCCACAAGTTATTTTACAGAAGAATTTACAAGTTGAAAATCAATCAAAAAGGAATATGTAAAATACTAGAATCACTTATCTTGAAACTGGAAAAACTTCTAACGGTGTTATGGGGCTCTAGAAAATAGCATTTTTTTAGCAATCCACTTCTCAAGATAAAACGTTGAAATACAGCTTCTCCCAAAAAGTATTTGAAAATTTGGAAGAGGGTAGATGGGTCGAGTGATACTTCGAAAGAAAGGTTTTATCTTTGTCTGCATCCCCGTGAACGAATTTTCATTTTTGATTGAAAACTGTAGAAGATACAGAGTGAGCTACGGAAAAATAGAGGAGACTATCTATCGCCCTGAGCTATTCAAGTATTAGTGCAAAAAAATGGAACAGATTCATTACAGATCAAAAGCTGTCATCTTTGATCTAAATGAATCTATTCCAGTTTTTCTCACTAATACTCCAATAGTCTTGGGGAGATAGTCTTCTCTATTTTTCAGTGGCTCACTCTGTATCTTCTACAGTTTCCAATCAAAAAATTCGTTCACGGGGATGCAGACAAAGTTAATACCTTTCTTTCGAGGTGTCACTCGACCCATCTACCCTCTTCCAAATTTTCAAGGGTGGTCACCCTGCTCTAGGGTTTGAAATTCGAGATGAGGATGGTACTTGATGATGACTTCCATTGATCAGCATGGATCTGTTCCATTTTACTTCACTGAAACTCGAATAGTCTCAGGGAAATAGTCTTTCCTATCTTTCAGTTGCTCACCCTGTATCTTCTACAGTTTTCAATTAAAAATGGAAATTCAATCAATTCAAATTTAAGGTGATGTAGACAAAGATACCACCTTTCTTTTGACATTTGAATTGTGGAGGCCGTTACTTGATGTAGATCCATGATATAAATGAGGTAAAAAACACAAGGTTTAACTTTAATCTACACTTTATTTGAAAAAATTCGACGACGTTTCGCTGACACAGCAGCTTTATCAAGAATGAAAAACAACTGTGTCAGCGAAACGTCGTCGAGTTTTTTCAAATAAAGTGTAGATTAAAGTTAAACCTTGTGTTTTTTACCTCACCTTTCTTTTGAGTCATCACTCGACCCATCTTCCCTATTCAAAATGTTCAAGGATTGCAACCCCCGCTTAGGGGGTTGATATATCAGGCAAGTTTTGTACCTCAAAAGATTTACCCCTTGAAACAAAAATTGACCTGTTTTTGCGTTTCGATCAGAAATGAATATCTTGGTTTAGTTTCTGTTTAGTTTTCGTTGAAGCACCCTGTATACCAACATGTACCATCAATTAGTAATTCTACGCCCAAATATACATTAATTTCTCATGAAAATGCTTTTCCATTCGAATGTTTATTTTCTTGACAGTTTACACGCCATATTTACTTTTCAGATATGATTGCCCTTCAATTCTCAATATTAGGCAACAATTTCACTCATTTACAGTCTAAGACCTACGTGACATGAATCCGTCAATAGTGGCGTACTCCATATCCCGTCATAACAGAGAGAGATATTCAAATGGAAATCTCTTCAAACCAAACCAAATTAACCTAACCGAACCTCAAACCTAATTCAAATTTATAATTTGGATTTGAATAGGTTAGTAGGTTAGCTTTTAGGTGAAATTAGGTTAGTTAGGTTAGGTTTGGAAATATTCCCATTTGAATTTCGGTCTCAGTTATGACAAAGATGATTTATATACTTGGTCTATGGTTATGAATGCGATAGACAGATTCTATCTCTTTCTTTCATCGTTTTGAGCCGTACGTCGTATAACATGTAACATGAAATCGTTGTAAATATGGTGGGTTAACTGTCTAGAAAATAAACAATCGAATTAAAAAGCATTTTAATAAGAAATTAATGTATATTTGAGCTTAGAACTACTGATTAATGGTACATGTGTATATTTTATCCATTGTAATAGTAACAAGGACATTTTAATGAAGCAATTATAGAGTTTGAATGACATAGACAAGAGGACTTTCAAAGAAATTTTGTTTTTTTTTTCCTAAACGATAGCCTTCCGGAGCAAAATCATTTCAGATTTGGTTCTGGGACCCAAAATTAGTAAGTAAACACTTTTTCAGTGAATTTTGACTATCGACACTATACCAACTAATCAACTAACAGCGAATATGACAATTTTGTGTAGTCATGTCAAGCTGATGGATTCCTGTCAAATTTTCTGACACCCGTCATTGTCAGCGGTCATAGAAAAAACTCTAAGAGATTTTTTACGCATTTTAAAGCGAAAAAAATGATATATCTGGACCTGGTATCTGAGCCTGAAAATTAAGTACAAAAAATATGGACAAGACGTCCTAAGATCCTACTGGTCTGAAATGCCGGAAACAAATATCTGCGAAGATTGCCGTAACCAAAAGTTATAGAAACTAAATCAGATGATAATTACACTTACCACTTATTGATCGAACACGAGCCTTAGTTTACAAAAGTCCAAATTCGAAAACTATAACCCAAAAGGTTGTTGTTGTTTGTTTCATTTTTTAACACTGTGCTCGGAAACTTAGCCCATTTACACAGCTGGACCTACAGCTTATAGTGGATTCCGAACCACTCTCCTAGACCGTGCAATGATAATTACCACCTCATCTGGACTTCGGAAGTTTATGCCCTCTTTGGGCGACTTTTCCAAGTACCACAGTTTTTGTTCAATAACTTGAACCCGAATTCGAACCAGGGGCCTCGGCTAAGCATATTCCTGCATACTTGCTCACTAACCGTGCAGCTACCGAGGCGGTTAACCCCAAAGGTGTAAAACTCAAAATCGTAGCAGAAAAGCAAGTTGTAGTTGAAAGGCAGCAACCAGAAATTAATCTCTGTCAAGTCTTTCCGAACCCAAAGAATCAAATCATGCGCAGGAGGGGCACGGAGCACAATACCATAAGGACTACTGTTAGTACACGGAATAATAAGTGGCGACTCACATGTAATGCGAAATGGTGAAGGCGTAGCTTGTTGAATCGAAAAAGACATTTTACACGCTACATGGTAGAGGAGGATTTCAAGATTTCAAATTCATGGTGCGACAATCATTACAAAGCTTTGAAATCATTGGAGAAGCTGCATCTGCAAACACTGCTGCAGCACAAAGATATCTTGAAGAATCTAACCTAACCTAGTAACTGATGGAGGATATAAACTTGAGCTAGTATTTCATCATTCATTTCCAAGAGCGAAAAGTCTGCCCTTGTAGTTAAGGCAGTGTTTTGGCGTGCTAATAAGCCTGGCTTACAAGCGCCATATTTTATGGCTGATTTCGAAATTGTTTTGTTTCAGAAGTTGAAACTTATTTAAAAAATGATAACTAAGACCAAGTATCCAAATATAAAAGTGACATTCTTACATCCCAACACGACGACTTTGCTTCAACCTATGAACCCAGGAATAGCCCATGCCTTTAACCTCTATTACATTAGAAGAACCACTGCGGAAAATGACGAAGAATTGAAACAGGAGTTCAGGAGTTGCTTGAATCGCAAGATGAAGATTCAACTGAAACCGACTCGGAGGAAATGTTAGACTCACAGCTTATTGAAGACGATACTTTAACAAGCACTAGAAACGTGACGTCTTGTTTTTAAGAGGCAAACTGCTGATGCCACTGATTGATTTTTTTATATATTAATTTATTTTGTCACCTATAATCCCATATAAACTACCGATTCCAAATTTTCGGTTTCTGTATTCGAGGCATATTTACAGAGCAGATACTTCATACTGTACTGCAATTTTATTCAAATCCAATTGTATATTTGACTTCGCGAATTACTCACTTTCCAGTATTTTATGCATATACGTTGTTACTCTCATTATACTGCGAAATAAAAATTGAGTATTAAGAAAATGATAATTCAATTATTTCAATTCACGTATTCGGAGTTTTCTAACTCTGCCACTGTATTTATATGTCCCGTTCACGAAGTCAATGTTCCGCGCCTGTCTCTGTTTCTATTCAGAGTGTAATGCTTAATAAACGTAAACATGCGAAATGCGTTTCCCTGTACTACGAGTTGCGCGTGAAGGCGCCATGTATCCCCTGCTAACCTTCTTCGTTCGGTACTCTCCGTTTATAGTCGGAGAATCACAATATGCTTCCAACAAACAACGTGGTCATTCTGACAGTATTTATTAGTTAATAATTCAGTAGTTTAGTGAAGCATTTCCCAATTTTGAAATGATATTACTATTTTACGCTTGGAAAGGTATATTCATTGGCATTTAGTTTAGTGAAACTGTCAACTTCCATTTCCGAAGAGGCATAGAACTAGAAACAAATGGATTCCAATATGGATAACACAACAGATGATATTATTGCATACCTTAAAGCTCAAAATAAACAATTTACAGTGATGTCTGAAAGTGAACAATTAGTTATTAAGGAGAATAGGAGTAGACCTGATTTAGATTTGCAACAGAAGGATGGAGGAACAATTAGAAAATTCAATAGGAAATGGTACGATACATATCCATGGTTAACAGGATCTGTCAAGTTCAATAAAATGTTTTGCCTTGTTTGTACTTCATATGGAGGAGAACCATCATGGGGACAAGATGGTAAGTTAATGAGACTAACCTTTTCAATAAAAAATTGATAACAAATGCAGAATGAAAATGGTTTGTAGAAAATGTTACCTTCATTAATGTCCCAACTTCGATGGTTTTATAGGCAGCTATGTAAAGCATTGCGAGTGAAAAAAATGACCCCCACTTTCTCGGTCTCGAATATCGATAAAACCTTATTGGTGAAAACCAATTTCAGTTTGTTTTCAAGCTATTCCGGAATTTTTGATTTTTTGGGATTTGAGTATATTATTAATTAAGTTACGTGGAAAATATTTTCACATTCTTTAGACTCTATGGATGCATTTGAAAAATTTTTACTTAACGGTTTTCGAGGTGTTAGGTTAGGTTAGGTTAGATTTTGTTATGTGTTTTTCAATACAAACTATACGCGGAATTGGTCACATTGAGTATGGTAATATATTTCCTCTCTCTCTTTTCTTTTGAAAATATATATAATATTATTATGGCGTATTTTTCAAAAAATGAAAAGTCATTTCAACCGATATTTTGGAAAATTAAAATAGGTCCTTCAAAGTCGTAAGATACCACAGTACCTTAGAACTAAAGTCTACAATCAGTGTATTTTGCCTGTAATCACTAACGGCTGCCAGAAATGGACCCCTACTAGAGCCATTATGACCAAAATGTGCAAACCCAAAGAGCAATGGAACGCAGGATGCTTGGAATAAGACTAACAGATAGGAAAACAAACGCATGGATAAGGAAAGTCACTAAAGTTCTCGATGTCAGAGTAGAAATTGCCAGACTCAAATGGGGCTTCGCGGGTCATAATGCAAGACAAGGAGATGGCTATGGAATGTCGAAGTACAAAAATGGAGACCATATTTGGGCAAAAGAAGAAGAGGTCGCCCTCCAATGAGATGGGGAATCACCTGAAACGCATTGGGGGCACAACTGGTATCAGGTAGCACAGAACAGAGACTGTTGGAGAGAACTGGGGGAGGCCTATGTCCAGAGTTGGATGGCTGAAGAAGAAGAAGAATAGTAACAAGGCATTTTAATGAAGCAATGATAGAGTTTGAATGATGTAGACAAGACGACTTTCAAAGAAATCTTTGTTTTTTTTCCCTAAATGATAGCCTTCCGGGGCGAAACGATCTCAGATTTGGATTCTGGGACACAAAATTAATTAATAATTACTTCATGCGGAATCTCTTATTTTCTTTTATTTGTTTATTTCTTAAAATAAACCTTAATTTATTTCTTCTTTCAATTGAAATATCTCAAAATCCTTCGAATATTTCCTGAGGTAATATTCAAAATTTAGAGTGATTCCATATAATTTTGGTTGTGTGTACTCCTTTTGCCAGACTAGGTAGGTCGCAGAATGGTCCTTTTTTTCATTTCATATAAAATTATATAATAAACTGCAATTATCTTTTCGATCAGTGTCAAACAAAAAATTCAAATCTGTGACAAAAGCACTTTTATTAGAAAAAAAAACCCTGTACGACACTAACGATTATTTTAAATTGAGTTTTAAAAGTTTAGGATCACCACCTAATTATACTCTCATTCTTATACAGGGTGCTTCAACGAAAACTAAACAGAGGCTATATCTACCAAGATATTCATTTCTGATCAAAACGCAAAAACAGGTCAATTTTTGTTTCAAGGGGGACATCTTTTGGGGTACAATACTTGCCTGAAATATCAACCCCCTAAGCGGAGGTTGCAATCCTTGAACATTTTGAATAGGGAAGATGAGTCGAGTAATGACTCAGAAGAAAGGTGATTTCTTTGTCTACATTGTATCTGAATAATATTAGCACCATCAGTATTAATGAAAAGAATTTGGGTTCATAGTTAATTGATATTAAAGATAAAATGAAACTATTGGATGAAGTGAAGTATATTAAATACATTGCCATGAATGCGAGACATTCTACAGGGTGCTTCAACGAAAACTAAACAGAGGCTATAACTACCAAGATATTCACTTTTGATCAAAACGAAAAAACAGGTCAATTTTTGTTTCAAGAGGGACATCTTTTGGGGTAAAATACTTGCCTGAAATATCAACCCCCGAAGCGGGGGTTGCAATCCTTGAACATTTTGAATAGGGAAGATGGGTCGAGTGATGACTCAAAAGAAAGGTGGTATCTTTGTCTACATTTCCTTGAACGAATTTCCATTTTTAATTGAAAACTGTAAAAGATACAGGGTGAGCAACTGAAAGATAGGGAAGACTATTTCCCTGAGACTATTCAAGTTTCAGTGTGGTAAAATAGAACAGATCCATGCTGATCAATGGCAGTCATCATCAAGTACCATCCTCATCTCGAATTTCAACCCCTGGAGCAGGGGTAACAACCTTTGAGAATTTGGAAGAGGATAGATGGGTCGAAAGAAATGTATTATCTTTGTCTGCATTCTCGTGAAAGAATTTTCATTTTCGATTGAAAACTGTAGAAGATACAGAGTGAGCACTTTTGTTTTACTTTCTTGAATATTTTCTTCATCATATTCTTTGATCCTTAGTTCTTTAAAAGATCCGTATGTTCGCAAATTATTTTCCAAACTTTTGAAGATACAAAAGATAACAAAAATTGTAAAAGTGAGAAATAATAATTAATTATTTTGGCAATGAAGAGGCGTTCTCTGTGGTTTCACCAAACACAAAAACATCTTGTTCCGTATCGGAAGTTTTTCTCTGTGATCTGTCCATGTCCACAGATTTGACCATTTGCTCAAACCCCTCAAAATCGAAATTTCCGGGATAACACGAAAAGAAAAAATCATAATTCAAATTCATTTTCACCTACAAGATTTTCTCGAAAATCGATACTGACGATTGAGGGGTCATTTTCAATTTGCAATGTTTCACATAGAGGCCCCACAAAACCATCGAATTTTAGTTTCAAAAATGGTGAAATGCTTTCTTCCCTAATTCATTTTTTTTCTTTCAACAGGGATTGATGTCATTAAAAACTTCACAAACAAAGCAGAGAAGCACCAAAGTTCCAAGAAACATATCAAAAATATGGAGCTCTTTCTTATGGTAGGAAAAATACGTAGAGTTCGAGAAAAAGAAGAACTCTTGGTAGCAGATAGAAAAAAACGTGAGGACGAAGACATTCAAAGACGTGAAATTCTGTCACAGATTATAGATACGATTTTTTTCTCCATTCAGAGAAGAAAAAGCAGAAACGAAACTGATTTTACAGAGGAAACAGCTTTAGAAGAACTTATAATGAAGAGGTATTTGTATGATACTTGTAACTTCAAGGAGATTTATGGAAGTATGCATTGCAAGTTGATGGATTCGTTAGAATCAGTTTTATTGGCAGATATAAGAAAGGAGATTAATGAGACTGAGTTTTGTTCCATCCAAACTGATGAAGTTCCTTATAGGAAAGTACCTGCAGTGTAATCATAAGGTGCGTATATATATATATATATATATATATATATATATATATATATATATATATATATATATATATATATATATATATATATATATATATATATATATATATATATATATATATATATATTCTGGTTTTAATTGGTAAGAGTAAAGTCCAATTTTGAAACACCAGGAATAGCGACCATTTGCAGTTTAGGCAAAGTTGATTATTTATTACTGTTTGTGAACTATTTTGAATTGATTTTTCAAGTGTTAACACTGACTTTTCAAGAGTTTGTCGACACTTTGGTACTTTATTAAAGGTTCTTTGTGCTCAATTAGTTTTATTAAATTAGGAATAATTTCATAAAAAGAATTCTTCATATCAACCCACAAAATTTTGAATTCTCGCGCCCCTTTGCCTACACTGCAAATGGCCGCCATGATGTCAACCTACTTCACAACTTTCAGTGCATTACAGTGGAAGTCAGCAATCCAGCGAATATATAGGGGGTTTTACCCCGACGAGTTGCCCATATATCTGTTCATGCAATCAAACTGATTTCATGAAAAAATATAAATCCACCACCCGGTAATTAATACCATTGCCAGGCAATGATTATAATCAAAACATATCCTGGAGTAATTATATATTAGGATAACGTTAAATGTTATGAAAATATATCAATCTACCAGAATATATACATACTATAGCATCATCAGACAATGATATCAATGTACCAACGAGTAGTTTCAGAGGCTTTCTCCCCGGAAAAATCCAGTGTACGGACCTTAGTCAAGTAACACTGAATGTTACTCATTAATAGTTTCCTTTGTGTGAAGTGGTGAACGATCGAATAGAATACTGCTCTGAATATAAATATGACAAAATTGTCAGTTAATTATATTACATTTATATAAACAAATAAATAAAATATGAAATGAGATTCTGAGCAGTATAAACTAAAGAGAAAACCTATGACTCTACCTCATTATTATTTTCGGAAAGAAACCTACGAAGAATATTACAAGATTTGATGACTGTTATCTTTTGTAACTGTTCAAACAAATTTTTCTTCACACCCAAAATCTCAATACTTTTGTGAAGATTTCTAGGAATAACGCCTGTTGTAGAAATAATAATCGGTAGAATAAATATTTTCTTCATTTTCCATATTTTTTAATCTCGTCGCCAAGCATCATATATTTAGAAATTTTTTCATTGTATTTATTTTGTATATTATGTGTGTCGGGTATAGCAATATCAATTATATGTGTTATTTGATTCTGTTTATCATTAAGAACGATATCTGGTCTATTGTGTTTTACAGCTCTGTTGCAAAGAATTGTTTTATCAAAATAAAGTTTATATTTGTCATTTTCACAAATAATCTCAGGTTCATATTTGTGAAATTTTTTTCTTTGGGAATTAGGTCATGTTTAATTCCTAGATTAAAGTGAATAATATTAGCGACGGCATTATGTCTTTCTAAATAATCTGTTGAAGCAAGGACTGAGCAAGATGATAATATATGAAAAATTGTTTCTGAAGAACAGAAACATCTACAACACATGATGTGTTTTCTATAATTCCTCGTGAAAACAACCTGATCCTGGATCGCAATTGCCAAGCCTTCTGTTTCAGCAAACAATTCTCCAGATACTAACCATTTATTCGATGCAATTTCATCAATATAATCATTTTTCAATTCTTTAGGGTGCTTTCCGTGTAATTCCTTCTGCATCCAACTTTCTCTTTTAGAATTATCATCAAATATATCAAAATCTACCTTTTGCATTGTCAAGTTCAGAGGTGTAAGATTATAATCTGAAGCAACAACAATATCATGTAATTTAGACGTTCTCTGTTTATCATGAAAATGGGAACGTAGATGAAAAATCTGTTTACTATGAAGATTATTCAAATCAATTAATCCACGACCTCCAAGATGTCTAGGTAGTGTAACTCTCTGAACAGCTGACTTTGGGTGGTGCTTATGATATTTACAGAGCATTTTCCTCGTTTGACATTGTAATTCATTTAGATCAGTTTTAGACCATTTAATAATTCCAAAAGAAGATGTAAGAATAGGAACTGCATAGGAGTTGATAGCTCTGAAAAGGTTTTTACTAGTTAAATAACTCTTGATGATAATTCTAAGTCTTTTGTAATATGAACGTCTAATATTTTCTTTAGTGCTGCTATGGTTAATTGTCTTCTCTTGACAAAATCCAAGATATTTATATGTATCTCCTTGATGCATTGGCTCGATTTCGATATTGGAAATCTTTATATAATCAGAGGTGATCTTTCCTTTTTCAATAGAAAGATTTTTACATTTTGGAAGCCCAAATTTCATATGAATATCATTGGAATAGTTGAAAGTAATCTCAAGTAGACTTTTTAAATGAGATCTGGTTCCGGCATATAATTTAATATCATCTAAATAAATTAAGTGACTTAATTTGAATTCAGTTAATAGACTATTTTGAAGCCGAAACTAGTAGCATTTAATTCATGAGATAATGGATTGAGGCAAAGACAAAACCAAAGAGAACTTAAAGAATCACCTTGAAAAATGCCTCTTTTGATTGGAATTACTTCGGATTTTAACGATTGTTTCGAAATATTTAAATGAAGATTGGTTCTCCAATTTTTCATTACAAATTCAAGAAAATGACGAAGTGTCTTATCAATTTTATAAATTTCCAAAATTTCTTGAAGCCATGAATGGGGAGAACTATCAAAAGCCTTTTGGTAATCAATGAAGGCTGTATGAATATTTCTCTTCTTAGTTTGAGCTTGATTCAAAGCAACAGAATCAATTACAAGTTGCTCTTTAGTACCAAGGTGTTTTTTTCTACATCCTTTTTGATGCTCGGAATTCCTTGTGTGAAAAATAAAGGAGTTGCTGAGGGGTTCTTTATTATAAATGAAAAATATTCAGGCAATTTTTCATGAACGCAAGAGAATTTCTTGAACCAAAAGTTATGAATACCATCAACACCTGGAGATTTCCAATTTTTTGTGTGTTTAATAACTGATGTTATATCTTCGTTTGAAAATTTTTCAAATTGCATGCATTCTATTTTAGAAAATCGAGACCTTTCATTTAAAATCCAACTTGCATTGGAATTGTGTTGCCTTGGCACTGCCCAAATTGAAGACCAATAATCAGTTAAAATATCAATTTTAGGAACTCCATTTCCAGAAATATTTTCATTTGAACCTGAAATAAATTTGTAAAATGTTTTTCATTATTTTTGAATAGTTTGTTTTGGAATTTTCTATCTGAATTTATTTTATATTCACGTAGTCTAATGGAGTATACTGAAAGTTTTTGTTTTAAAGTATCGATGTATTCTATCAATTGTCCATTACTTATCTCATTATTTTTATGGGTTTTATATTTGAGGAATATTTTTCCAATATGTGCCATAAGTTTTTTTGATCGATTACCTCTGGAATATTGAGTCAATCTTCCTAAATCACATCTGATAGAAGACTGGAACGAATTATTCCAATCGTTAGCTGCTACATCCAAAATGGCATTTTTATGTGTTTGTTATCAATTGGTTTCTCTAACGAAGCCAGTATAAGGAGGAGTTTTTGGGGTTCGTCGAAGTAAAAAAAACTGGACGCGTTGACAGCTGCTTCAGCTATTCTTTAAAAGTCTTGAAGTTGATCCTCAGAACTGCTGCTTGACAATGTCAGTGGAAGAAAATGGGATGCAAAAACATCTACGAAAATTTTTTCCAAGAGTGTTGTTTTTCTACTGTGCTAGTCACAAGCTCAACCTGCTTATCAATGACCTTAACGACATTCCTGAAGTGAGAAACACAATTCGATCCATCGAGGACAATTTTTCTGTGAATTACCTCTAGGAGAGTGCGTGCTCCCTCAATGTGAATCACGATGGTCATAAAAATATAAAAGCATTCGGTTTTTTAAGGAGAACTTCGCTCCGATCATCAATGGAGTGCTAGCGGAAGGCAACGCAGCTAGTCGAAACAGCAACTAGAAGTACTTTCATGTACTGCCTTTTTCATCTTATTTGGATCCGGTTGTTATTGTATTACAGGCTGTGTTCATTGACTTGCTCCAGGTCAAAGATCAAATACAGATTATTATGGACATAATTTTTGACCACCTACACAAGGCGAATAAAACAGCGGAGACCATCTATAAAGAAACAACTTGCTGAAGAGATCAGGTTCGAAATAATTCAGCCGAGAATAGTAGGAAAGCAAACTCTTTGGGCTAACCCATCCACAACGTCAACAGCAAACCACTCTAGAGTGAGCGTATTCATTCCGTACATAGACTCATTTTCACTTTTGGTACGGTTTTCTGTCCAAAATAGTTGTCAATCGTTCTCAAGAGGCTCCATCCTAAAACAATACAAAAAGGAACAACATTCTATGATGCGCGGATAGAAGTGGGAAAATTTCATGAAATCAAGACACTCCACAGTGTCGAACATTCAGCACTACATGTCGGATAAAAACATGGCTAAAATCTACAACGTCCTCCACAACGGATTAGCTTTAATATCAATTCACAGGAAAACGTTAAAGAACAGTATCAACTTTGAGAAGATAGCACTTAAAAATTTCACAACCAAGAAGGCTCGGCGTCTTGTTTTATTTCAAACTCTTAATTTTTTCAAGGCATCCTTACCTCAGTTTACTTGTTCCCCCCACCACCGATCTGCTTCTGTCCTCGCCCCTTTCGCCCGAAGTCTGGCTACGCCCATGCACATCGCTATACAGTTTTGCTACTTTTGATATATCAGGTGAGCTGAAAAGTTCGTAGGCTGATATACAGATGGCGTTACTAGGGTCAAATCCACATGATTTTCAGTTAGTACTAATCTCAACTAAACAAAATAAAAGCATTTTCAACTGTCCGAACGCTGGTTCGCTAGATATGGCATTGAAAGCGAATCAACTTTTGTTATCGTTAGAAAAATGAATAAAAGAGAATTCCGTGTGTAGTTTAATCATTGCTTTTTGATGTGAAAAAATACAGTTGAAGCCAAAGCATGACTTGATAAACATTATTCGGACTCTGAGCCGAAAAAAAGTGGAGAAGTGGTTTGCAAGGTTTGAACGTCGTGATATGAGCATCGAAAACGATGAACGCAAGGGACGTTCCAAAAGGCTTTCACCGATGAAAATATTGAAAAAGTACACAAAATTGGTTTGAATAATCGAAAAATAAAAATGATCGATATAGCTAAGACCCTGAAGATATCCAAAGAAAGAAGATACGGGCCCAATTGAATAGAAGAAAGTGTTATTTCATCAAGACAATGCACCTTGCCACAAATCAATCAAAACAATGGTAAAATCGTACGAAATAGGCTTCGAATCACTTCCCCATCCACCTCATTCACCAGATCTTGCCCCAGTGACTTTTTCTGTTTGCATACTCCAAAAGAATGCTCACTGGAAAAAATTAAAGACTCATGAACATGGTAATCGCCAAAATTGAAGCCTATCTTCAAGATAAAGGGAAATCTTTCTATAAGAATGTCATCGAAAAAATTATTGACTATATTGAATAACAAAATTCAATTTTACCGAAAAAATGTATTTTACTATGTTTGCCTACGAATTTTTCAGCCCACCTGTTAGATATCATTTTGCACATCGTTTGCTCAATATTATAATGCTTTTTTTTCCTTTCAGATATGCTCATAAAGGTTTGATTAAAGAACGCTTCATCGGTTTATTCCAGATCCGGAGGACATTTGATTTGGCCCAAATAGTGAACAATTTTATTGGAGATGCACGCAAATTGATTTGTCATTCATATGATGGTTCAATTGATTTAAAACTTATCCGCCAAGGACTGAAAGTTATAATGCCAAAGATTCATTTTGTCCACAACTATATGCACAAGTTAAACTTGCTGTTACTTCAAGGTCTTCAACATATTAAGGAGTGTAAAGTGTTCAATGATCGAATTGCATTTATATGCAATTTTTTTCGAGTTCAAAAGAGAGCTGAAAAGCTGAGAAAAGAAGGAGTTATGCTTCAGTGTAAAAGTGAAACATTGTGGTTGTTTCATTCTAAAGCTGTATCCACTATAATCAAGAATTATAAAAAAATTTCAATGGTTGTAAATAATATTATAATTGATAGAAGCTCAATGAATCTTGATACAATCAATTCAGCTTTTTGTATTCAAAATGTGTTGAAAAATGATTTTTTATTTTATTATCTTGTTTGTTCAATAAAATATTTGTATATGCAGACCACTTGGCGAATGTTATTCAAAGAAAAATTAATGTAAATGTTGATACTTGTATCCAAGAAATTGCACAAACTATTAAGAATATAGCAAATTTCAAAAGTGATATCATAATTAAACACTGTGTTGATGAAACTAAAACACATTTAAAAATCCAAGAACTACCCAAAGAAACTATAGATCGTTTCAAGAATATAGCTTTCTCAATAATTGATGAAGTTGTTGATTCAATTCAAGAACGTTTCTGTGATACAAAATTTTTAAATTCGTGGAACTTGTAGTAGACGGATCAAGATTTGTTAATTACAAAAATAAGTATCCAAAGGCTTTAATTCAACAATTTGCTGAATATTTTCATGAATATTTTAATCTACATCGTTTGGAAAATGAACTCACCATGATTTATGGAGATTCAACAAAAAGATTCAATGCTTACCAACTTTATAGTTATTTATATGACAATGATTTAGCTGATCTTTATAGAGAAACTTTTAGACTACTAAGATTATATTTTACTCATCCATTAATAGCTACGGACTTTAAGAAAACATCTAGTACCTTAACTAAAATTAGAAATTATCTTGACCACGTTCAGATTGTAAATGAGGAAAATTCTGCTATATTGTTGTATGTTGAAAATATTCAACAAATAGTCTAGAATACATTAGTTTCAAGGAAACTGTAATAGACCATTTTAGCGAAGAAAAAATGTAAAATAAAAATGTTTCTACTGTTACCAAATATTAACATTGTACTGTTTTATTTTTGACTAGTGTTGAGAAATTTGAACCTAATTTTGTTCCAATGTTGATTATATTATTTAAAAGGAAAACATTTTGTTTTGTTCAACTCTAAATCTATTGAAAATAGGTATAGTACCACCTAATAATTTCAATAGGTGTTGGAATTCTCTTTCATTTACACAACATCCTGTATAGCTGTATCAACAAATACTTATTTTATTGTATATACAGTGTGTTCCAACGAAAATTCGCCACATTCTATTTCTGAAGATGGAATGGTTTTGGCGGAAAAAGCTGAGATGTCAATTATGGATTGGTAGGGAACCAATTTCTGCACATAAGTCAAAATTTATTAAAGGGAAAGTGGGTTGAGATACATATCTCTGAAACGGTCTTTTAAATCTCTATTTAAAAATAGTACCTTCATGAACATTTCATATCAAACAGAAAGTGTAAACAGAACGAAAGTTTGTTCGTTTGTTTGTTATTCCTTTAACGTGCTCTATTTCTGCCTTTCGGCCAATGAGACGCCGGGGAATTCTGTCACCTAACTAACCCGGGAATTTTGCCGAACCCCTCTCGTGTCGAGGGAAGGTATCTTTAATGTCGAACACATCTCTGTTAGACAGGACCGACGGTTTTACATCTCCGAAAGTTGGATACTCGATCCCCAGAATCCGAAAAATCGCATCGACTCTGTGGGGATTGAACCCAGGTAACTCTGCGCAGGATACGAGCATCATATCATCTACACCACCGAGCCAGCTTTTTTGAGATATTTCAATTGAAAATTGTTTTCTCACGGAGTAGGTTTTCTTCTCGACCTGAGTAGCTTGTATTACCTCCTTCTGCCCGGATACAAGCCTGGCCAGTCTAAAATAGCGATTCCCTCTGTTTCAAGATGATATCGTGCAAGGTTCATGGTATGCGAAGGAGTATTATCTTGAATAAAAGTGAAATTCTCACCGTTAGGCAGTTGGCCCGCAGACGGTGAGGAAATTATTTACTATTTTCTTGCTCATGGAAATTCTAATAGTTATACACTCCATGTAAATAAAAGAGATGTTTTAACTAGTTTATCGTTGGACATTCACACTGCTGGCTGGCTAGGAATCGTTTCACTGCTTGTTGTTTGTCTTTAATCGACAAAACATATGACAAAAGTACTACTCGCTCACCACTATGAAACCCTAAAACTCGCTTATAATCGAGCTTGCTAGCTTGTTTCCACATTCTAGCCCTACTTATCACACGTCCATCGTTGTCGGTTGCACAACTGCCTAATAATTATAGTGTAACATTACAAAACAAACGTTTTAATCAACGATTGTAGACAATTGACGTGCCCCACGGTTTTATTCTAGTCTAGTCTATGCATATGTTTATAATTCCCACGACTGTATCTATTTTATTATTTTTGGTTTTAGTACATTTATCTTAAACAGTGCAATGTATGTTTAACATAAAACCGTTTAACTTAAAAAGTTTTTTTACCTATTTTTATTTTCTAGTTTTTAGTTTTTATTTCGCATTCTTTTTAATTCATTTAGTGCTTCATTATTGCAAGGTTTCTTGCCCGTTAGTTTATTGCAATCCAACTCCTCTATACGTAGTCCCTGCAAAGATCTTACTCTACTAAGAGCCACGTAGGCTTGACATGTATACAAATTGTGTTAATAGCATTCTCGAATGCCTGCAGATTATTAGCTCTGCATTGCTGGGTACGCTCTCGTTGTTTACTTAACCTCGTATCGCGATGTTTAGGCGTTTCTGAACCCAACTGCTGTCTTTGTCTTTCACGGCTTTGTATTAATCTAACTTCATATTCTTCAGGCGTTTCTGACGCTACCATCTGTGTATATCGCTCGCGTTGTTTTGTTAACCTGGCTTCATATTCTTCAGGCGTTTCTGACGCCGTCATTTGTGTATATCGCTGACGCTTGACTTGGGTGGTGAATTCAGGCTGGATACATTGTATTCTACTGGTTGAGCACTTTCATTTGATACCCATATTGATAGGATTGATAAAACCTACGTTATCCGCCATTTTGTAGCGGCCGCCATCTTGGATTTCAATTTTTTATAGTATATTGTATTCTGATTGTTGAGCCCTTTCATTTGATACCCATATTGATGGGATTGATAAAAGCTATGTTATCCGCCATTTTGTAGCGGCCGCCATCTTGGATTTCAATTTTTTATAGTATATTGTATTCTGCTTGTTGAGCCCTTTCATTTGATACCCATATTGATGGGATTAATAAAACATAAATTATCCGCCATTTTGTAGCGGCGGCCATCTTGTATTTATAATGATAATGAATAAATATAATTGTATTGTCACCAAAATCCAAAGTGTATACAAAATTTCAGATTAATCGGTTGACAGGAAGAGGGTGAAATTTGAATTACTAAATTTGACCCAAGAATAAATAAAACAAACGGGGTGAGCTAAATAAAACCGTTTAAAAAGAACATTTCGCCAATTCTCAATATTCCAATTTTGGTCCTCGATACACCAATTAAGTCTGTCAATTTTTGTTGTCTGGTTAGCTCTGGAACTCTCAAGGGCCTCTGCTGTATAAATACCTTGACTTGAACGAAGTCTGACGTATCGTTTCAACTGGTGTCTGCGCTTCCAGAAATTGCCTTTGTAATATGGGGTGCGACGCACTAGGGTCTCTTCTTGCAATTTGGCACAAAAAGCGGTTTTGTTCTTCAGAAATGATCTGCCTACAACTTCTTCTAGGCATATTTCGCACAGATTGTAGCTCCACATATCGGGCGTAGGCTTTTGAAATCACCCCTGTGGTACCCCCATTGTGGCCGCTATATCCCTCTGTGTCACCCATTCTTCAACGAGAGCAATTATTCGACCCCTCTGCACATCGGACAATCCAACGTCAACGTAACCCATTTTCAATTATGATTATAGGCTTTTTTAAATTTAGAAATTCACAGTTTCAAATCTGAGTGTCTACTTAGTAAAATGTCCCGAACTTGTGGTGATATATGTTTTTTTTATTTTTAAAATCACCACTCGGGGTTGGAATCATGATAGAGCCGGGCGATGTCTCTCCAAGACCGGATCTTATTGTATTGCCAATATTGCAGAAATCCTGTAACGACTTTAGTTGTTCCGAGTATGGCCTCCTTTTGGGCTCTGGATACGATCTCTGGTTTTAGCCTTAGCCGTTTGGTATTTTCCGTGAAATGTGTCTCAACCAGTCCGTTCACCGATATTATTACAGGGAGCACTGTAACTAAAAAAAAGATGAAAAATATACTGCTTCTGTTATACCGGGTGGCCCGATATAGTTGTCTCAGAAGAAAATCAACTTTTTGAGGAAAAACGGAAATCTAAAACTTTGACACCCCGTAAACAATGAGCAATTAAAATTTTAGATAAAATCTGGTATTTTCCTGAAAGATTGTGTTCTGTTTTTCTTCCAAGAATATGTCAAATGGTCGTAAGATGAGATGAACAATTGAAATAAGCCAGAAAATACAGGGTGTCCTATTTAAAAATCGAAAATTGGTATCGTTTCCGGCATAACCGGAAACGAAATGTCAAACATATTAATATTATCAAATTTAAAATATTGCCTTCTATCCGATTCCCAAGTTTTATCAAATTATTCCAAATAGAAAAAAGTTACAGGGGTGGCTCTAGTTTCAGTAACACCCCTACAAAGCAGCATAAATTTTTTGCAGTGGCAGCGCATTTTGGCGATCAAGGAGGTTACTTTTCACCCCACCTAGTACTTTGAAAGCGATATAATAAATTTGGATGAAAAATAAATATTTCGTGTTTCATTGACCAATTCCCGGTATTTTTTGACAGAATGTAGACTATTGGTGAATCGATTGATATTCGCAAAAATTTCGCTTAGTAATAAATGGATTTTATCAGTGGTATGTCTGGCTACTAGCAGTTTTGCGAAGTGGTCAGTAATCAATAATAAAAAGCCTCCCAAATTCAAAAGTGGTCAGTAATCTGTGAAATTATAGTTTCCTAAGAGTAGCAGTCGTTATGATAATACGTAGTTGTCTATATAGGTAGGACAGGTAGCACTCTAGAACAAAGGTGCTCAAACTTGAACTACTGGCGATCTACCTCAATATTTTTAGACTGCTACACGATACACCCTACTTACCTACCTACCTAGGTAGGGTGTACCGTAGCATATATAGATATTAGCTTTCCGCACAAGATACATTATTTTAGTCAAGGTTTGGGATAGGTTTAGTTAGGTTCTTCACTATATTATCAATGAAAAAACTCATAGTTGTTCATTGGTTGTTAAAAATTAAAAGAGTTTCATATGGTGTTAAACTTAACTAAGGAGTGACTGGATGTTGAACCGTGGCACTGCATTTCCTTAGCATACTTGTCATAAGAAGGTACTTAATCACTGGGTGCTAATCGCAAGCATTGTGACATATGATCGTCAGTCAGTCGTTTGCGATATTTTGACTTAATTACCTTCATTTCAGAAAATGCAGACTTGCAAAAGTAAGTTGACCCAAAGCCAAACATTGCCGTCAGTAGAAGGGCTGTTTGCCTTACATTCGGATATTTATCTTCAGATATAAAACACCAGAAATTTGTATCAGATAATGTAGGTTTGAGATGTATATCTTATATAATCTGCACCAACTTATTTTCAACACAACATGAGTTCTTATTGAACTGACTTGCTATTTCAGTAGCTAATTCCTCAATGTTCTTACATGTTAAAGGACAACTCATAAATGATGCTATATTTGCCAATTTACAGTAATCATGAAAACGCATTTCGAATTGTCCCAAAATATTTGATAACTCAGCCTCATACGTATCATAATTCGACTGAGGAATCTTTGCTTTGAAAGACGGAAAATGTTTCAGATCCTTTCTTTTCAGTTGGTCAATCATAAGTTGCAAGTTACTTTTAAATGCGTTTACTGCGCTAATCATCTCAATAATAGTTTTTCCCTTAATTTGAAGCTCAAAGTTAATGGTGTTCCAGTGCATTGTGATTACAGTCAAAAATGCAAACCAGTTAGCCATTTATCGTTTTTCAACATCTGAGTGTCATCACCTCTTTCGTCTAGAAAAACTGTTATTTCGGGAAATAATTCTTGAAACCTTTCTAGGAATATTCCGCAACTCAACCACCTGACGTCCGTGTGAAGAATTAAATCAGAGTGTTCAGCTGACTCCCTATCTTTCAACTACAACTTAAAGAGCCGCCGTTGCAAGCTACGTACAAGGATAGAATTCACAATTTTTGCACTCGCGGTCGACCGTTTGAGCATCCCTGCTCTAGAAGGTTCGTGGTATACGCTATGGAATCCGAAAGACTTAAGCTAATGGGGGCACCATTAGATCTATATTGAAATCACTATCTTTTGCGAATTGTAGATCAGTATTTAGTTACTCTAATTCCAAAACTTGAAACTGATCGATGAACCCGTTCCCCAGCTACAGACTAAAAGATTGTTGAGATCGAAATATAGTTTAGATATATTTTGAATTAACATGATAGGATAATATGCGGCACTGATAAGTCAAAAATGAAATTGCATCCTTTACCGTTTGTGGGCGATGATCTTGTTTGAATGACCTGGGAATCAGTTGCCATGCCGTATAATTTACGAATTATTGAATAATTTTCTAGATAAAATTTGCATTTTGAAGTGTGAACTCCTTACGATCAGTTGAACGCCAAGGCTTTTCACTCCTTATGTTTATGAGGTTTAGATGGGATGGAATATATCAATCTCATTCAAATTATTCAAAGTGAAGCGACCAACTTGAAGAAGCTAATATTAAGACTTGTTCTTACAAAATTAGACCTTGGAACAAACTTTTGGTATCGGGTTATTAATAACATCTAATGAAAGCATCGAATGTTTTCGTTCGATGTTTTACATGTTATACTACTCGTTAGTTTGTTTGATGAATTTGATTTGTATGTATGAATACTATTAATTTCAATGATTTTCTTTCAAAATTATTAAGTTACTGGTTCTATCCTTCAAAATTTGGTAGATTACAGTACAAACTCAGTATACAGGGTGTGAAATAATACTATGTCACAACTTGAGGGGATAAATCTACGTTCAATTTTAAGAAAAAGTTCATATAAACATAGATCCGCAAAAGCTTCGTTACGGAGCTACAGGATCTTGAAATTTCCGGAAAAAATTGGTTTTTTCTTCAAACCTCCTGCAATTTTTGAGATATGCTGCCGAAATTTGGAATGCAAGCTATTTTTTACAGCCTCCATCATTACAGGTCCTAAGTTTTAACTAGAATCTACAAGGGGTTTTCTTTTCCGGAGTCATGTTCTCTTCTGACCTTTCAAACTTTTTTGCAGTACGCCACTGATATGCGTACATCAATTTTCCTCATCTTCGTTCAATGTAGAAACTATTTTGACACCTGTAATTTTTTCGTGTCTCCAACCGTTTTCGAGTGAAAAATTATTGAATTTGAATTGGATGTTATTCACTAAATGAAAAAAATAGAAATACTCGATAGGTATGCCCAAAATTTGCTTTTATTTTGATAGCTCGTCTTTTGAGACTCAACTTATACTTATTCAATATTAAATTAAAAAAATATTCCTGGGGTATTTCTTATCGTGTCACAAGAGTTATTCGAGCTCTCAATTCTTCTACAGTGTTCACTGGAGTAGCATAAACTAAACTTTTGAGATATCCCCATAAGAAAAAGTCTAAACTATTCAAGCTTGGGGACCTAAGGGCCATGTTTCTGGCCCACCCAGACCTATCCATCGGTTGTTGGATGTATTATTCAAGAATTCCCTAGCTTATCCACTAAAATATGCTGGTGTCTAGTCAAGTATGAACCACATTATGTTTCTCACCAAAAATGGCACATCCTCGAGCAATAAAGGTAACTCCTCCTCAAGAAATTGCCGATAAGCAGGATCGTTTAGTCTGTTAGGCAAAAAAAATGGCCCAATCAAAAAATTTCCAATTATTTTGAACAAGACATTCAGTGAAAATTGTTCTTGATGATGACATTCTTCAATCAAATGGGGATTTTCCTTACCCCAATAATGATTATTGTGAAAATTTGTGATAGCAGTTCCCGAAAAGTTAGCTTCGTCTGTGAACATTATTTCACTATCAAAATAAGCATTTTCTATAATTTTATCTAAGAACCATCCACAGAAATTCATTCTTGAAGGAAAATCTCGAGGAAGTAGAGTTTGGATGCGTTGAATATGAAACAGGTACTATAAAAAGTCGTTGAGAATCCTCCAAACTAGAACATGTGAAATATTCAACTGATTTCCAATTTTTCTTGTATTCACATGAGGATTCAAATCAATACAATTCAAAACTGCTTCCTCAATATCTGGAGTTCTCATTGTTTGAGTTGCACCTTTAAAATTATTATTTGCAGTAAAAGTACCAGTTTCCCTCAACTTTCTCTGGATATTTGAAAATATTCGCCTGTCTGATGTTACTCGATTTGGAAAGCGCACCTGATATAATCGCCTAGCTTCTGTTGTGTTTCAGTCAGCTAGACTGATATCCATTACATGCATGTAATGGATAGCAGCCAATTCGGCGTAAGTAAATTTAGCCATTTTTTCTTACAGCAATAACTTCAAAAGTCTTAAAACTAATCGTTAATTTAATAAGCAATTCGAGCAGACACTGGTTCAATTTAGCAATTGTCAAAATAAATAAATAAATAAAAAAAATCAAAGCCTATTAGTCATTTTTTTGATTAGAAATGCTTTCAATTCAGCGAACGCATACAATCGTTTAATAATTTTTTGCTCGCGACCGGTTGGAGATACGAAAAAATTACAAGTGTCAAAAAAGTTTCTAAATTGAACGAAGATGACGAAAATTGATTGTACGCTAATCAGTGGCATACTGCAAAAAAGTTTGAGAGGGCAAAAGAAGACATGGCTCCGGAAAAGAAAACACCTTGTAGATTCTAGTTAAAATTCAGCTCGTGTAATGATGGAGGCTGTAAAAAATATCTTAAAAACTGCAGGATTTCTGAAGAGAAACCCTGTAACTTCGTAATGAAAGCTTTGCGGACCTATGTTTATATTATGCTAAGATAAGAAACAATATTTCTTAATGAATGTTCAAGGGAAATGAAATAGCTACCGCCACTGTAGACCTCTTGTTCACTTTGATTACAAACCTAGAGAAGTGTTAGATCACTATTAATTAACTCTTTCTTTTCAAATAGAATTAAACGAGAAAAATTCATAAATTTCTAGAGGTATTATACTCTTATTCACTTTGGATTCACCCAATACCCCATATCTAGTGGGTTTTTCCAATGCGCATACATTTATCTCGATTTGACATCAGCTGTACACTTCATAAAAAAAGATTCTTATAAATTCAATAACTGTCTACTCTTTAGCCACCTCAGAAGGGATAATATTGTGGCACGAGAAATAAAAGCATTACATAAAAAAAAAGTTTTTTAAACAAAATCACTGCAGAATAAGTATTACCAAGCATGTTACTTATCTAAACTTGTACTATCACACTGGTTAGCATTAGTATTACTACATTCTATTGTTATAGCCTCTAATATAAATATAATATTAAACGTGCATAACATTAAAAATTGTACAGACATGCATGTTTTCGATTTTTGACAAAACTATTCTATTATCACAAGAAAAATTGAAGAATTTGAGAAGCAATTTTTAATACTAAAAATATCTCCACAAAATATTTTTAAAACCAATATAAGTACAGGTGAGATGCCAAGCAATATATAATATTAATTACAACAAATATCACTCACAATCACGAAATATTCAAGACTTCATTTTAAAACACCTTCTTTCAAGAAGAAATCAAGAAGTCAACATCTTTAGTAACAATATGAATCTAATATCATACTGTTCTCATTATCAAAATAATAATGTGACATGATACTCTTTTAATTGCTACCCTTCAAAGTTATTCTCTGGATGTGGCTCCCAGCTACTAATATCTATTTACAGCTCTGAAAAGAACGCTACTGAAGATTTTGAAGTTTCGATAGAAATTATTGCTTGAGGGAAATCTACTTGTACAAAAAATCTCGCAAGTATCGAAAAGCTAGAGCAAGGTTTTATCACTATTGATTAAGCCTTTCTTCATAGTCGGAATTAACCAAAAGGATATTTTCAAATCATCCTATGATCTTAAGATGTACTTTAGTTAAAATTTAAGATTAACGAATAATTTTCATGAATTTTCTAAAGGAAAAAGTGTTTACTTCCTCAATTGAACTCTTATTCTTTGTATTCACCCAATATCCCACATCTTAGAGGGTATTGATGCGCATGCGCGCATCATTTCTTTGTCATCAGCTGTAGATTTATTACACTACATTCATTGATAGTAAAATTCTTTTATAATTTCAAAACAATCAACGCTTTAGCCACCTCAGAAGGGATAATATTGTGGCAGAAGAAATGAAACCATTGCATAAGAAAGAAAATCTTTTTAATCAAAATCACTGCAGAATAAGTATTACCAAGCATGAGACTTGTACAAACTTGTACTATCACACTGGTTCGCATTAGTATTACTACATTCTAACATCTTCAATTATAAAAACTCATATAAAATAGTCTATTGTTATAGCCTCTTATATAAATATAATATTAAACATGCATATTATTAAAATTTGTACGGGCATGCTTGTTTTTGATTTTACCACTAAAACTATTCTATTATCACAAAAACAAAATTAGGGAAGCAATTTTAAGTACTAAAAGTATCTCCACAAAATATTTTCAATACCAATATAAGTACAGGTGAGATGTCAAGCAATATATAATATTAATTATAACAAATATCATTCGCAATCACGAAATTATAATGATTTCATTTTAAAACACCTTCTTTCAAGAAGACATCAAGAAGTCAACATCTTTAGTAACAATATGAATCTAATACAATACTGTTCTCATTATCAAAATAATAATGTGACATGATACTCTTTTAATTGCTACCCTTCAAAGTTATTCTTTGGATGTGGCTCTCAGCTACTAATATCTGTTTACAGCTCTGAAAAGAACGCTACTGAAAATTTTGAAGTTTCGATAGAGAAATTATTGCTTGAATGAAATCTACTTGTACGAAAAATCTCGCAAAAAGTATCAAAAAGCTAGAGCATGGTTTTATCACTATTGACTAAGCCTTTCTTCATAGTCGGAATTAACCAAAAGGATACTTTCAAATCTTCCTATGAACTTGAGATGTACTATAATTAAAATTTAAGATTAACGAATAATTTTCATGAATTTTCTAAAGGGAAAAAGTGTTTACTTCCTCAATTGAACTCTTATTTTTTGTATTCACCCAATACCCCACATCTTAGAGTGTATTTCATTTGTCATCAGCTGTATATCCAGTACACTACATTAATATGTTCATTGTTAGTAAAATTCTCATAAATTCAAAACAATCAACGCTTTAGCCACCTCAGAAGGGATATTGTGGCAGGAGAAATAAAACCATAGCATAAGAAAGAAAATCTATTTAATCAAAATCACTGCAGAATAAGTATTACCAAGCATGAGACTTGTACAAACTTGTACTATCACACTGGTTCGCATTAGTATTACTACATTCTAACATCTTCAATTATAAAAACTGATATAAAATAGTCTATTGTTATAGCCTATATATATTAAACATGCATATCATTAAAATTTGTACGGGCATGCTTGTTTTTGATTTTACCACTAAAACTATTCTATTATCACAAAAACAAAATTAGAGAAGCAATTTTTAGTACTAAAAGTATCTCCACAAAATATTTTCAAAACCAATGTAAGTACAGGTGAGATGTCAAGCAATATATAATATTAATTATAACAAATATCATTCGCAATCACGAAATTATAATGATTTCATTTTAAAACACCTTCTTTCATGAAGACATCAAGAAGTCAACATCTTTAGTAACAATATGAATCTAATACAATACTGTTCTCATTATCAAGATAATAATGTGACATGATACTCTTTAATTGCTACCCTTCAAAGTTATTCTCTGGATGTGGCTCCCAGCTACTAATATCTGTTTACAGCTCTGAAAAGAACGCTACTGAAGATTTTGAAGTTTCGATAGAAATTATTGCTTGAGGGAAATCTACTTGTACAAAAAATCTCGCAAGTATCGAAAAGCTAGAGCAAGGTGTTATCACTATTGATTAAGCCTTTCTTCATAGTCGGAATTAACCAAAAGGATATTTTCAAATCATCCTATGATCTTGAGATGTACTATAGTTAAAATTTAAGATTAACGAATAATTTTCATGAATTTTCTAAAGGAAAAAGCGTTTACTTCCTCAATTGAACTCTTATTCTTTGTATTCACCCAATATCCCACATCTTAGAGGGTATTGATGCGCATGCGCGCATCATTTCTTTGTCATCAGCTGTACATCTATTACACTACATTCATTGATAGTAAAATTCTTTTATAATTTCAAAACAATCAACGCTTTAGCTACCTCAGAAGGGATAATATTGTGGCAGAAGAAATGAAACCATTGCATAAGAAAGAAAATCTTCTTAATCAAAATCACTGCAGAATAAGTATTACCAATCATGAGACTTGTACAAACTTGTACTATCACACTGGTTCGCATTAGTATTACTACATTCTAACATCTTCAATTATAAAGCCTCATATAAAATAGTCTATTGTTATAGCCTCTTATATAAATATAATATTAAACATGCATATTATTAAAATTTGTACGGGCATGCTTGTTTTTGATTTTACCACTAAAACTATTCTATTATCACAAAAACAAAATTAGAGAAGCAATTTTTAGTACTAAAAGTATCTCCACAAAATATTTTCTAAACCAATATAAGAATAGGTGAGATGTCAAGCAATATATAATATTAATTATAACAAATATCATTCGCAATCACGAAATTATCATGATTCCATTTTAAAACACCTTCTTTCAAGAAGAAATCAAGAAGTCAACATCTTTAGTAACAATATGAATCTAATATCATACTGTTCTCATTATCAAAATAATAATGTGACATGATACTCTTTTAATTGCTACCCTTCAAAGTTGTTCTCTGGATGTGGATCCCAGCTACTAATATCTCTTTACAGCTCTCAAAAGAAAGCTACAGAAAATGTTGTAGTTTCGATTGTGAAATTATTGCGTGAGTGAAATCTACTTGTATGAAAAATCTCGCAAGAAGTATCGAAAAGCTAGAGCAAGGTTTTATCACTATTGATAAGTCTTTTTTCATAGTCGGAATTAACCAAATGAATATTTTCAAATGATCCTACGAACTTGAGATGTACCATACTTAAAATTTGAGATTAACGAATAAGTTTCATGAATTTTCTAGAGTGAAACCCAATACCCCACATCTTAGAGGGTTTTGATGAGCATGCGCGCATCATTTCATTTGTCATCAGCTGTGGATCCAGTACACTACATTAATTAGTTCATTGTTAGTAAAAATCCTTATAAATTCAAAACTATCAACGCTTTAGCCACCTCAGAAGGGATAATATAGTGGCAGGAGAAATAGAACCATTGCATAAGAAAGGAAATCTTTTTAATCAAAATCACTGCAAAATAAGTATTATCAAGCATGAGACTTGTACAAACTTGTACTATCACACTGATTCGCATTAGTATTACTACATTCTAACATCTCCAATTATAAAAGCTCATATAAAATAGTCTATTGTTATAGCCTCTTATATAAATATAATATTAAACATGCATATTATTAAAATTTGTACGGGCATGCTTGTTTTGATGTTACCACTAAAACTATTCTATTATCACATAAACAAAATTAAAGAAGCAATTTTTAGTACTAAAATTATCTCCACAAAATATATTCAAAACCAATATAAGTACAGGTGAGATGTCAAGCAATATATAATATTAATTATAACAAATATCATTCGCAATCACGAAATTATCCTGATTTCATTTTAAAATACCTTCTTTCAAGAAGACATCAAGAAGTCAACATCTTTAGTAACAATATGAATCTAATACAATACTGTTCTCATTAGCAAGATAATAATGTGACATGATACTCTTTTAATTGCTACCCTTCAAAGTTATTCTCTGGATGTGGCTCCCAGCTACTAATATCTGTTTACAGCTCTGAAAAGAACGCTACTGAAAATTTTGAAGTTTCGATAAAGAAATTATTGCTTGAGTGAAATCTAGTTGTACAAAAAATCTCGCAAGAAGTATCAAAAAGCTAGAGCAAGGTTTTATCACTTTTGATTAAGCCTTTCTTCATAGTCGGAATTAACCAAAAGGATATTTTCAAATCTTCGTATGAACTTGAGATGTACTATAATTAAAATTTAAAATTAACGAATAATTTTCATGAATTTTCTAAAGGGAAAAAAAGTTTACTTCCTTAATTGAACTCTTATTCTTTGTATTCACCCAATACCCCACATCTTAGAGGGTATTGATGCGCATGTGCGCATCATTTCTTTGTCATCAGCTGTACATTTATTACACTACATTCATTGATAGTAAAATTCTTATAATTTCAAAACAATCAACACTTTAGCCACCTCAGAAGGGATAATATTGTGGCAGAAGAAATGAAATCATTGCATAAGAAAGAAAATCTTTTTAATTAAAATCACTGCAGAATAAGTATTACCAAGCATGAGACTTGTACAAACTTGTACTATAACACTGGTTCGCATTAGTATTACTACATTCTAACATCTTCAATTATAAAACTCATATAAAATAGTCTATTGTTATAGCCTCTTATATAAATATAATATTAAACATGCATATTATTAAAATTTGTACGGGCATGCTTGTTTTTGATTTTACCACTAAAACTATTCTATTTTCACAAAAACAAAATTAGAGAAGCAATTTTTAGTACTAAAAGTATCTCCACAAAATATTTTCGAAACCAATATAAGTACAGGTGAGATGTCAAGCAATATATAATATTAATTATAACAAATATCATTCGCAATCACGAAATTATCCTGATTTCATTTTAAAATACCTTCTTTCAAGAAGACATCAAGAAGTCAACATCTTTAGTAACAATATGAATCTAATACAATACTGTTCTCATTAGCAAGATAATAATGTGACATGATACTCTTTTAATTGCTACCCTTCAAAGCTGTTCTCTGGATGTGGATCCCAGCTACTAATATCTGTTTACAGCTCTCAAAAAAAACCCACAGAAAATTTTGTAGTTTCGATTGTGAAATTATTGCTTGAGAGAAATCTACTTGTATAAAAAATCTTGCAAGAAGTATCGAAAAGCTAGAGCAAGGTTTTATCACTATTGATAAGTCTTTCTTCATAGTCGGAATTAACCAAATGAATATTTTCAAATGATCTTACGAACTTGAGATGTACCATAGTTAAAATTTGAGATTAACGAATAAGTTTCATGAATTTTCTAGAGGGAAACCCAATACCCCACATCTTAGAGGGTTTTGATGAGCATGCGCGCATCATTTCATTTGTCATCAGCTGTGGATCCAGTACACTACATTAATATGTTCATTGTTAGTAAAATCCTTATAAATTCAAAACTATCAACGCTTTAGCCACCTCAGAAGGGATAATATAGTGGCAGGAGAAATAAAACCATTGCATAAGAAAGGAAATCTTTTAATCAAAATCACTGCAAAATAAGTATTATCAAGCATGAGACTTGTACAAACTTGTACTATCACACTGGTTCGCATTAGTATTACTACATTCTAACATCTTCAATTATAAAGGCTCATATAAAATAGTCTATTGTTATAGCCTCTTATATAAATATAATATTAAACATGCATATCATTAAAATTTGTACGGGCATGCTTGTTTTGATTTTACCACTAAAACTATTCTATTATCACATAAACAAAATTCGAGAAGCAATTTTTAGTACTAAAAGTATCTCCACAAAATATTTTCAAAACCAATATAAGTACAGGTGAGATGTCAAGCAATATATAATATTAATTATAACAAATATCATTCGCAATCACGAAATTATCCTGATTTCATTTTAAAATACCTTCTTTCAAGAAGACATCAAGAAGTCAACATCTTTAGTAACAATATGAATCTAATACAATACTGTTCTCATTATCAAGATAATAATGTGACATTATACTCTTTTAATTGCTACCCTTCAAAGTTATTCTCTGGATGTGGCTCCCAGCTACTAATATCTGTTTACAGCTCTGAAAAGAACGCTACTGAAAATTTTGAAGTTTCGATAGAGAAATTATTGCTCGAGTGAAATCTAATTGTACAAAAAATCTCGCAAGAAGTATCAAAAAGCTAGAGCAAGGTTTTATCACTATTGATTAAGTCTTTCTTCATAGTCGAAATTAACCAAAAGGATATTTTCGAATCTCCCTATGAACTTGAGATGTACTATAGTTAAAATTTGAGATTAACGAATAACTTTCATGAATTTTCTAAAGGGAAAAAAGTTTCCTTCCTTAATTGAACTCTTATTCTTTGTATTCACCCAATACCCCACATCTTAGAGGGTATTGATGCGCATGCGCGCATCATTTCATTTGTCGTCAGCTGTATATCCAGTACACTACATTAATATGTTCATTGTTAGTAAAATTCTTATAAATTCAAAACTATCAACGCTTTAGCCACCTCAGAAAGGATAATATTGTGACAGGAGAAATGAAACCATTGCATAAGAAAGAAAATCTTTTTAATCAAAATCACTGCAGAATAAGTATTACCAAGCATGAGACTTGTACAAACTTGTACTATCACACTGGTTCGCATTAGTATTACTACATTCTAACATCTTCAATTATAAAAACTCATATAAAATAGTCTATTGTTATAGCCTCTTATATAAATATAATATTAAACATGCATATCATTAAAATTTGTACGGGCATGCATGTTTTTGATTTTTCGACAAAACTATTCTATTATCACAAGAACAAAATTAGAGAATTTGAAAAGCCATTTTTCAGTACTAAAAATATCTCTACAAAATACTTTCAAAATCAATATAAGTACAGGTACGATGTCAATCAATATAATACATTATTATAATGTATTTTAAAGGATGGCAAATATCACTCTCGATAAAAATCATGAAAACAACATCATAATGATTTGATTTTAAAACATCTTCATTTCAACATGACATAAAGAAATCAACATCTTCAAAGAAGATATAAACCTAATAAAATACTGTTCGAAATATTTTCAAAAAACTAAAACTAACATCACGCTTCGCTTATCAAATTTGACATTATTTTTACATTTATAAAAATAGAAAAACTTAATATTAATTTTTCTCGTTTCATCGACGAATCAGTCTCAATTTTAATGTGAGAATGGGCGATATAATTTCTTTTTGGTAAGCTCGTATTCCATACTAATCACTACAGTGCCTCCTCCTGTTATTTTTCTGTAACAAAGAAATTTTCGATAAGTTTTTATAACAATAAGAAATTCACCATTCAAAGTATTAAAACTGTGGCGATTTCTACGCTAGATGCTTCTTGAATATCAAATGAGGTATCAGATGATTTCATTCTTGAAACTGGTTTTGTATTACAATGATTCTGACCTTGATTAATTTTATCAGATTGAAAGAACCATTAAATAAACCACAGTCGTGTTGGGATATCATAAAACGATTTTGAATTGATACATGAAAAGTACATCCTCAAAAATGATATATTCAATGAAATAAAAAACTTTCTCATATCATCTTGAGACTTCGAAATATATTCAAATTGAACATTTATTTAGAATATAAAACGATTCGCTCAGTAACAGTTGTTGTTTTTTCAATCTTAATATAATGCCAATCTGGTTCTGAAACTATTCCAGTTCTACCTATTTAGATCCTCAAAAAACTTGTCCAATTTTTTCAGCTTTACAATTTTTATATTTTTAAGGATGTATTCTTTATGTAAAAGCAGTCAATTAATTCAATTGATGTAATAATCCTTTTAATCATGTCAACTCTCTTTTATGTTAGTTATTGTTTTTGATTGAATATTTAAAAACTCTATTGTATTACTAATTTAGCATCGAAGCTTATCAGACAGAATGCTTGAATTAACTGGTTACTTAATTTTTTTTAACATGACTTAACCCTTTCAAAATCCCTTGGACCACCAAGCGAAAGCTCCTGTTTACGTTAGAAGGTTTTTAATCAAGTGTAAATGTCAGCTGCTGTCACGAAATGATTCTATCGAAACTGAACACGAAAATAGCAATGTTTTGGATTATAAGTTAATTATTTGGGTCGTTAAGAGTAAAGTAGTTAACCAAGAAAACTGCTTTGTACAATATACAGGACAAATACTAACCAGGAGCTACCGAATTCGTTTGATGCAAGTCGCTGTTGTTTTTTTTTTTCGTTCGCTCAACTCCCACAAAACATTTTCGAGGAACACTGTAACACAGCTGAGAGAATTATAAGAGAAATAACAGCCTTTGATTTCCATATGAAAAACTGAATATAAAAAACGTTTCGTAGATTCGATTAGTAGGTGCCAAGAATGTGCATGAGGCTTATTTTGAAAGAAGCAATATCGATTTGAACTAGTAAACTTGTTTTTGATTCTATAAATAAATTTTCATGTTTGTTGAATAATTTATCTTTATGAAAAAATATTTTCTGGGGTCTATGGTCGACAAGTATATTAAAAAATATCGCAAAAAATTCTCTCGTCAATATTTTAATCAAGAATCAATTTGAACCACTGAAATTGAATGTGAGATTTTCTCATGCTTTCTAACGAATTTGTTTATCTTGATTTGGCTCCAAATTGGCAGACGAATGGAATTTTCGTTAGAACGAATGGTATAAAATATATGAAAATTAGCCCCTTCAATAAATATGACATATCCAATTAACTACGCAAATTCGATTCGGGAAAAATCTAAAAACATAACTAGATACCTTTTTGTAGGTAAATATTTATGTATTGTAAGGAACAACCCCTAAATAAGAACGACAGAACAATAATCCCCTTCAATAGAACTGTCTATTTCTGAAATATTCTCCGTCTATAAGACACTTCAACATCCTCATTATTTTCAATAATATATTACATTCGTTAGTAAGACAGACAACGACAGGAGATTTTCTTTTCATCAGCAACAAAATTCAACAGTTAATAAATATCAAATGAAAAACCCGACCAGGAAATCACGTTATTACAGCATGAATTTATTGGGTTCTCAATTTTATTTAAGTAGAACTATCCCTCCTAGCGTCGATCCTATTTATATCTCGAGAATTTCACCTCACGTTTTAATAGCGCCACAATTTTGAAACATGTTTCTTCAACAACAAAATAATTTGTGTTTATGTATTTTCCTTAAAATAAGTTTATAGTTTACATCTCTGTGAATGAATATTTATTAGTGTTAATGATTGAAAGAGAAATTTAAAAAATTTTGCTTCGACTATACAATTCCCAAAAGTTCCTATCCCTCTATGAACGTAACATAGAATTAGTCATGAAGTCCACAAAGAACGAAGAAACCTCAGCAGAATACTTTGAATGTCCTTGTTGTACCTTTAAAAACAAAAGCTTTATAAAAATTCGATACTTACTTGAGGAATTGAGGCAGAAAACCCCAACCACCATTGGCCTGTTTGAATGTGAGATACAATTCGAAAGTTGATGGTGTTGTGGGATCCAGTTTGACAGTGCTCAACCTACGACAATCTTCCTCCCCTTCGAACAGCAAGTATAATGTGCATCCCCTTACTCCACACAGCTCCGAGTCAGCAACGTTCAATATATCTTCAGAAATTTTCTGAAGAAGTCCACAAGGTAAGAGAACTTCACCACATGATAGATGAGTCCTTTTGGCTGCACGAATTTCTTCTTCCAACTTCTTTGACAGAACCATTATTGAATTTTCTTGACTGAGTGCTTCTGATGAAATCGGTATGTAATATCGTTCTGGAAAAAACGGAAAACTAGAGAAAAATTCATAAAACTGGTAAAAGAACAATGTCGAGTCCATTTGGCACGAAAATAATAATGAATATTTAATTCATTATGAATATTCACAATATGACAGCTGCATTAATTTGATTCAAGTAGGGGAAAAATATATTCACCCTTCCCCCTTTTCGATTAGAAATCTGCAACATCTGCACGTTGAAAGAACTTGTATCCAAGGTAGTTTATAACAATTTGAAATTATCAACTATGACATAAAATTGACAAGTTTGAACTAGTTCAAGATAAGTTTGGACATGCGTATGGTTCGCATCGCACAAAGAAACTGAATCAAAATTATTGGCATCTTTAGTGAATACTCAAATTGAATTATTTTGCTCGTACAAATATATTAACCAATTTGATAAAACGCGGAAATATGACTTAAATAAGCTCACTTTCTTTTGAGTAAAATTCAAAGAAGATTATACATTCGTGCAGTAATTAAATAATCATTACTAAATGAAATGTTTCATAAATAAATGTAATTCTTCATCATTGAGTTCTAACATCTAATAAGTTGGTTGCTTTCTCTTAATATATACCTCAACGACTGAACGTTTTGTTACTTATTTCACGATGTCTTTGTGATATTTAAAATGAATCAAAATAATCTTAAATTGCCTAAGGATTAACAACATTTATTTTTCTACAACTTATTGTAAAAATTATAATACTTACTTTGGTTTTGATATTCCAAGTGTTGTTGGTTGATAGGTAAGACTTCCATTTCTATAGAATATTAAGATTCAACACCTAAATAATATCACAAAATTTAACCGCTTGAACCAATATTTATTAACACATTACAATGTCAAGGATACTTAACAATACGCTCTGTAACTCGTAACTTTATTTTACGAGCTTACTTACGGACGACAATATCTTGACAACCTCGAACAAAGAGGAACCTCGCTATTTATGCATTTTCTCCCCACCAGAAATCGTACGATCTCGTCCTGCGTTCGGATGAATTCGGATCATCACGTACACCTACCTAGAACGAAGGCACAATTTGGTTCCTTTGTTTGCCAAACAGCTAAACATGATTTTTTACATGTTTAAATGCTAATTTATGTTATATTTTTCATCCATCTCAGTTTTTATTCCTGATTACTCTATAATTGTTGTATGAATTTACATGGAGCTCATTTAACGTGTAATAATATTTGAGCTTTCGTTTCCTACAATTTCTACAGGTTTACCGATTTGCCGGTTTGCATGATGCAATCCTGTACACTCCTAACACGGTAGCCGGCTATATCAGCTGATTTCTAAAACTGGTTTGAAGAAGTTGATTAGATTTTGATCTTCGGAGAATATCGACTGTGTTTCTGCTTTATATCACGTATTATAAATCATTATAAATGTAGTTGAAATTAGCTGTAGGTATATTGTAAATTTATAGATATGATTGTGGAACATGACTAAAATTGTTCTTTATCTGAAAGTATATTAAGTTAAACCTCAAAACGACATAATGTTATCAATGCAATCTTAAGTCATTGTTGGTTTAAGGTGTACAGAAACCGGTATCAAATGGGCCAGGACAAAGGCTTTTGTTGGAGAAGTTGATAATCGTAATATTACGAGGGTTGGAGCTATCAAATGATTAAAGGGGTATAAGAATTTAAAGGGGATTGCTATAGAACAATTCTCTTTGTATATTTCAACATATTTTCTTTGCTAAATGCATGTATTCTCACCGAATGGGCTCTTAGTTCTAGGGATATATAAGAAAGGAAAGAATATATGAAAATGCCTACAATGGAGAAGATAAGGAACAAAGAAAAGTTTTGCAAGACGTGACTTGTACGTTTCGTAGTAAGCTTTGAAGATAAATTGGGCAGAACTCAAACGAGGTCATTTTGAATATATATTTTAAATCTGTATTTTAGAATATTCATTATTGTTTCCGACTTTTGACATTAGAATTAAATGAGAATTACCAAAAGATGTAGTTGTAAATCAAGTTCAATCTACAGGGTCTCCTAAAAACGGATTGAAAAACTTTAAGGAAATGGTTAAATTGTTTTCGAAGGTCTAT
Source organism: Cryptolaemus montrouzieri (assembly GCA_013387265.2). NCBI lineage: Eukaryota > Metazoa > Arthropoda > Insecta > Coleoptera > Coccinellidae > Cryptolaemus > Cryptolaemus montrouzieri. Next base: position 70,542,601 of record JABFTP020000062.1, read on the forward strand.
GAAAGGGGTATATCACGAAAAAAGCATTTCCTTTTTTTAAATTAAAACACATTCATTCCTTGGTGTAGAGAGTATTGTTTGAAGAGTTACTATTTTCCAACTTCTTCCACGCCAAAAATACATCGAAAAACTATAATTTTCTATGAAATGAAGCTGTTTCGAAGGGTGCTATGGAACAGAAATATTTTAATCAGAGTATAAATTAGACTATATGATTGTATATGATATTACATTCTGTGAAAAAGTAAAGAATTGATTATTCAAAAAATTTGCTTAGAACGAGTGTCAACATTTTTGTTGTTGCTAAATTGGCATAACTATTTTCTATACTGACGGGGAGTTTGAACACGATCTGTCATTAATTTTGTTTACCGTGCTCGATTCTATCAGTTCTCATAAGAATGTATTTTACGATTTTTACAATGGATTAAAATATCGGAAAAAGAATTTGTCTCAAATTTTCTATGATGGTGATTGAAAATAGTGATTTAAGTTTAAGAGGGCAAAGCGATGAACTGTATGTATATTATTGATTCTTCCAAAAATTTTATCATACCTCTAATGAATTCGGAGTAGTTCAGCCACGTTTAAAAGGATCGCATTAAAAAATGTGAAGAAAGTAGAAGAAAGACTGACCTGAAAAATTTATTTTAATCATTATTAATACACCTTCAATTTGAATGTATTAAAAACTAATCTTTATATTAGGCGTTTTCTAAATAAAATATTGCAACAAGTCGAAACGTTTGATATTTAATAGCGAAGAATTCTTGCGATTTCTCAGGAAGATTTTCTAATCTTGATTGAGTATTTTCCGAATGCCATAAAATATTAAATGTGGATGCTATTGGATGGTGCAGCTGCACATTATTACATTGATGCTTGAAACGAATGAAAGTTTCCGAACAACTGGATTGCTCGGCCTACAAGATGTCCAAATTTTACATCCATGGACTTCTATTCAAGGAGAGAAGTTTTTCCATGATTTCCAAATGAAAACAAGGGTGAAAGGAAAGGGGTTTGGGACAGGAATCTGTAACAATGGAAATAGAAAACCAGCAGAAAAATATTTCAACAATCATACTTCTTATTTGTCTAAACAAATCTAAGAAAAGAATTTACATAGCAAGCAAGGTCATGAAAAGGACTAAGGAGATAGAAATAAAAAAAAAACATACCCTGCGATATTTCCTCAAATTCCATCTCTGTTTGACCGAGAGAGCCCCGATGGCCAGGTTCAGTCTTCCAACTGATGCCGAATATGATCTATAGATGTTTTAGTATCATTATGGACCCAATAATCTGGGTTGACATCGCCCATATTTTATTTCTTCGTGGAACTTGATTAATTTAAAGAAATTTTTGCAAAAAAAATGTTGACAGTCGTTCGAAAAATATGACATTTGTCTTATACTGCACGTAAAAGATAACCAACAAATGCGCTGGTTTATTAATATTAAAACCGAATCGCCCTTAGTGTTAAATATTTTCTTCCCGATGAAGAATTCCTGCTTCAAGTTGTCCTCATGAAAAGGAGGGATTTGTACTCCCAAAATTCCCTTTGTAACTTCTTCATTATTATGTTAAGCTCACTTTTTCTCCGAGAGCTTTGAAAGAACCAGTGTTCATGAGAATCTGTTTCAATCTTTGAAATATATACTTGTGAGGTTCCTCCTGTTGGGATAACGAACGGAATAACTATCTGAAGCTACATCAGAATTATACTCATTCTGAACGTAGTATTCTAACATACGAATCATTCAATATTCACGATCATTTTTCAGTCAAGAAGTTCCCAACTAATTATTTCTGATAATTTCATACAATTGCTGTATTTGACATTGCAGCCGCACTAAAACATAGAAAATGGGACACCCGGTACACCATGAATCAATTAGCTATACAAGTGTCCCAAAATTGCTAGATATTATTTCAGTAGCGTTCAGATTATAGCATATCTCATGAAAAATGGATAACCAACCGCAATTTTTAACTATAAATCCTGAACTGTCGTCCAACGAATTTCACTTTGATTCTGAGAATTTTTATTAAATAATTAAATATCTCTGGAACTACTACCTGTATTAATTCCTCAGTTAAAATGAGGAAATAAGATTTGTTCAATAACTTTTTCCAAGGGTCTTTTGAAATATAAATACTCAATTTAGAGATATAATATGTAGTTTTTAATATTTTCTTTCAATGAATGAAATTATACGGAAATCTCCAGATAAACAAGATCTTTGACAGAATTTCTTATTAATCTGATTCAGACTTAAAAATTACATTTGGCAGATCAGTTAGTATGACATAATACTTCAACAACTGATATATAATATTTATTTCAAATTAGGTAAATATCATTAAAGCCAGGCAAAAAGAACACGCCTTGTCTTGAAAAGGACTCATAGAATATTAGAAAATCATATTGACAATGATGCTCGAAACGAATTAAACTCAAAGTTTCCGGAGAAATGGATTACTCTGCCTCCAAGATGTCTAAATTTTACATCCATGGACTTTTATTCAAGGAGAGACGTAGAAACTAAGGTTTACTAGAATCAGTAAATACCAGAGATGATGCGAAGAAATCCGAAAACATTCCATATTATTACTCCGGAAAATCTCAATTTTTTCTTATAAATTACCATTCCATATTCACGGTTTCTGTATTAGCGGCATATTTACGAAACATATACTCCGCGAATGAAAAGCTTATACTGCACGTAAAAGATAACCAACAAATACGCTGGTTTATTAACTTTGAAACCGAATCGCCCTTAGTGTTAAATATTTACTTCTCGATGAAGAGTGAAATCGGACCAGTAATTTTCATTATTGCGATTGAATAATCCGTCATTGGTCACCCCAGTTCATCAATCTATATGCAATATTCGTAGAATTCGGGATTTTCTCTTGATCTTTCCTTGCTCAGAATTCCTGCTTCAAGTTGTCCTCATGAAAAGGAGGGATTTGTACTCCCAAAATTCCCTTTGTAACTTCTTCATTATTATGTTAATCTCACTTTTTCTCCGAGAGCTTTGAAAGAACCAGTGTTCATGAGAATCTGTTTCAATCTTTGAAATATATACTTGTGAGGTTCCTCCTGTTGGGATAACGAACGGAATAACTATCTGAAGCTACATCAGAATTATACTCATTCTGAACGTAGTATTCTAACATACGAATCATTCAATATTCACGATCATTTTTCAGTCAAGAAGTTCTCAACTAATTATTTCTGATAATTTCATACAATTGCTGTATTTGACATTGCAGCCGCACTAAAACATAGAAAATGGGACACCCGGTACACCATGAATCAATTAGCTATACAAGTGTCCCAAAATTGCTAGATATTATTTCAGTAGCGTTCAGATTATAGCATATCTCATGAAAAATGGATAACCAACCGCAATTTTTAACTATAAATCATGAACTGTCCAACGAATTTCACTTTGATTCTGAGAATGAATTTTATTAAATAATTAAATATCTCTGGAACTACTACCTGTATTAATTCCTCAGCTAAAATAAGGAAATAAGATTTGTTCAATAACTTTTTCCTAGGGTCTTTTGAAATATAAATACTCAATTTAGAGATATAATATGTAGTTTTTAATATTTTCTTTCAATGAATGAAATTATACGGAAATCTCCAGATAAACAAGATCTTTGACAGTATTTTTCATTCAACTGATTCAGACTTTAAAAATTACTATGACAGATCAGTTAGTATGACATAATACTTCAACAACTGAGATGTGATATTTATTTCAAATTAGGTAAATATCATTAAAGCCAGGCAAAAAGAACACGCCTTATCTCGAAAAGGACTCATAGAATATTAGAAAATCATATTGACAATGATGCTCGAAACGAATTAAACTCAAAGTTTCCGGAGAAATGGATTGCTCTGCCTCCAAGATGTCTAAATTTTACATCCATGGACTTTTATTCAAGGAGAGACGTAGAAACTAAGGTTTACTAGAATCAGTAAATACCAGAGATGATGCGAAGAAATCCGAAAACATTCCATAATATTACTCCGGAAAATCTCAAGTTTTTCTTATAAATTACCATTCCATATTCACGGTTTCTGTATTAGCGGCATATTTACGAAACATATACTCCGCGAATGAAAAGCTTATACTGCACGTAAAGATAACCAACAAATACGCTGGTTTATTAACTTTGAAACCGAATCGCCCTTAGTGTTAAATATTTACTTCTCGATGAAGAGTGAAATCGGACCAGTAATTTTCATTATTGCGATTGAATAATCCGTCATTGGTCACCCCAGTTCATCAATCTATATGCAATATTCGTAGAATTCGGGATTTTCTCTTGATCTTTCCTTCCTCAGAATTCCTGTTTCAAGTTGCCCTCATAAAAAGGAGGGATTTGTACTCCCAAAATTCCCTTTGTAACTTTTTCATTATTATGTTAATCTCACTTTTTCTCCGATTGCTTTGAAAGAACCAGTGTTCATGAGATTCTGTTTCAATCTTTGAAATATATACTTGTGAGGTTCCTCCTGTTGGGATAACGAACGGAATAATTTTCTGAAGCTACATCAGAATTATACCCATTCTGAACGTAGTATTGTAACATACGAATCATTCAATATTCACGATCATTTTTCAGTCAAGAAGTTCTCAACTAATTATTTCTGATAATTTCATGCAGTTGCTGTATTTGACATTGCAGCCGCACTAAAACATAGAAAATGGGACACCCGGTACACCATGAATCAATTAGCTATACAGGTGTCCCACAATTGCTAGATATTATTTCAGTAGCGTTCAGATTATAACATATCTCATGAAAATGGATAATCAACCGCAATTTTTAACTATAAATCCTGAACTGTCCAATGAATTTCACTTCAATTCTGAGAATTTTTATTAAATAATTAAATATCTCTGGAACTACTACCTGTATTAATTCCTCAGCTAAATTAAGGAAATAAGATTTGTTCAATAACTTTTTCCTAGGGTCTTTTGAAATATAAATACTCAATTTAGAGATATAATATGTAGTTTTTAATATTTTCTTTCAATGAATGAAATTATACGGAAATCTCCAGATAAACAAGATCTTTGACAGTATTTTTCATTCAACTGATTCAGACTTTAAAAATTACTATGACAGATCAGTTAGTATGACATAATACTTCAACAACTGAGATGTGATATTTATTTCAAATTAGGTAAATATCATTAAAGCCAGGCAAAAAGAACACGCCTTATCTCGAAAAGGACTCATAGAATATTAGAAAATCATATTGACAATGATGCTCGAAACGAATTAAACTCAAAGTTTCCGGAGAAATGGATTGCTCTGCCTCCAAGATGTCTAAATTTTACATCCATGGACTTTTATTCAAGGAGAGACGTAGAAACTAAGGTTTACTAGAATCAGTAAATACCAGAGATGATGCGAAGAAATCCGAAAACATTCCATAATATTACTCCGGAAAATCTCAAGTTTTTCTTATAAATTACCATTCCATATTCACGGTTTCTGTATTAGCGGCATATTTACGAAACATATACTTCGCGAATGAAAAGCTTATACTGCACGTAAAAGATAACCAACAAATACGCTGGTTTATTAACTTTGAAACCGAATCGCCCTTAGTGTTAAATATTTACTTCTCGATGAAGAGTGAAATCGGACCAGTAATTTTCATTATTGCGATTGAATAATCCGTCATTGGTCACCCCAGTTCATCAATCTATATGCAATATTCGTAGAATTCGGGATTTTCTCTTGATCTTTCCTTCCTCAGAATTCCTGTTTCAAGTTGCCCTCATGAAAAGGAGGGATTTGTACTCCCAAAATTCCCTTTGTAACTTTTTCATTATTATGTTAATCTCACTTTTTCTCCGATTGCTTTGAAAGAACCAGTGTTCATGAGATTCTGTTTCAATCTTTGAAATATATACTTGTGAGGTTCCTCCTGTTTGCGATAACGAACGGAATAATTTTCTGAAGCTACATCAGAATTATACTCATTCTGAACGTAGTATTGTAACATACGAATCATTCAATATTCACGATCATTTTTCAGTCAAGAAGTTCTCAACTAATTATTTCTGATAATTTCATGCAGTTGCTGTATTTGACATTGCAGCCGCACTAAAACATAGAAAATGGGACACCCGATACACCATGAATCAATTAGCTATACAGGTGTCCCACAATTGCTAGATATTATTTCAGTAGCGTTCAGATTATAACATATCTCATGAAAAATGGATAATCAACCGCAATTTTTAACTATAAATCCTGAACTGTCCAATGAATTTCACTTCAATTCTGAGAATTTTATTAAATAATTAAATATCTCTGGAACTACTACCTGTATTAATTCCTCAGCTAAATTAAGGAAATAAGATTTGTTCAATAACTTTTTCCTAGGGTCTTTTGAAATATAAATACTCAATTTAGAGATATAATATGTAGTTTTTAATATTTTCTTTCAATGAATGAAATTATACGGAAATCTCCAGTTAAACAAGATCTTTGACAGTATTTTTCATTCAACTGATTCAGACTTTAAAAATTACTATGACAGATCAGTTAGTATGACATAATACTTCAACAACTGAGATGTGATATTTATTTCAAATTAGGAAAATATCATTAAAGCCAGGCAAAAAGAGCACGCCTAATCTCGAAAAGGACTCATAGAATATTAGAAAATCATATTGACGTTGAAGTTAAATCAAAGTCTTCGATGACAATTGATAAATCGTTCCATTGTTGTCAAACGTTTAACAAGACGTGAAAGACCCAAGCATTAGGGTAAAATATTCCCTTTTCTCTTTAAGGGAGACATACAAATCGATGAGTTCTAGGAATCGTCGCCGATTTCCTGTGAAGTGCTGCTGCAAGAGCCTATAAACTTTTTATGGATCAGGTTCGCCTTCACCCTGACAAAACACTGAGCTACTCAGCTGGTTTTCAAACGGGTTTTGATAAATTGGTTTCGAATGGGCTCTCTCTCTTGGCCTGCTCTCGCTCCGTTCTTACTTCTTCGTTTTACTTGTCGAAACACGAAGACCTCGTGCGGAGTCACGTACACAACGTAAGGAAAAATGAAATAAACACTCATTAAACTGTGTACGAACCAGAAATAAGTTCTCATTAGCACGTATGTATTACATTGAACAAACTGATGTTTCTACTATTCAACGAATGAAATGATTGAACTAAGACAAACACACATGTTTTACAAAGTGGAAACTTTTTTTTTTATGGATCATAGAAAGAAAGCAATAATTGTTCTTTTGATATACCAAGTGTCCAGTCATTCCTTATTTTCAAACATACAGTGATTCAAATTTCTCTTCTATTGAAAAATTTCAAATCTCCAATCTTCAATAATAAACAATACCGAGTGTAACTGAAACCATGGCCACCCCTGTAACTTTTTTTCTATTTGGAATATTTTAATGAAATTTGGGAATCGGATAGACGACATCATTTTGAATTTGATTACATTAATATGTTTGACATTTCGTTTCCGGTTATGCCGGAAACCATACCAACTTTCGATTTTCAAATGAGACTGTATTTTTTTGCTCATCTTAATTATTCACCTCATCCTACGATCTTTGACATAGTTTTGAAAGAAAAACAAACCACAATCTTGCAATTTTCATCTTTCGTTCTAGAAGGCCATGAACAGTGACTATTGGCTTAGCTCAACATCTCCTATCACGAAAGAAGATTGTATCTAAAAGTTTAATTGCTCATTTTTACAGGGTGTCAGAGTTAATAACAAACGAGCGGACAGCGAAAACGAAATAATTATAATAAATCTTCAAAAATACCACCATTCTCACGAACACAACATCGCACGCGATATATGTCTTGTATTTGTTGGGCTGTAATGCCTGCAATAACCTGTCCCGAACGGTTCTCCTATTCTTGTTTGGTTCTAACAGGTGTTTGAAAAACCTAATTCTTCAAATGTCCTCACAGGAAGAAATCTAGTGGACTCGAATCTGGCTATTTTACTGGCGATTTATGGGGTCATTTGTACCTATCCATTTTTCGGGAAAAATTTCATCGAGATACCGCAAGACCTCCCTTGTGTTGTGGGGAGGTGCACCATCTTGTTGAGAATATACAGGGTGATTCAACGAAAACTAAACAGAGGCTATATCTGCCAAGATACTCATTTCTGATCAAAACGCAAGAACAGGTCAGTTTTTGTTCCAAGAGGGACATCTTTTGGGGTACAAAACTTGCCTGAAATATCCACCCCCTAAACGGGGGTTGCAATCTTGAACATTTTGAATAGGGAAGATGGATCGAGTGATGACTCAAAAGAAAGGTGGTATCTTTGTCTACATTGCCATGAACGAATTTCCACTTTTAATTGAGAACTGTAAGAGATACAGGGTGAGCAACTGAAAGATAGGGAAGACTATTTCCCTGAGACTATTCAAGTTTCAGTGAAGTAAAATGGAACAGATCCATGCTGATCAATGGCAGTCATCATCAAGTAACATCCTCATCTCGAATTTCAAAAATTGCAAGTGTCGAATAAGTTTCTGAATTGAACGAAAATTGATTGTACGCTGATCAGTGGCGTACTGTCAAAAGGTTTGAAAGTTCAAAAGAAGACATGGCTCCGGAAAAGAAAACACCTTGTAGATTCTAGTTGAAATTCAGGACGTGTTATGATGGAGGCTGTAAAAAATAGTTTGCATTCCAAATTTGGTCTGAATATCTCAAAAACTGCAGGAGTTTTTAAGAAAAAAACGATTTTTTCCGGAAAAAGTAGCTCCGTAACGAAGCTTTTGCGGACCTATGTTCATATGAACTATTTTTCTTAAAATTGCAAGTAGATTCACCCCCTCAAGTTGTGACATACTATTATGTAACACCCTGTAGATTCCGAAATAATTCTTCTTTTCGGGAAGTCAAGTTTGGGTGTTTTCCTGTTTGCACATTGTGATATGGGGCGTTATCGATCACTAACATAATTTTTGGTGGTAAATTTGGGATAAGTTTTTCTTTCAACCATTTTTCGTAGTTGCACTCAAGACCAGATATGCGTTTTGTACTAATTCACATTCACTACCAGCGTTCAAAATTATCAGTCTTGATCCTTTTGAAGTAGGCTGACATAGACCGTCGTTTGTCTCGTCACTCCAAGCCTTCTTGTGTGTATGGGAGGAATGAATATATGTTTCGTACAAGTAAATTATTCGTCTCTTTTCTTGGTGGTACCGTTTTATGCTTTTTGAATAATTCAAACGTAGTTGCTGTATTTCTGTTTTTTCTATAAGTAGCTTTCCATTCGTTTTCGTCTTAATCCAACGGAACCCCATTCCTCTCAAAACTTTTCGAATGCTCTCTCGTCATCCTGCATATTCATTCTCATGGACGAACTTTTGATGAATTCGCTTTAACGTGGAGTGGATAAGATTTTATCGACGTCGTAAGAATTGACGACGAACCTACGAAGCAGAGCTCTATCGAAGACATAGAGATCTGTTTTCTTCTCTTTTTATCGGGAGTTGAAAAACTGTTGTTTTCGCCAACTTCAATCCTCTTCATTTCGCACGAAATTTTTTTGAACAGTTCGCAAACTTACTCCTGTTTCGTCAGCTACACGTTCTTTAACCATTTTCAAAGAAATTACAGGTTCATTTTGTGAAATGAATGATATTCGCAATTATTTTCCTGGTTTGCCCACTAAATTTTTCCTCTTCCACATTGGAAACGAGTTCCACCCTTACCAAAACTTAGAAATATGGAAATGAAATTTGTATATTCGGTCCTGTTCGCTTGGCTCTTCTCAAAGCCTCAAAGGTTCATTGAGAACTGAGCTCTAGGCCGGTAACCTTAAAAGTTAACGCGCAACAAGGGGAGGAGCTATTTCACCTGCACATATGTTCTTGTCGACGAAAAAATTCAAATTCAACTGCATCCTTCGATTATACTTTAACTGCCTGTAGATCGGTAACGAAGTATTTATATGACCTTGTTTCATGAAATGGTTTCAGCAATCACGTCCTTAATTATTTCTGTGCCTTTTTTAAACACCCTGTAAATTTAGATTTTTTCATTATACACATTTGAATTGTATGTATCAGGTATAGCAATATTGATACCTAATGTATATTACTCTATTCTCTTTATCAATTATGAATGTCTTTTGTGTTTTGCAATAAATATTTCTGTGAGAAATTTTTCATCATTTTCACAAAACACACAATCTTCAGTTCGTCTTTATTTGTAATATTTCGTCTACTAAGGCTATATTATTCAACCGAATTGATATGAATAATATTTGCGACGGCATTATGTCTCTCTAAATAATCTTCAGTAGCAAGATGATAAGACAATATGATAAGATATGCAAAATTGTTTCTAAACGACATTTACGGTATGAATCATCCATTTTGTTTGAGGATGTATTTTTATAATTTCCCAAGAAAAAAATTATTATTACGCCTTATGTTCCTGCACGCCAATGCTCAGATACTAATTTCATCTATAGAGTGAAATTTGTCGATTTCTTTTCTAGATATTGTTCTCATCTATTTTATTCTGTAAATTTAATAATGAAACAGTAACATTTCATTTTTACTTCTTCAATCGCTCATTCTCAGAACCAAACTTTTTAAAAACTATCGTAACCTTACTCTTCTCTTTTCGTCTATCCTTTTCCATTTCCTGATCTTGTCAACTGCCGAGAAAATAAATATAATATCTTACATCATCTATTTTTTCTTGAAAAACCTTGAAATGAAATAATAAATAATTAGCAATCACAAAAATGTTGACAATCGTTTTAAGCAGTTTTTTCAAATAATCAATTCCTGGTACTTTTTCACCAATTAATTTTTCTATTGGCAGTATTTCACATAGCGCCGTACTAAAACATCGACACCTTGTACATAGGACACTAGATTCGTTTTAAGTTTTGCTCTAATCGTGATAAGTTCTGTTTATCATAGAAGTGTAATGGTTTAAACCCCTAACTGAGATTCAATTAAATATCACAGCATGGAGTGACATGCCGTAGTTCTGTCCCTGTTACAGACTCATTAGTGTCATATTTCATCATGCAACACTCCACCGAATGTCAAACTGAACAGGGTTGGTGGAAGTAGGGAATAGATTAAATTATTCCTCACCATTTCAATTTAAGAGAAAAGGTTCGTTCATGTATACATGTACGTATTGATCTTATTACAGAACTGTTTTTGTTGATGGGTTGTGATTTGGGTCAGTTAATAAACATAACTCATGACGATTTTACTAATTACCAGGAGCAGAAATGGAAGTGAGGACAGATGTCTTCAAGTGAAAACATCGCAGCTTGAACCACAGTGTTGAAGAAAATCTGAATTTGTCCATTCCTCCACGCTCTGAACAATTGGGGTTAACGACCACCTGGGAATTTGGCGTATGGATGCAGGAATTACTCAATTCATTCAAGAACATCCTGTTGGCTTTTCTGAGAAAACATTTTCTTCTTAAGATGTAACTAGTGCAATTATATCTTTTTCTCCTATGAAACCCATTCTTATTTCTCAGAATAAAAAAAATGTGTGTTTAGACATATAAGAGTCAGGTATGATTGTTGAAATATTTTTCTGCTGTTTTTCTTTTTCCATTGTTACAGATCCACATAAGTGGAAGGCGGCAAAGATCGTACCTGTTTTCAAAAGTGGTAAGCAAAATGAAATAAGTAATTAACGACCTGCCTCTATTCTAAGTTATTTCTGTGAAATTTTTGTAGCAATAGTAACTGATAAATCTTTTAATTCATCCAGTTCCAAGTTGATTCAATCTCAACATGGGTTTTTCAATGGTAGGTCGGTGTTAACTAATTTAACTCCTTACGTTCATTTCATAAGTACTAGTTTCGATTATGGTATTCGAGTTGATGCCGTCTACACAGACCTTCGATAAAGTACATCATGCAACTTTGTTGTGGGTTCTAGAGGACTTTGGTGTGGTGGGGGTCCTCACAATCATATCTGCCGGATAGACTGCAGTATGTTGCACTCAATGGCACTCATTTCGGTTTCGTTCGTGTTACCTCTGGTGTTCCTCAAGGGTCACATCTAGGCCCCCTTTTATTTTCAATTTACATTAATAATATTTCGGAATGTTTTCTTTATACAAAACATGATTTATATGCCGACGATCTTAGAGTGTACAGTGCTATTCGGTATTATGATGATATTTTGCGGTTTCATAGTGATCTTGACAGACTTTTCTCTTTTTGTCAAAGTAGGTATTTTCAACTTAATATTGATAAGTGTAAGCATATAAGGTTTACAAAGAATATCAATGTCTTTGATGCTATTTTTTCTGTTGATGGGCTTGTAATTGGCAGGGTAAACCAAATTAGGGATCTTGGTATATATTTTGATTCTAAGTTGTCCTTTGAGTATCATATTGATCATATAGTTTCTAAGGTTTTCAAAATGTTGGGTTTCGTTCTAAGAATTACTAAAAGTTTCAGTGGTCCAAGGTCTTTAAAAATTCTATATTTCTCGTTGGTGAGGAGTAATTTGGAATAAGCTCCCCTCACTATTACAAGTATATTGACAGAATTGAACGAGTCCAGAGAAAGTTTCTCAAAAGTTTCAACTTTAGATTTTTCAGCCCTAACCATAATTATCAATTAAGTTTGCGTCATCACAAAATTTTAAGCCTGGAGCAGAGGAGAGTCCTTTTCGACACAATATTTCTTTATCGAATTTTAAATCATTCTTTTAGTTTTCCGCTTGTTAATTATCTCACTTTCAATGTTCCCGTGTATCCTAGTCGTCGAAATGCACTCTTCTATGTTCCGAAGGCCCGTGAAAAATAAACTATTTCATTCTGTTTTGTTGCGAATTATGCGTCTGTACAATTGGCATATTGCCAGTGTAGATATTTTTCATGAACCTCTTTTCTTCTTTCAAAAAAAATGTTATTGCATATCTCATTAGATCTGAATCATGCTCATTGAAGTAGTTTTTAGTTTTATGATATTTTACTTGATTCTGTAGTCTTAGGTGAGTGTTTTTTTTCTCTCCTGAATTTTTATGAAAGTTATAATTTTCATTTCTTATGGCAGTTTCACTTCTGCTTATTTTTCTGTTATCATTTTTAGTGAACCCCGGTCATTGGATCTATCCTGTAGGTGTTCCTATGTTTTGTAACAATAAATAAATAAATGATTAAATAAAATAAATTCATGTCCCAAACCCCCTTCCATTCACCCTTGTCTTCGTCTGGAAATCATGGAGTGCAAGATGAGACTTGAAGCTGCTAAGAAAAATTTTTGGTACTCTTTATGTACACACGTCACTAACACAACATAAACAGACAAGCTATTACTAGTGCAATAGCGACAGGAAACGAGTTTTTCCTCAGGTTTTTCACTCGTTCATTGAATCATACGCAAGATAGTTATAGGTTACCGTGTTACATTTTCCTGAGCTCACACTTTTGTTTTTCTGCCACACTTATAGATATAAGCATTTATTGTAAATACAATTATTCGAATTTTGTAAATCCTCTCTTTTCAGAATATATATATATATATATATATATATATATATATATATATATATATATATATATATATATATATATATATATATATATATATATAATAATGAGATAAGTAATGGACAATTGATAGAATACATCGATACTTTAAAACAAAAACTTTCAGTATACTCTATTAGACTACGTGAATATAAAATAAATTCAGATAGAAAATTCCAAAACAAACTATTCAAAAATAATGAAAAACATTTTTACAAATTTATTTCAGGTTCAAATGAAAATATTTCTGGAAATGGAGTTCCTAAAATTGATATTTTAACTGATTATTGGTCTTCAATTTGGGCAGTGCCAAGGCAACATAATTCCAATGCAAGTTGGATTTTAAATGAAAGGTCTCGATTTTCTCAAATAGAATGCATGCAATTTGAAAAATTTTCAAACGAAGATATAACATCAGTTATTAAACACACAAAAATTGGAAATCTCCAGGTGTTGATGGTATTCATAACTTTTGGTTCAAGAAATTCTCTTGCGTTCATGAAAAATTGGCAGAATATTTTCATTTATAATAAAGAACCCTCAGCTACTCCTTTATTTTTCACACAAGGAATTACTTATTTAAAACCGAAAAGTGATAATACTATTGATCCGTCTCAATATAGACCAATTACTTGCCTTCCAACAATATATAAAATTCTAACTGCATGTATTACCCAAAAATTTATGCACATTTGGAGAATTATAATATTCTTTCCGAACATCAAAAGGATGTAGAAAAAACACCTTGGTACTAAAGAGCAACTTGTAATTGATTCTGTTGCTTTGAATCAAGCTCAAACTAAGAAGAGAAATATTCATACAGCCTTCATTGATTACCAAAAGGCTTTTGACAGTTCTCCCATTCATGGCTTCAAGAAATTTTGGAAATTTATAAAATTGATAAGACACTTCGTCATTTTCTTGAATTCGTAATGAAAAATTGGAGAACCAATCTTCATTTAAATATTTCAAAACAATCGTTAAAATCCGAAGTAATTCCAATCAAAAGAGGCATTTTTCAAGGTGATTCTTTAAGTGCTCTTTGGTTTTGTCTTTGCCTCAATCCATTATCTCATGAATTAAATGCTACTAGTTTCGGCTTCAAAATAAAGAGTTTATTAACTGAATTCAAATTAAGTCACTTAATTTATTTAGATGATATTAAATTATATGCCGGAACCAGATCTCATTTAAAAAGTCTACTTGAGATTACTTTCAACTATTCCAATGATATTCATATGAAATTTGGGCTTCCAAAATGTAAAAATCTTTCTATTGAAAAAGGAAAGATCACCTCTGATTATATAAAGATTTCCAATATCGAAATCGAGCCAATGCATCAAGGAGATACATATAAATATCTTGGATTTTGTCAAGAGAAGACAATTAACCATAGCAGCACTAAAGAAATTATTAGAAGTTCATATTACAAAAGACTAAGAATTATCATCAAGAGTTATTTAACTAGTAAAAACCTTTTCAGAGCTATCAACTCCTATGCCGTTCCTATTCTTACATCTTCTTTTGGAATTATTAAATGGTCTAAAACTGATCTAAATGAATTACAATGTCAAACGAGGAAAATGCTCTGTAAATATCATAAGCACCACCCAAAGTCAGCTATTCAGAGAGTTACACTACCTAGACATCTTGGAGGTCGTGGATTAATTGATTTGAATAATCTTCATAGTAAACAGATTTTTCATCTACGTTCCCATTTTCATGATAAACAGAGAACGTCTAAATTACATGATATTGTTGTTGCTTCAGATTATAATCTTACACCTCTGAACTTGACAATGCAAAAGGTAGATTTCGATATATTTGATGATAATTCTAAAATAGAAAGTTGGATGCAGAAGGAATTACACGGAAAGCACCTAAAGAATTGAAAAATGATTATATTGATGAAATTGCATCGAATAAATGGTTAGTATCTGGAGAATTGTTTGCTGAAACAGAAGGCTTGGCAATTGCGATCCAGGACTAGGTTGTTTTCACAAGGAATTATAGAAAACATATCATCAAACAAAATATAGATGATTCTTGCCGTAGATGTTTCTGTTCTTCAGAAACAGTTTTTCATATATTATCATCTTGCTCAGTCCTTGCTTCAACAGATTATTTAGAAAGACATAATGCCGTCGCTAATATTATTCACTTCAATCTAGGAATTAAACATGACCTAATTCCCAAAAGAAAAAATTTCAAAAATATGAACCTGAGATTATTTGTGAAAATGACAAATATAAACTTTATTTTGATAAAACAATTCTGTGCAACAGAGCTGTAAAACACAATAGACCAGATATCGTTCTTATTGATAAACAGAATCAAATAACATATATAATTGATATTGCTATACCCGACACACATAATATACAAAATAAATACAATGAAAAATTTCTAAATATATGATGCTTGGCGACGAGATTAAAAAATGTGGAAAATGAAGAAAATATTTATTCTACCGATTATTATTTCTACAACAGGCGTTATTCCTAGAAATCTTCACAAAAGTATTGAGATTTTGGGTCTGAAGAAAAATTTGTTTGAACAGTTACAAAAGATAACAGTCATCAAATCTTGTAATATTCTTCGTAGGTTTCTTTCCGAAAATAATAATGAGGTAGAGTCATAGGTTTTCTTTAGTTTATACTGCTCAGAATCTCATTTCATATTTTATTTATTTGTTTATATAAATGTAATTTAATTAACTGACAATTTTGTCATATTTATATTCAGAGCAGTATTCTATTCGATCGTTCACCACTTCACACAAAGGAAACTATTAATGAGTAACATTCAGTGTTACTTGACTAAGGTCCGTACACTGGATTTTTCCGGGAGAAAGCCTCTGACACTACTCGTTGGTACATTGATATCATTGTCTGATGATGCTATAGTATGTATATATTCTGGTAGATTGATATATTCTCATAACATTTAACGTTATCCTAATATATAATTACTCCAGGATATGTTTTGATTATAATCATTGCCTGGCAATGGTATTAATTACCGGGTGGTGGATTTATATTTTTCATGAAATCAGTTTGATTGCATGAACAGATATATGGGCAACTCGTCGGTGTAAAACCCCTATATATATATATATATATATATATATATATATATATATATATATATATATATATATATATATATATATATATATATATTTGCTTTTTAAAATCTGTCAAAACTTTTGACAGATTTAATTATTTTGTTATAAACTCGATTTTTGAGGAACATTTAAAAAAATTGTAGCTCGTAGATCTTTTGCACTACAGACACAATTTTTGCTTGGGTGGATAGAAGAAGGATCAAGGAATTTTTTACGAAATCTATACATGTCAAATGTTTATTGCGTTGTTTTGTATGATTTTTTCAATTTGGCCTTTTTCATACAGCAATAACTCAATTTTTTCAAAAGGCACGTGCCAATTTTTATATCGCCATCAGATGAAGCGTCAAATTTCAGATGGAATTGTATCAGCATGTACTATGCCCATCTTTTATAGTTCCGAAATAATTTGGGAATATATTGAATTTTGATGATTTTGCAAGAACTAACAGAGAATGCTTTGAAATATTTGAATCAAGTAGCTGAACTGACTACGCTCACCTGACAGGTGCCTAAAATTAATGTACTTGTCACGTCGTTCATTCGAATTTGATATTTCCACAAGAATTGTTGGTAATTTGAAGTGAAAATTTTTGAAAAACACCAGATTGATAATAAAATGGCTGATTATTCAAAAGAGGATATGTTTAATCTCTTTTTGATTCATGGCGAATGTCAAAAAGTGGTGGATAGAACTTGCAGGCAATTCAATAACAAATTTCCAAATTTGGCGCCTATGAGTAAAACAAAATAAGAAGCAATTTTCTGCAATTTGGAGGAACAAAATACATAGAAACTAGAAGAAAAGCAATTCTCGAGGACGACGACAATCAAATGAATACGCTAGCGTATTTTCGTGCCAATCCACATGCGTCCATTAAGTCAGCATCAATGTATATTGGATTGAGTTATACTTCCATTCAAAGGATCTAGGCAACGCGTTTTATACCCAATTATTTAAAATAGTACGAATTGCTTTGTGAGACAAAAGAAGTTCATTTGCTGTGTTTCTCAATCTCAAATGACGATTTCAAATTATCATTTCCTTAACTTTATCTATGTTAACTTCAGTTGAAGATGTTGATGGCCGACCTGAGCGAGCCAAATCTTCCACCTCATTCCGGCCGTTGTTGAATGCACTATACCACTCTTATGCACGTGTTTTTGATAAAGTCGGTGTCCCCTAAGCCTTCTATGACATTTTCAGCGATTCGGGACACGAAAGTCCATTTGGAATACAAAATTGGAAACAAATTCTTTGTTCGATATTTGATGCATTGTAAAAATCGCTAAATACACTTGTGAGAAGCGACGAAATCGAGCACAGTTATGCCAAATTGCAACAACAAAAATGTTGTCAATCGTTCTGAGCATATTTTTCAAATAATCAATTCCCAGTACTTTTTCGACACCATGTATGTTCATGGGAATTTTTCATCATAAAATGGCTTATTCACTTATTCGTTTACATCCTGTATAATAAAATTTCTAATAATTTTAATCTAAATTCTTCGTTTTAACATATATCTGTTGGAAATGAAGTTTGTGTTATGAAGGATGTCTTTATGTTTTGCATGCTAGGACCATTGATTACTGTCACTACAAAACCTGTTTTCGGCATTGAAGCGCCACACCACACCACAGTCAACAGTTTCGCGTTGGTATGGGAGAGTTTAAACGCAAAAGGGTTAGGTTAAGCGCCAATCTTCTGTTAGGGTGTTCCAAGAGGAAGAAAAACCAGCAAGTCATCCGTGGCTCCAAAAGAAACGTTTGTTTCAAAAACAGATCACGTAGTAAATATTCTTTTACAAGATCAAAAACAATTTCAGCCGATTGGTACACAACCATTTGTTTACCGCAAATTGTGAGCAAGCTTCGAGAAACCGACTCAGAATGGCGAATCACCCTTCACCAAGATAATCAATCAAAGGATTTAAAAAACTGATTTAGTTTTATTTAAGAAATTGAGATCAATAAGATTTTCATTAAAATAAAAGAGTAAAATACTGCAATCGGCCATTTTGACTGAAATGCCAATCACAGCGCATGACGTCATACTTATGTAAGCTTCACTGTGTTTTGATTACCTACAACTGATTGCGGATTACGATGGAAATTATATTTTTTTTCGTGATTAAGCTTGATTTAAGGCCTTCGAAGGCTTTTGTACTTCAATTTCTAAACAGTTTATTATACAAGTCACCTGTTATTTATGCCTGAAAGCCATAGATCATTTCTTTTTATCAACTCTTCATCTAATGATACAATAAAATACAATACGTACATTTTTAAAGAAAATTTTGCTTGGATAAGATGTCGAAGTCATCAGCAAGTTCATGAATGAATTGTTTAACCTAATTTTTTTAGACATAGTAAAATATGGTTAAACGGTATGCCTGTCTACTCTTGAATCAAGTTAATTAAATAAAAACAATTTAAAGGAATGCCAATATAAGAACGGGGGCTCTTCTTAATTTTCTTCAAAGTGCACTCTAAAGCGTTTAAATCCTCTCTCCTTTTGTTATCCTTTAGCATCTCGCTACAGTCAGATGTAGACTCCATTTGAAGAGATTATATGGATGATGACGTCTCATCAGAGGGAGTATATAAAGTATCGCTGTCTGATGGTTCTATTTATTTGACTATTTTACTCAAAACATTTATACTTGGTCTTGATGGGTTATTATTAACATCATGCTTGATTTTAAATGGGATGAAGAAACAGAATGTGGCTTCAATGGTGATGTCATCCGATTTACCAAATTATCTTTTGTTTGGTTAGTTCTACTTCTGAATGTTTTACATATGTGTACTTGAATTGCTTTATCCAACATTGTTGGTGGTAATTGGGGAACTTCTTCAACAATCTGCTGAACTGTAAAACAAATGTTTTGTTTTTTAAGTGTAATGTTATAATTATGAACACAAATAGAAAATTACAAGGTTACAAAAAATGTATATAGTTTTATACCCAGTATCACAGAATAAATCTCAAACGTAGATCATTTCTTGAGATTTGTACAAAGTGATGCCGCTATATAAGATAATCTGAAATACGGGCCTAAGTATACCAAAAATGTATGCAATAATACTGAATTAACATTCTTATAAATAAGTAAACTATATCTGAACTACAAGATGCAGTTTCTTTTGAACTTGATGCAACTTAACTATAGTACTTTCTTCAAATTGCTTTTCACACTCTTCAAGAATCATCATCCTTCGTTTTTTAACTATATAGGGTCGCTCTGTTGTGCTAGATGTTTGTGTTTTCCTGACTGGTTGGCAAGTGAATTTTATGGGCATACATCCTGGTTTCATACGTACTTGTGATACCGAACCCATCACATGGCATTCCATATCATTTGGCAACTGAAAACTGCAAAGGTAACAATTAAAATTGGTAATAAGAATGATTACAAGACTAACACAAACATAACCTCAATAGATGACTAGTTATTCCATAGCCTCTACATTTCAACTATTTCACGTCAAACAAACATTATGTTAAAAATCTATCAATACATGATAACATACTCACATTAAAGTGATCTTCACAGAAATAAAGTGGCGAATTTGTGTTTATATCGTTCGGGTTTCGCCGTCCAAGCTTTAACCATTTATCTCTTATTATTTTCTTTGTACGGGACATGTACAAACACTTTGTTGGGTGTCGTTATTGATGTATTTCTGCACTGAGGTACTACACACCACTTATAATTAGAATTCATTTTTAATACAAAAAATACGCAACGTTCGTTTACTTTGTTGTCTAGCTGCGCGTAAACAAATTTGACGTTTACGTAAGTATGACGTCACACACGACGCCATGACACGGCAAGCTGTTTCCGCGCAATATTTAAAACGATTATAAAAATGGCTTCAAGCTTCTAAATACTTTAGTTTATTACCGAAATATAGGTTTTGTTGAAAACAGTAGATGTGTATCCGCATTACGGAAGAGGATTTCAAAATCTTTCGTCATGCCTATTGTATATTTAACGCGAGAAAACATCGAATTGTTAAATCATTCTGCGTACAGTCTGGACGTAAATCCCAACGATTTTATTACTTTTCCCAAAACCGAGAACGGTTTACGTGGTCAAAGGTATCGGTGTCCAGAACAAACCCTTTATATAGTCAATAGCAACTACAGCAAAGTTGAACTTTCTTCTCCACCCATCCATCCCATCCATCCCATACCCTGATCTAAATCCATGCGATTTCTATCTATTTGTATACTGAAAAAATCATTCAGGAAGTAATATCTGCTTCCTACCTAGAAGAAAAGTTAACTCTGACGCCAATATCAAAACCAAAGTCAAAATACGCCTGAAAGTCATTGTTCTATTAGTCTTCCTACAAACGTACCGAGTGATATATTGCATATTTAAAACATAATTCTGAAAAATACCCAGATTGACGACAAAAATTGGCAATAGTTTTCAACCTTGGATATATTCAGTTGATTAATTGATCCAATTCGAATAGACGAGATTTCTGGTAGTTGATAAAAATAAATTTAAGAGCATTTGATTTTAAATAATCTCCAGTTGTATGTTCCTCATACTTTTATAGTGGGGGAATCTACACCGTTTACGATCACTTTAAAGGAATGCAATGAAAAGAGAAGTTTTGTAATAAGTACGAAGTTTCAAGAGCGTTGTGACCTCTGCAGATGATTCTCATTGCATTATAATTGAACAACACTCAACGAAAAACTACAGGTACAATTGGGGTTGAATTTCGTTTCTACCATAATAGCCACCAACTCTCTTATTTCATTAATAAATCCTCATTTATTTAATAATAATAAAGAAGTATAATGGTATCATACAAACGCACTGGTGAAAAGATGGTAAAAAATTACATAATACAATAGATCTTAGTGCTTTTTCTACACACATGGTACCATAAAGTGGAAAGCGGCATAACCGATGAATCCTACCTACAACATCATAGCATTGAACTATCGAAAATCCTAAAAGGATATTATTACCTACGCAGAGATCAACAATAGAAACAACTGTGGAAGATCGAGAAAGAGAATAAAAAAAAAGTTGAAGCTGAAACAATCAATCTATCCGCCCTGTAATACAAATAAAGATTCCTTACACTTATTTTTGAACGATATAAAACACAAATTGATGTATTCACTTGGAATCATATTAATATGTTGAACAATATTGTATGAGAACTAGCGTTTATAAATAGAACAGTTACAATGCTAATTTGTGCCTATGCCTGACGTTGATGTTATGAACATCCGACCGAAACCTTACTTTTCGATGAAGGTAAGAGAGCTTTTTATCTTGCAACACCCTATAGAATAGGCAGAGCATACGCAAGCCTCTTCTATTCTTCATATTGAGCCAGCCTAACCCCTTAAGTTTATGAGATACTTTATCAAAGCGTGTCAATCTAAGTACAACCCTTACACAATAATTTTGAATTCTTTGCGCACTTAATTCGGTAAGTTTCGTCAAACACGGTCCATAAACAACATCATTATAATTGAAATGTGACACCATCACAGAGCATTTCACGCTGTCCGACATCAAGAAATTCTTTGCAACCATAAATAAGTTCTATAATTGAGAAAGTTTTCATTATGATTACAGTTTATCTTATTATTACAGATTATGTTTCATCATTCAATTTTGAGTAACTTTTCTGCAACATATTCTTAGTGTAAATTTCACCATTTTCGTGCAGAATGTGCTGAAGCAGTGGTGTTAGATGACCAAGGTTGGACTTGTACTAAAATAGGCCGAAAACTTGGGGTGTCCCATGCAACTGTTTCTAGAATTAACAGCAGGTACAGGGGAACTGGTTGTCATGAAAGGAATCCTGGACAAGAATGACTTCGATCAACAAGGGTGATCTATGGCCGTTATTTAAGAATTTCCTTATTGAAGAACGCATAGCTACTGCTAGGCACTTGTAAATGCAGTGTGGACAGAAGCGTGAAGTGCAGATTAGAACTGAAATGATACGACGACGACTCAGGGAATTAGGTTTGAGACCTCTAGACCCAGCTCTAATCGCACAACATCAAAGAGCCCGATTGTGTAGTATGCCTTGCTAAGGGATATGTGAATAATTCGATACACTCTGTATTGCAAATATAACATAACGAGGTGTAATCAGATGCCCAAAACAACTATCTGAAAATATAACAAATTGTCTGACGTTTTACTCAATTTATTCCATTTGAAGTTCCCACCCGGTTCCTTATACTTGTTCATACAAATTCATAAACAAACTTGCAACAAACCAGAATTTCCAATTTCTTTTTGTTTTACTGTTAAAGTCACCAATATCAGGAAAAACCACATGCGTTTGAACGCATATATTTTATAACGACATAATTCCACAAAGATTCATATAATTGCCGATTAATTTCAACTAATTCTTTGAAGCCAATTTGAGTTCAATTACTAGAATCTAATTATCGTCGACGCCCACTTTTAACAATGCATTAGCTGTAATGAACTAAATAACCCTGATTTCCTGTTAACTTCTGTTTGTCACGTACATGTATCACCTGACAACAATATTTCTACTCTGAAACTAGCGTAGACGTTATAGTCGATCCTACACCCTCCATTTCAATAATAAACGAACTTTTTTAAAATAGAAACAATCAGTATTATTTTTTTATTATGCGCGCTTCCCAGGAATAGACGAACCTGCTACACCACATGAGTGGACGCAGATCCCCATACATGGGAACAATATTCCAAAGCAGGTCGAATCTGTGCCTTATAAAGAAGCAACAGCTTAGATGACGTGAAACTAAGTTTAGCTGATGCCGACTTAGCTAATGCTTATACATGTACATGCCAGCAAAACTTGGAGTTGGCCGTTATTCCAAGAAGGTGTATCGAATCTTTGGATGCAATTTGTTTTCCTTGCATTAAACACCTCAAAAAAGTCTAAGGAACACGAACCAATATCTTTAAAATATGAATTTGATGATTCGAATTTATAGAAATCTTTCGGTTTCTTTTTAGGATGTATTGTATATAATGTATTCTCAAGAAAACAAAATAATATTTGACTTCTCCAAAGCACCTATTATAAAAAAAATTTGAAATTTGAAAATGACGAACTTTGTAAAACACACAAAAAAAAATCCTCAACTAATATTTTCGAAACGATATGGAAGCACTTATATTTTTCAGTACCCTAAAGGTCCACCTCTGTTAATAATGGCCCTTTGTCATCGTCGCGGCATGCTCAATATTAAATTGTCTATTACATTTTGACCTAAGTCATTCCAAGCCCCCTGAACTGCCAATCGAAGCTCCTGTTCATGATGGAAGACGTTTTGACGCAGGAGATTTGTTTTTAGGGTGTCCCACACATGCTCGATGGAATTCAGATCTGGGGAGCAGGATGGCCTCTTCAAGAACGTTCAAGATAACTCTTGCACGATGAGGAGGGGCATTATCTTGTTGGAAGAGTGGATTT
This sequence comes from Cryptolaemus montrouzieri, assembly GCA_013387265.2. Classification (NCBI taxonomy): domain Eukaryota; kingdom Metazoa; phylum Arthropoda; class Insecta; order Coleoptera; family Coccinellidae; genus Cryptolaemus; species Cryptolaemus montrouzieri. The sequence continues at coordinate 70,566,788 of JABFTP020000062.1, forward strand.
TGACCCATTGTTTGAAGATACGGTACCACTACAGGTAAAATTATCTCATTTGCGTAAGAATTTCCCTTGAGATTATTCTGTACGAAAACGAGGTCAGTTCTTCCACCAAGGCTTTTACCTCCCCAAAACATCACTGATCCGCCTCCCTGTCTTACAATTTCTCGAGCATTCTGGAGACGGTTTCGCTTTCCAGGTTCCCTCCATATTCGAATTCTTCCCGAATCGGGATAATAACTAAATCTAAATTCATCACTGAAGAGAACTGTGGCCCACCTCACTTGATCCCAGTTTACGTGTTCTTGGCACCAAGCTAAACGAGCAGCGCGATTTCCATGGGTCAGTTGTGGAACTCTTAAAGGACGTCTGGAGTGGAGTTGACCTTCGTGCAGTCGATTTCTCACAGTTTGGTCGGAAATTTGTATATTATGAACTCGTGATAGCTCTTGAGCTAATTGAGATACTGTGGTAGTACGATCTCTTCTGGCTTGTAAAACCAAAAATCGGTCTTGGGCGACTGTAGTAGTCCTGAAACGACTTGTATCGCTTTCTTCTACGCTACCTGTTTCATTGAAACAAGACAATAAACGGTTTATGAAACTTGGGCTACTTCCCAGAACTCTGGATACTTCCCGTTGTGAGCTCCCAGCTTGGAGCATGCCAACGGCTCATAACATCTCTTCTCTAGTCAAATGTCATCTTTCCATGGTCGAATCACAAAACTTGAATCTTTTATTTGTGCTTACAACAGAAACAAAATGCCAACTAACTGATTTCAAACACTGAATACATAAAATGATTATAAAGCAGCGTTGCATCTGCTGCATTTTTATTTTTTTATAAAAAATAACTGAAATCTGTTGCGGCATTCTACATAATTTGGTGAGAAATTGATGCAGGTGTGCATTTCTTAAAAACAATCATCCATATTGATCGTTCTAGATACGATATATCGATATTCAGAAGTGTTCCCTAGACTTTTTTGAGGTGTATATTAGGGGAGGTTCTCCAGCGGGGACCTTTCTAGAAAACGTAGTTGCTTGCGTCTTGCTCGCGTTGAAGCTCACCAGGTTCAACTGACCCCACTCAGATATTCTCTGTAAGTCGGAGTTTAAGTTATTAATTTGTTGACATCTCTGACGATGAGATTCCGCAGTTGAAATCGGCCGCAGACTACTGTAAGACGAAACCGGGGTACAATCGTCTGCAAAACCGAAGATCTTGTTCTATGTAGATAACAGAAGATCCTTTATGTGCAACAAAACAAGGTTGGCGAAAGAATGGATCCCTGAGGTACTCCTGATTGCAACTGGAAACAATCAGATGTTATTCGGTCGATTACAACTTGTATTGATCTATATGAAAGAAAGCTACTTATCCAACCCCGCAATTTTTCGGCCCATATGCAGCAAGTTTATTCAAAAAGGTTGCATGCCAAACCCTATCGAAGGCTTTAGAGATGTCGAGGGCTAGATTCCCCATGTTTTCCATCGTTGATGTACAAACATGAGTGACGTAGGCGAGCAGATCTCCTGTCGATCTTTGCCTGCGAAAACCATACTGACGGTCGTTAATAATTCCCTGCAACTCAAGATATTTAATGAGTTCATCATTTATGACTCTCTCTTTTGCTTTGGACATAATGGAAAGAGGTGCAACAGGGCGGTAGTTTTGAGGTAAAGACTTCTTTTCTTTCTTTGTGATCGGTTGAATTCTCGCTATCTTCCAGATGCTTGGGAAAGTCTGGCTTTCATAATAAATCTAAAACAGACGGTTAAGAATGGGTGCCAGTTCGGGAGCACACTTTCTCAGGATGATTGGCGGTATTTCGTCTAGACCTACTGCCTTCTTGCAGTTCAGCTGCTGGAGAGCCCGTCTCACAGTGCGGACTCTGAACTTGGTTTCTGCCATGGAAGAATTTGTAGGTGGAATGTTCGGGGTATTGCGTTAGGTGATTCCAGCACAGAACTCTTTAAGAACAAGAGAGCAAAGAGTTCGGCTTTCTCTTTCGGAGATGATGCCATAGTTCCGTCGGCGGAAACGCAGATTTGTAGAAATTAATTTTGATACAAATCCAACAGGTTGTAAAACGACTTCTCCACCTTTTTTTTGGAAATGATGTCAACTGGAATATCGAGATCAGACCAGTCTTTGACCACTCACCCACACAGAGGAGAAGATTCGTTAGTACCGATCGCCCTGGTAGAAATCCATGATGTGTTTCAGGAATTAGTTCATTCGTAAGAGTAAATTCATCACTGTTTTGAAAATGATTTTTTCACATACTTTTCCTGCTATAACGACCAAACTGATTCGGCGGTAATTAAAGGGAGACCTTTTTTGTAGACGGGTTTTACAGACGCTAGTAACCAATTCCTTGGAATGGGATGAAAACGAAGTGATTCAGAAAAGATGATGGAAAGTGAATGAGATAGACTGTGTGCACAATGTTTTAAACGAAAATAAAAAGTCCATCAGGTCTAGAGGCACTGATGAGATATGTTAAAGAATTACTTTCCAGTAATTCACTAGCACTAAAAAATGATACCCCGTGTGGGGTAGCTAGTCCTCCATCGGGCGCCTCCCCAGGTGGATAGGGGAATGCCTCCCAGATATGGGTGGTATCGAGGAAATGAAATACTCGAGGCAGACTAAAACTAGCGTTGCACTGTCTGTTCCCAAATTGGGCGACTGCAAACGGTGACTGACTCAGAATGGGCGGCCGATACTCAAGCCAAAATATGGCATAAAGGAACGCAACGGGATACCACCTTTATTATTCTTTTTCCCAAGAGAATAACATGAGTACATTTAATTCAAAATTTTCCGGAGGTATAAATAGTTCTCCAATCGGATCTCCGGGGAGAACGGCTTTAAATGTAACAAACATAAGAGCAAATTTAAGAAAACCACTAAAGATCGGAACGTGGAATGTAAGAAGCCTGTTTGAGGATGGAAAATTGGCAAACCTCACACGTGAAATGAACAGACTTCAACTTGATATCCTGGGCGTTGCTGAAACTTGGTGGCCTGGTGTAGGGAAGTGCAATGTAGATAACTGAATGTTCTTTTACTCTGAAAATGAAGATCCAAAACACAGGAAAGGTGTCGGAATCGTTATAACTAAAGAACTATCAAAATATGTCGTGGACTTTGTTCCATATTCGGATCGCACTGCTTTATTAAAAATCGGAGCTAAGCCAAATAATCTTAATATAATACAGGTATACGCACCAACTGCGGAAGCGCAGGACCATGAACTAGAACAATTCTATGATGAAATCAAAGAACTGTTAAAATTGACTAAAAACCATGACGTGAATTTAATTATAGCTGACTTCAATGCTAAAATAGGAAAAGGAAAATTCGAGGAGATAATTGGATTATATGGTCTAGGAGAAAGAAACGAGAGAGGTGATCGACTGTTACAATTTTGCCAAGAAGAAAACATGAAAATAACGAACACATGGTTTGAACTTCACCCCCGCCGCCTATACACATGGAAATCCCCAGCGGACCGAACAGACATTGTAGTTCGGAACCAAATAGATTTCATCCTCATTAACCAAAGATTCAGTTCAACCATCAAGAGAGCTTGTACATATCCTGGAGCGGATGTTCCCTCTGATCACGTATTATTAGTGGCCGTCATGAAAATTGCTTTGTCAAGTCAGAAAAAGTCAACCATACAACGACAGATAGCGTTAGAAAGAATGAAGAACCCAATAATAAAAATCTAAGTTGAGCAATGAGATAAACTCACAAATCCAAATAATAACTTCGAATATTGGAAACACGCCAACGCAAACTTGGACAAGGATAATGGACACTGTAACAAACTCAATGCAAAACATACTAGGGTATAAAACAAAGAACGAAAAACAGAAATGGATGACAAATGAGATCTTGTTTCTAATGGACAAACGACGAGAGCACAAAAACAAAAAAGATAGTCAGTACAAAGACATTCAAAGATTAGAATAGCAAAAAACGAATGGCTTAAACGTGAATGCCAAGAAATCGAACAACTACAACATGATGACTTTAACATGCACAAAAAACTGAAGGAAACTGCTGGTATATATAGAAGAATGAGAACAACTGTAACAGTCAATAATAACAACTAGATAGTCCTCGACAGCAAAGAGAAAAACAATGTTTGGGAAAAGTATATAAAAGAACTATTTGACGAAGACAGACCTCCGCTGATGTCAATATTTCACTAACCGGTCCACCCATAACTAAAGACGAAATTGAAAAAGCTATACGCGACGCAAAAAATAATAAAGCAGTTGGCCCAGACGAAATTCCTTCAGAAATACTTAAACTCCTAGATGAAAAAGGCATCACAGCTCTACATAAAGTGTTTAACACTATATATGAGACAGGACACTATCCCAAGCAATGGTTGTGCTCAACTTTTATCCCCCTGCCTAAGAAGACCAATGCAAGAAAATGTGAAGACCACAGACTCATTAGCCTGATGAGCCATATCTTAAAAATATTTCTTAAAATCATACACCAGAGAATTTACAAAAAATGTGAAAGAGACATAAGTGACTCGCAGTTTGGGTTTAGACAAGGGTTAGGTACAAGAGAAGCAATAGTCGCCATACAAGTGCTTGTCCAGAATTGCCATGATCAGAGAAAGGATGTCTGTCTATGTTTCATAGACTACGAGAAAGCATTCGATCGTGTACAGCACCACAAATTAATGCAGCTTCTAAAAAGGCTTGATATAGACCAAAAAGACATACGATGCATTGAGAATTTATACTGGAACCAAACAGCACAAATGAAAGTAGACAATAATATGTCTAATGACATCCAAATTAGAAGAGGAATACAACAGGGATGTGTGCTTTCTCCACTCCTATTCAATTTGTATTCAGAGACGATTTTCCAAGAGGCACTAGAAGACATGGAAATGGGAATCAAAGTCAATGGAGTGTGGATAAACAATATCCGATATGCTGACGATACGGTCTTAATAGCTGACAACATGACCGACCTGCAACAACTGGTCAATAGGGTAGGTGAACAAAGCCAATCAATGGGCCTAAATATAAATGTAAAAAAAACAAAATTTATGATTATCTCCAGAAACCAGCAAATGTTCGAAAACTCTACGCTAATATTTAACGCAAGGCTCATAGAAAGAGTAGAAAAGTTTAAATACTTGGGAATCTGGCTGTTTCAAGACTGGTCATCAGAAAAAGAGATAAAATATCGCATAGAGCAAGCACGACAGGCATTCCTAAAGTTTCGAAAAGTGTTCACCTGCTCCGACTTTGACCTTAACCTAAGGCTAAGATTCACTAAGTGCTACATTTGCTCGGTGCTTCTTTATGGTATGGAAGGTTGGACATTAAAAGCGAATGAAATAAACAAATTGGAGACTTTCGAGATGTGGCTATACCGCAGAATCCTTAAAGTACCCTGGACGGCTAGATTGACAAATGAGGAAATTCCTAGACGAGTTAACAAACAACGTGAACTGTTAGCAGTGATCAAAAAGAGGAAAACAGCATATCTGGGTCATATAATGCGAAACACGAAATATCAATTTCTGCATTTGTTAATTGAAGGCAAGATCGAAGGCAAGATCGAAGGCAAGATCGAAGGCCGGAGAGGGATCGGACGGAAGAAAATGTCTTGGCTGCGAAATATCAGGCAGTGGACAGGATTACACGATATACAGTCATTGATACACACCGCAAGAGATGGAGACGCAATGGAAAATGTTATCGCAAACATCCATTAATGGATATGCATTAGAAGAAGAAGAAGAAGAAAAAATGCTTGAGACCAATCGAAATTGAAAATGTACTCATAGAAATTGAAATAAGATTAATAATGAAAAATGTAAGACTTCTGAAAAAAATCAAAGTACCTAAAAATCTGTTAATAGTGGATATTTTCTCCCCTAGCGAGGATTATTGCATGACATCTTCGATTCATAGTCAAAATCAATGAGCCTCTAGTATACAGGATAGTACATAATAGTATGTCACAACTTGAGGGGGTTAATCTAGGTGCAATTTTAAGGAAAAAGGTTTTTATAAATATAGGTCCGCAAAAGCTTCGTTACGGAGCTACAGGGTGTTGAAATTGCCGGAAAAATTGGGTTTTTTCTTCAAAACTCCTGCAGTTTTTGAGATATTCAGCCCAAATTTGGAATGCAAGCTATTTTTTACAGCCACCATCATTACACGTCCTAGATTTTAACTAAAATTCACAAGGGGTTTCTTTTCCGAGGCCATGTCTCCTTTTGCCCTTTCAAACTTTTTTGCAGTACGCCACTTATCAGCGTGCAATCAATTTTCGTCATTTTCGTTCAATTTAGAAACTTTTTTGTTACTTGTAATTTTTTCGAATCTCCAACCGTTCTCGAGCAAAAAATTATTAAACGATTATATGCGTTCGCTGAATTGAAAGTACTTCTAAATACAAAAATTAGTTTTGAGACTTTTGAAGTTATTGCTGTAAGAAAAAATGGCTAATTTTACTAACGCCGAATTAGCTGTACGGTCTGACTGACGGAAACACAACAGAAGCTAGGCGATTATATCAGGTGCGCTTTCCAAATCGAGCAGCACCAGACAGGCGAACATTTTCAAATGTCCACAGAAGGTAAGAGGGAAACTGGTACTTTTACTGCAAATAATCATTTAAAAGGCGCAACTCAAACTATGATTACTCCAGATATTTAGGAAGCAGTTTTGAATTGTAAACTCTACTTCCTCGAGATTTTCCTTCAAGACTGAATTTCTGCCGATAGTTCTTCGATAAAATTAGAGAAAATGCTCAATTTGATAGTGAAATAAGACGAAGCTAACTTTTCGAGAACTGCTATCGCAAACTTTGACAATAATCATTATTGGGCTGAGGAAAACCCCCAATTGATTAAAAAATCTCATCATCAAGAACAATCCTCACTAAATGTCTGGGTCGGGATAATTGGAAATAATTTTTTTGCCTAACAGACTAAACGGTCCCACTTATCGTCAATTTCTTGAGAAGGACTTACCTTTATTGCTCTAAGATGTGCCACTTTTGGTGAGAAACATAATGTGGTTCATGCATGACGGGGCACCAGCACAATTTAGTGGAGAATCTTGGGAATTCTTGAATGATACATTTAACAACTGATGGTCTCCAGACTTAAATTGTTTAGACTTTTTCTTATGAGGATATCTCAAAAGTTTGGTTTATACCACTACTCTAGTGAACACTGTAGAAGAATTTAGAAATCGAATAATATTTTCTTGTGACACGATAACAAATACCACAGGAAGATTTCAAAGGGTGCGTGATAATATGCGAAAAAGCAGAAACAGAGGCCTGTATTCTTGAAGGTGAAGTACACTTCCAGCAATTTATTTTATTTTTAATTGTTGTTTTTTTTATAATTTGAGTCTCAGAAGACGAGTTATCAAAATAAAAGCAAATTTTGGGCATACCTATCGAGTATTTCTATTATTTTTTTTATTCAGCGAATAACATACAATTCAAATAAATCAAATTCAATAATTTTTCACTCGAATACGGTTGGAGATACGAAAAATTTACAAGTGTCAAAAAAGTTTCTAAATTGAACGAAGATGACAAAAATTGATTGTACCCTGATCAGTGGCGTACTACAAAAAAGTTTGAAAGAGCAAAAAGGGACATGGCCTCGGAAAAGAAAACACCTTGTGAATTTCAGCTGAAATCTGGGACGTGTGATGATGGAGGCTGTAAAAAATAGCTTCTATTACAAATTTGGGCTGAATATCACAAAAATTGCAGGAGTTTGGAAGAACAAACTAATTTTTTCCGGAAATTTCAACAACCTGTAGCTCCGTAACGAAGTTTTGGCGGACCTATGTTTATATAAACTTTTTTATTAAAATTGCACGTAGATTTACCCCCTCAAGTTGTGACATACTATTATGTAACACCCTGTATTATATATTTTCGAGAAGGAACAAACTCTACTCAATGCGATCAATTTCGCGTATGGCTTACCGTATGGCTTGAAAACCCTTGACTACAGAAAATTCCGAATGCAACCCTGGATTTTGTTCAAAAAAGTTTATAAATAATGTGAATGTCTTTTTCACCTAACTTAATTAGTACCTGATATAGGGTCATTCGCTTAAAACCCAGGAAATGTAGAATAACTTGGAATTAAAAACTGATAACTGAAATTGGTTTTCAACAATATGGTTTTCTCGAAAATCGAAACTGAGAGAGGGAGGTCATTTTTGTGTACCTGCAATGTTTCATATAGCTGCCCCACAAAACCATCGAATTAGGGATACCCTGTACAGGTGTCCCATTCTCAATACGTTTGAATCCATCAGAGATGAATGATTTCTTCCCAAGGGTACTACCTGTTAAAGTTTGTGATATTTCATTGCTTTTGAATTGTGGAGGCCGTTACTTGATGTAGATCCATGATATAAATGAGATAAAAACATATTACATATAAAATCAAAAAGTTCAAAATTAGATCTCCTAGAAGCATTAGAAATAAATAGATACAAACATTCGGACAAGCTTTTGAATGAGCAGGTAGATGTAAATTATTAACCCCTACTTAACTTGTTTAATTAGTTTTTATTAGCTTCCATACTAACTGTACAATGGCTCGGTGTGGATTTTCCTGTTATTCATCCAACTTGTTCTACGATTTGTTTATGATACCATACTCTTCAATCTGTTTGTCATTCTTGATAAAGCTGCTGTGTCAGCGAAACGTCGTCGAATTTTTTCAAATAAAGTGTAGATTAAAGTTAAACCTTGTGTTTTTTATCTCATTTATATTTCATTGCATTTGGTTCCCAATTGAAAAAGATTAAACATACTCGATGAAAAAAATCATTTTTAAGTGTATTAATGGTCATCCTTTTCATGCGTTACGTCGTTCATTTAAATGATTATTTAAACATTGTGTAACAGAATTGAAACGCTTTAAGGACATATATTTAAAGCAGTTGACATTCAATATCCTTATTTTACTTAGGCATCCATTCGCGTAATTCAAACTGACGTTTAAATTGGATTATAGATTTTCGTAAGGGATTTCGCTGAGGTTGATGCATCGTAACATGTGAAAATATATTGGTTTGTTGACGGTGCAATTTCAGAAATCGATACTATGATCTCACATTTTCTACTGGGTCTTTACCTTGTTGGTAATTTTATAAATTTATAATTCACAATGTTTAAGTACTTTTACAAAGTAATTTCATGAAAAGAAAAGCTCTAGAAATTGAAGAATGTTCTAACATTTTTTATGGTCTTCAATACAAAAATTTTTCTTCATTCAACAATTGCCAAAATTTTTGAAACATCAAAGTTTTTTACATATAGGGTGTTACATAATAGTATGTCACAACTTGAGGGGGTAAATATAGGTGAAATTTTAAGAAAAAAAGTTCATATAAACATAGGTTCGCAAAAGCTGTGTTACGGAGCTACGGGGTGTTGAAAATTCCGGAAAAAATTGTTTTTTCCTGCAGTTTTTGAGATATTCATTCCAAATTTGGAATGCAAGCTATTTTTCACAGCCTCCATCATCACACGTCTTAGGTTTTAACTGAAATTCACAAGGTGTTTTCTTTTCGAGGCTATGTCTCCTTTTGCCCTTTCGAACTTTTTTCCAGTACGCCACTGATCAGCGTACAATCAATTTTCGTCATCTTCGTTCAATTTAGAAACTTTTTTGAAACCTGTAATTTTTTCGTTTCTCTAACCGTTTTCGAGTTAAAAATTATTGAATTTGAATTGTATGTGAATTATTGAAATGAATGGCTGGAAGTGTCCTCCACCTGCAAGAATACAGGCCTCTGTCATTTTTCGCATATTATCACTCACTCTATGAAATATTCCTGGGGTATTTCTTATCGTGACACAAGAGGTAATTATTCGATTTCTCAATTCTTCTACAGTGTTCACTGGAGTGGTATAAACTAAACTTTTGAGATATTCCCATAAGAAAAAGTCTAAACTATTTGAGTCTGGGGACCTAGGAGGCCATGATTCTGGCCCACCCCGACCTATCCATCAGTTGTTAAATGTATTATCCAAGAATTCCCTAGCTTCTTCACTAAAATGTGCTGGTGCCCCGTCATGCCCGAACCACATTATGTTTCTCACCAAAAGTGGTACATCTTCGTGCAATAAAGGTAAGTCCTTCTCAAGAAATTGACGATAAGTGGGACCGTTTAGTCTGTTACTCAAAAAAAAAAATGGCCCATTCAAATAATTTCAAATGATTCCGACCCAGACATTTAGTGAGAATTGTTCTTGATGATGAGATTCTTCAATCAAATGGGGGTTTTCTTCAGCCCAATAATGATTATTGTTTTTTTTTATTTATATGGAATCACTCGATATTTTGAATATTACCTCAGGGATTTTGGAAATTTCGAAGGATTGTTAGAATTGATTCTTTTTGAGATATTCCAATTGAAAAAATAAATAAATTCAGGTTTATTTTGAGGAAGAAACAAATAAAGGAAAGTAAGAGACTCCTTCCGCATGTAGTAAAGAAATTGTATTCCCACAGAGTAGGTGTTTTTTCTCGACCTCAGTAGCTTGTATTACCTCCTCTTGCCCTGATACAAGCCTGAATCCGTCTAGGCATGCTTTGGATTAGGTTTTCGACCTCCTCTGGAGTGATATTCTGCCACTCTTCTGTGGCGGCTAGGATAAGCTGTTGTCGGGTTCTTGGATTTCCTGGCGCCATCTTATTTTCCTTCTGAGATTATCACATAAACTTTCAATGGGATTTAGATATGGAAAGCAAGCAGGCCAGTCCAAAATAGCTATTCCGTCTGCTTCAAGATATTGTAGAGCGAGGTTACTGGTATGCGGAGGAGCATTATCTTGCATAAGTCTCATTATGGGCTCCAGCGCTAGGTCCACCTAACTTCTAACCGTTACAATCGCAGGAAACGAAATGAAATCTGTTTTTTCTCCCAGCATAATACCAACTCAAAACATCACGCTTCCCTCTTGGTATTTCGGAATTTGTATATCTTGTCTTCCAAGACCCCTTAAAATCCGAATCCGGCGGTCTGATAGAAAACCAATTCTAGTCTCATCCGAAAAAAGAACATTTCGCTAATTCTCAATATTCCAATTTTGGTGCTCGATACACCAATTAAGTCTGTAAATTTTTTGTTGTCTGGTTATCTCTGGGATTCTTAAGAGCCTTCAGCTGTATAAACCCCTTGAACGAAGTCTTTGGCGTATCGTTCCGACTGATACACCAATGCCTGTCGCTTCCAGAAATTGCCTTTGGAGTAAAGGGTGCGATGCTCTAGGTTCTCTTCTTGCAATTTGGCACAAAAAGCGGTCTTGTTCTTCTGAAGTGATCTTCCTACTACTTTTTCAAGGCCTATTTTGTAGAGATTGTAGCTCCACGTATCCGGCGTTTTTGTAATCACCCCCTGTGATACCCCCATTGTGGCCGATATATCCCTCTGTGTCACCCCACGCTAAATTAATGCAAGTTTTCTGTGTTTTTTGTTGATTTTTGAATCTTTGAATTTATTGTAATGGCTGCCGAACGTCCTGGACGCTATTTGAGTGATCTTGAAGTAGTAAGAATTGTAACACTTCTAGATGGGGAGCGAAGCCAACTTTACGTGGCTAGCTTGTTTAATGTTAATCAAAGCACTATTTCAAGAGCAATTAATCGGTACCACGAAACAGGGGAATATGGAAGAAGGGCCGGATAGGGAAGAAATCGGATAACAACACCAGTTGATGATCGTTGGCTTCGTTTAACTGCACTAAGAGTTCGGCACTGTACAGCTAGAATGCTACAAAAAGAACTTGCACTTTCCACAAATATGCATATTTCATTGTGAACTGTTAGGAACAGGCTCAGAGAAGACGATATCAGACCGAGGGTGACTTCTACCGGCCGGCGTCTCACCAGAGAGCATCGAGTTGCAAGACTTCAGTTTGCGAGGGAACATGTAAATTGGGGTATTCCAGAATGGTGGGAGGTTCTCTTTACGACGAGTCCAGGTTCTGTCTAGTATCAAATGACAGACGCATGCCTGTATACAGACGACCTGGGGAACGGTATCAGCAATGCAATATCCGGCAAACTGAAAACTTCGGAGGGGGCTCAGTAATGGTGTGGGGAGGCATTTCTTTCCATGGTCGAACTGAGTTTGTCCTAGTGAATAATGGAAAAAATGACAGCGGCTAGCACAGATATCCTTGAACCCCATGTTGTACCCTTTGGCCCATTAATTGGCGAAAACTTCATTTATATGCATGGTAATGCTCGGCCTCATGCAGCTAGAGTAGTTACAGAATTTCTGCAAAATGCCGAAATTGATATTTTCCGATGGCCAACCGGAAATCCCGACTTGAATCCCATAGAACATGTTCTTCTGAAGTGATCTTCCTACTACTTTTTCAAGGCCTATTTTGTAGAGATTGTAGCTCCACGTATCCGGCGTTTTTGTAATCACCCCCTGTGATACCCCCATTGTGGCCGCTATATCCCTCTGTGTCACCACTTCTTCAACGAGAGCAATTATTCAACCCCTCTCCATATTATCCACATCGGACAATATTCCGAACATGTGGTGATAATTCAACATTTCTTATCATACTATCCAGTTTTTTTACAACAAAAAACTTCATTCTTCACAAGTAGTCAAAGATCCATAGTTAGAAACATTCAATATTGTGAAATACCGAGTGATTTCATATAAATTTGGCTGTGTGTACTGTAATTTATTGAAATTGAAAGCGGACTGAAAATTTCATTAGAGTGATCTTAAACATAGTTCTCTCAACATTATTAATATCATAAAGTCTGTTGCGATTACTTCCTCGACAGAGAGATAAGATGATGCAATGATGTTGATCGTGGTTCAAAACAAAATCTTGAGGTTTTACGTAAATATATCAGAGAAATGATAAAAAGTGTTAAAAATAAATCATAGAGCGCTGGTTGATGGTTGATTAATATCATTATTATATTTCAGTTCTAAGATGCTTCTGACATTATAATAGATTATGATGAAATGATAGGCTGAAGGACAAAAGAATAATATAAACGTAAATTATAGCTTCGTGGCAAAGAAGGAGAGCTGATGCAATATTACTTTAGATTATTCTAGAGGCGTTTTTTCTCTGGATAGCATAAATTAAAACCTAAATTTAATCCATTATTTCGTCCAGTTTTAATAATTCAGTACAGATATTTCGATTCCAAATTAATTGGTTTGAGTCATTTCAGAACGGTTGTTAATAAATAATAATGTCAACAGATGTTCAAGATCGGACATTAAAGAATTATACTAATGAATTTTTTTAATGTTCAACTTCTGTTTTATTTCATAGAGTGATAAAGACTCAAAAAGATCCGTCAAGTGCAAGTAGGACTCAAGTACCGATAGTTTTGATGATTTTACCTCTATAATCCGGGCACGTCGACGCCGGTTGATATACAAACAACAATAATTTTCCTGTCTGTACAAGTATGTATGTACTTGAACTATCTAAGAGTGGCGAGTATCGTTCTTCAGTTGCATTCTGCATTTCAATCTCTTTGGTGGTGTGCATAATGGCTCCAACCAAGAGAAATCATAAAACCCTCAAACTGGCAGAGAAATAAAAAGTAATAAATTTTATTGATGATGGAATGAGTACTCGTCGAATAGCAGCAAAGTTCACAATTCCAAAACGAACAGTGTTTGACATAAAAAAGAACAAGGACAAAATAAGCAGATTTATATCAAAATCGTATTAAGGAACAGATAGGAATTAGGGATGCACCGAGCAAGAGTTTCACAAAAAGCCGAGTACCGAGCTCTCCGCCAAACAAAATTACTGCATGCCGAGTATCACGGCCGAGAGCTCGGATGGCCCAACCGGGCCCTCGGTGCATTCCTAGTAGGAATATTATTTCAAACTTTTCTCGAATTTATTCTGTCCAAGGTATTTTTGTAGGATAAAGAGAATTTATTAGAGAAGCTGAGAATTCTGATGTTGAAATCGCATTGTATAACTGGTTTCTTCAACAACGCAACGCACACGTACCAATTTCGTCAGACATATTGAGATCAAAAGCCAAACAGTTTTATGAACAAATCACAGAAAAAAAAGGGTTTTCTGGCAAGTTCGGGATGGTTAGATAAATTCAAGCTTCTTGAAGGTTTGTGGTGAAAAATTTTCCAGTGATATTTCTGCTGTGATACCATTTAAGGAAAAATTTCTTTCGGTTGTTGAACAGAATTAAGCAAAGAACAGGTGAATAATGCTGATGAATCGGCAATTTTTTGGAGATGTTTACCAGACACAACTTGGGTTCATCAAGGGGAAAAATCAGCATCAGGTCGAAAAGTGTCAAAAGACCGCTTAACATTCATGCCATGCTGCAACGCGGCTGGTACTCACCAATTGCCTTCACTAGTCTTTAGAAGAGCGGAAAATCCACGAGCATTCAAAAACGAAAGTTCACTAATAGTTGTCTACAAAGCATCTACCAAAGGGTGGATGACCAGACCGTTATTTAATGAATGGTTTAAAACATCTTTTATCCTCGAGGTGAAGAATTTCTTCACAAATACAAGTAAACGATGATTTCTACTAAAATATATGCTCGACGCGTTTCGATACACAGTATCTTTATCAAGAGCGAATGAATACTACCCGAGATACAGGTTGTTCAAAATTAGAAAAACTGATTTTATTAAATACTCAAATACACACACCACAAAAATTGTAGCATTACCTGGTATTCTGAATTCCACAATCGATTAAGCAGCTCGATCGCAGTTTCTTTGTCAACATATGTTCTTGGACATATGAGGGGAAAAAAATCTTATCTATGTAGTAACATTTGTTTCCATATGATCTCAAACACGTCTGAAACAAGAATGAGTTTATTTGACTAACAGTATTCATTCTATTTCTCTTCAGTTTCCACGCTAAATTAATGCAAGTTTTCTGTGTTTCTTGTTGATTTTCGAATCTTTGAATTTATTGTAATGGCTGCTGAACGTCCTGGACGCTATTTGAGTGATCTTGAAGTGGTAAGAATTGTAACACTTCTAGAGCCAACTTTATGTGGCTAGCTTGTTTAATGTTAACCAAAGCACTATTTCAAGAGCAATTAATCGGTACCAAGAAACAGGGGAATATGGAAGAAGGGCCGGATAGGGAAGAAATCGGATAACAACACCAGTTGATAATCGTTGGCTTCGTTTAACTGCACTAAGAGTTCGGCATTGTACGGTTAGAATGCAACAAAAAGAACTATCACTTTCCACAAATATGCATATTTCATTGCAAACTGTTAGGAACAGGCTCAGAGAAGACGATATCAGACCGAGGGTGACTTCTACCGGCCGGCGTCTCACCAGAGAGCATCGAGTTGCAAGACTTCAGTTTGCGAGGGAACATGTAAATTGGGGTATTCCAGAATGGTTGGAGGTTCTCTTTTCCGACGAGTCCAGGTTCTGTCTAGTATCAAATGACAGACGCATGCCTGTATACAGACGACCTGGGGAACGGTATCAGCAATGCAATATCCGGCAAACCGAAAACTTCGGAGGGGGCTCAGTAATGGTGTGGGGAGGCATCTCTTTCCATGGTCGAACTGAGTTTGTTCTAGTGAATAATGGAAAAAATGACAGCGGCTAGATACATCACAGATATCCTTGAACCCCATGTTGTACCCTTTGGCCCATTGATTTGCGAAAACTTCATTTATATGCATGGTAATGCTCGGCCTCATGTAGCTAGAATAGTTACAGAATTTCTGGAAAATGCCGAAATTGATATTTTCCGATGGCCCACCGGAAATCCCGACTTGAATCCCATAGAACATGTTTGCGACAACATGGGGTGGCAAATTCAGCAACGTAGGATGCCTGGTAGAACACTCCAACAACTAGAAAATTTGTTTCCTGAAATTTGGAACTCAGTGACTCAAGAGTACATCGAAAATTTGTTTGAGGGGCTTCCGAGACGTATACTGGGAGTATTTAGGGCCCGGGGAGGAAACACTCGATTTTGAAAATGATTAGTAACCATTCGATGCTAGTTGTGGTCTGTTCGCGAATGTTTGAAGAAGGTAGAATTTTTTAATTTTTTATTAACTCGAAAATTGTTGATATTTTCCACCATAAACTCATCTCTTTCGAATGATATCTTTTCATTTTACACTTCTAAAAGTTACCAAGCGACTATTGAATGACCAACCTAAAAGTTTATATAGTATTGTCGTAAAAGTAGGGTGATGCGACAATTTTTGTGGGGAGTGTATTATAAGCATCACATTTCTTCGAAATACGCGAAAGCTTCAATTTGGCACCCTTCTTCAAGCGGACATCACTTTTGCGATTTTAAATGACATGGTGTACTTTTAAATTTTTTTAAAGGAGCATCCTTTGTTAAGAATTACTGAAACTGAAAAAAATTGAGCTGAGCATTTTTTCATCAAAAATTTTCAATATCATTTTAGAAGGGGTACTTCGAAGGAGATACTATAAATTTGGTATTTTTGACAGAATGTTCATGTGTTTCACAAAAAATATGTTTTATGAAGAAAATCTCGAATTGTTATAATTTCATTTCAAGTTTTTCGAAGAAAAATAGATGATGTAAGCTATTATTTTTATTTCCATGAATTCGAAACGCTCCAATAAAAATACAAATCTTTTAATTGTCGGCACTTAATCTACCTTATATCGTTACGATCCATGCTCATTATTAAGTTATTTTGATAATTTCATTCAGGAAACAGTCTAAAATACTCTACTTAAACATCATCGATATGTTGTTCCAGATTGATATAAGAATACATTCAAATAAACGAGGAGACATAATCTAATCAGATATGCAAAATATGATGAATAATTGTTATTCTCTATATCTTTATGACTTATGACATCTATTACAAGATAACAGAATATGTTTCCAGTTTTGGAATTACAAAACTGGTTCTGATGTTTGCAACTTAGAGAAAAACAGAAGTTTGAAACAAAAAATTAAATGTGAATTGGACAAAGGTCTTTTACGATATCAGTTTCCAAATTTTTTTCGGAAAAGTTCTTACGTATCTCTAATATTGTTTTTATGTAATTTTGAACAACACCATGTATAGGGTGTTCCATTTTCGATGTTCAGTAAACCACCTATGTGAATTGCTGCAAATTGTGAAAAATGGCTCCTACATTTCCGTTCGAGGAATCTTGATTGGCGAAAACAGCATTCGAAATTGTTTTTGTTGAATGGTTAATATAACCTACCTCAAAGTTCATAGACTAACATAAGTAAAACACCTCTTTTCGGAAAAATTCAATCTTTTTATTCAATATAGACACCTTCGAGAGAAATACAGAGATTGTCCTGTCCTGCCGTTTTCTACCCTCTGGGTATAGGCCTCCCTTTTACTCCTCCACAATTCCCTAATCTCTGCTACCTGGTACCAGTTTAGACCTGCTGTTCTTTTGAGGTCATCACTCCATCTCATTTGAGGTCGTTCTCTTCCTCTTTTCTTTAAATTGAATCTGGCATATCAGAACCGAGTGTTCTAGCTAAATTCATACAAAGTTCAAGAGGAAAGCGTAAGTTGAACACCCTTCTCTTCATGTGCTCTAATACTAGTTGTCGAGCTTATTGTTTTATGAACACACCACGATCAGTTTTTGTTTTAGATGCTCGTATATATATATATATATATATATATATATATATATATATATATATATATATATATATATATATATATATATATATATATATATATATATATATATATATATATATTCCGACAGTAGATGATTTAGGTACGCTCTGTATATTTAATTCCCATTAACACTAAACGGTTCTCAGAAAAATCTCGGAAACAAATGTAGACTGATTTTTTCCATCAAACGAAATAAATTTCACAGAATCCAGCCTCACCAAACCCAACTTTCGGTATATTGATTTTCGTACAATATACAACAGTATTGCATCATTCCGCTAGTCATGTTGTTTATGATTTACATGTTGTTTATCTTTCTGTATAATATATCGAAAATTTCATCATCCTATTGGAAAACAAATGCAAAAAATACCGGTATGATACAGGGTATATTCGTGAACGAATATATATAAAAATTGAAAACGTTTATACACAAATTTTTCTCGTTTACATAATGAATTTTTATAACCATTCCGGTTTTCGAGAATGACGTCATATGCATTTTTTTTCAAATATAACCTGCCAGCAGAGATTTTTTGATATAAATATTATAATTTCTGTTCTGCGTGAACCTGTTGTTTTCGAATTTTAATAGTTTACGCCTCCATTCTTGCGTTTTTGATGAATATATATTTTTATTTACATCAAACATTTCCTGTTTTGGAAAACGTTAATTTCAATACTAAATTGAATTCAGGAAAGATGAACAAAATTGCACATTTTCTGATTCTTTCCTGTATACAGGGTGTAAATAAATTACAAAGATGGTTCCTATGAACATTGTAAATAATAAAAGTATGTATCCCTAAGATACGTTACAGACATTTTAGAAGAACGTGTTGTACCATTCGTTAGAAACTTTCTTCAAGATCACGAAATCACTTCAATGAAGTTACCTGCACGAAATGTTGGTATATGTCCGGAAATATTCGAAAAAACTTGTGATAATAATTAGTTGCCTACCACTAAAGAAATTTTACTATAGAAATTTTGCGTTGATTTTATGGTACATCAATCATTGAAACTCATTTTTCATGTATTTTGTATTTATGTCAGTTTTGAGAGATGAACACCGTCTTCAATAATTTGGTTGAGGAGGTTGTTACTTGAGGAAAATCGATATTCATATTTTCAGTGAAATTAAACTATGGTATTTAGATTTTCACTATATTAACAAAATAATGACCAGTTTCCAAACACTGTGGCTTCATCAGATAGATACAAACTAACGAACAGTTATTCCTTATATATTAGTCTTATTTCCCACTTAATATTACAATAGGTATATGTACAAGGGTATGTATTGATAAAGGTAATAAATCCGGTGTCTATAAACTGTCTTGCGCGGATTGTAATAAAATTTATATCGGTAGAACTTTCAGAAATTTCAAAGTTAGATTATCCGAGCACAATCGTAGTTTTAATTATCATAAATCCGATTCCCATTGTTCTAATCATTTACTCGAAGAAAACCATAACTTTAATGATAATTTCAAAATTTTACACATTGAAAATAATAGATAAAAACTCAACCTATTGGAAATTTTAGAGATCAACAAAGAAAAGAATTCAGGTAGGTTACTTAATAGTCAATTAGATCTAAATCCTTCTCCTTTACTCAATCTTTTCAATCCATAAAGTAAGCAACTCCGATGGGTTTTCCAACATACCCTTGTATGTACTTGTACCTATTGTAATATCAGAGAACTATCTCATGAAATACTGTAGCTTCATCAGATAGATACAAACTAATGAACAGAGTTATTCCTTATATATTAGTCTTATTTCCTACTTAATATTACATTAGGTACAACTACAAGGGGTATGTTGGAAAACCCATCGGAGTTGCATACTTTATGAATTGAAAAGATTGAGTAAAGGAGAAGGATTTAACTCCAATTGACTATTAAGTAACCTATCGGAATTCTTTTCTTTGGTAATCTCTAAAATTTCCTATAGATTGAGTTTTTGTCCATTATTTTCATTGTGTAAAATTTTGAAATTATCATTTAAGTTATGGTTTTCTTCGAGTAAGTGATTAGAACAATGGGTAGGTAGCAGATTATTTATTGAAAACCCAAAATTTCATCAGGTAGTTATGAAACAATTGATAAAGATCCAACTAATAAACTTCAATCCATAGTAGAAAACGCTTTAAAGTATGCCAAGTCTATAATTTCTACCAACCAAAAATATAAACTTTCATTGACAACCCGCAATCACTAAAACTTTACTCCCTCGTCAAACTCCATAAAACAGGGCACCGCATTAGACTAGTAGTTTCATATTTTCAAGCTCCAGCTGCAAAACTTTCACACTTTCTCATAGACATCATTCAACAGTACGCTAATTTTGAACCTAAATTCTCAATAAAAAACTCTTCAGTCCTAATAAATAAAATTCAGCATACGATACTACCACCGAACGCTAAACTTATGTCATGGGATGTAGTAAATCTCTTCCCTAGTGATTCAGTGAGATTCATCAACAACGCTCTTCAAATTAATAAAGTCATTCAATCAAAAATCTTACACCTTTCAGAAGTTTGTTTAGAACAAAATTATTTTAACTTCAATGGAGTATTATATAATAGTAAAAAAGGTTTAATCATGGGTAACCCTGTGAGCCCTCTACTCGCTGAAATTTTCATGGATAATATTGAAAAACTATCCAAGAACATCCGTTATTCAAACACTTTATTTATTGGTTTAGATATGTCCACGATATCATTTGTTGTTTCACGGGAACAAACAGACAATTAAAGTCATTCAAAACATTCATTAACAAAATTCACGATAATATTAAATTCACGTTAGAGATAGAAACAGAAAACAACATTAACTTTCTGGATTTAACTATTACTAAAATTAACGGCGATCATAGTTTTGTTAATATAGTGAAAATCTAAATACCATAGTTTTATTTCATTGAAAACACCGTCTTCGACTGCAAAATTTCAATAATCCTCTTGTCTACAAGAAATGCATGGATCACCAAAGAAAGATCTAGAAACTGGTTTTGTTTGTCTCTGAGGCGAGTTTTTCACATATCTTTTTGACTTAATAATTTAAAAAACTAAAATATTTACAAGTTGTTATCAATATGTGATGGTTTCCGGCAAAAAAAATCTTCACGAGAGGAGCATGTGTGCCAAGAAAAAACATGTATCAATGAAGAAAAAAAGAAATCTCAAATATTGAAATTGTGCGTTAACTTCTTGGCGCCATGTATTTTAATGATAATATTAATGTATTTTCAATGAAATAAAACTAAAGTATTTAGATTTTCATTATATTAACAAAACTATGACCGGTTTCACCACACTGTGGTTTCATCAGATAGATACAAACTAATGAACAGTTATTCCTTATATATTAGTCTTATTCCCCACTTAATATTACAATGAAAATAACAGACAAAAACTCAATCTATTGGAAATTTTAGAGGTCAACAAAGAAAAGAATTCAGGTAGGTTACTTAATAGTCAATTAAATCTAAATCCTTCTCCTTTACTCAATCTTTTCAATTCATAAAGTAAGCAACTCCGATGGGTTTTCCAACATACCCCTTGTACTTGTATCTATTGTACCCATTATTTTTCTCCTAGCCTTATTTCTTTCACCCTCAAAACGTATTCTGCAAAAAACAAAATGTGACTTCTGCAATATTCATTTAATATATGTATAGTATATGCAAATCATTTTACCAAATTTAAAACTTCTTATTTCAGTTTTTCAAGTGACTAATGCTATAGTACAT
Source organism: Cryptolaemus montrouzieri (assembly GCA_013387265.2). NCBI lineage: Eukaryota > Metazoa > Arthropoda > Insecta > Coleoptera > Coccinellidae > Cryptolaemus > Cryptolaemus montrouzieri. Next base: position 70,588,263 of record JABFTP020000062.1, read on the forward strand.
CCACATGAAATATTCAATTTTGAATTTCTTTCCTAAAATGATGAAATTCGCGAATGATAGTTAAAGATAAAGATAAAGTGAATTATAAATACGAAAGCATAACTAGGTGACGCAACACTCTTGATTATTGTAGGAAAATCAATACACCGAAAGATGGTGATGAAATAGAATTAGCAATTTCACGTGAGCTGCTTCTTGAAAATAATATTTTCTTTACTGAATATTAAGCTAACAAAATATCGCGTTTGTTATCGAGATTTTCGAAGGATTATTTGGTAATAATGTATGTGAAACATACAGGGTGCTTCAACGAAAACTAAACAGAGGCTATATCTACCAAGATATCCATTTTTGATCAAAATGCAAAAACATATCAATTTTTGTTTCAAGGGGGACATCTTTTGGGGTACAATAGTTGCCTGAAATATCAACCCCCTAAACGGGTGTTGCAATCCTTGAACATTTTGAATAGGGAAGATGGATCGAGTGATGACTCAAAAGAAAGTTGGTATCTTTGTGTACATTGCCTTGAACGAATTTTCATTTTTAATTGAAAACTGTAAAAGATACAGGGTGAGCAACTGAAAGATAAGGAAGACTATTCAAGTTTCAGTGAAGTAAAATGGAACAGATCCATGCTGATCAATAGCAGTCATCATCAAGTACCATCCTTACCTCGAATTTCAACCCCTAGAGCAGGGGTGGCCACCCTTGAAAATTTGGAAGAGGGTAGATGGGTCGAGTGATAACTCGAAAGAAAGGTATTATCTTTGTCTGCATTCCCGTGAAAGAATTTTCATTTTGACATTTACATAAAAGTATAAATTCAATTTTTGTCATTCAAATTCTGGTTTTAGGCTTGTTCACGGTGATTTCGAAAAATTTTCACTTGATATTAACCTCTTGCTGCGGTAGGCACCTTCCGAGTTGATGCAGAGAACTTTATCGAGAATTCTACTACTCTTTTTATTTCAATACTGACAGAGGTCCCCATCTTGTTATGCAAAAAATTGCCTACGAATTGATAACCTCCTCCTTTTTGTTTGTTTGTTTGTTCATTCTATGGACCAACAGTTTATAGTGGACTCCTCACCTAGACCGTGCAATGATAACTGCCACCTCTCACGAAGATAATAAGTTATCTGGCCTTCGGAGGTTATGGACTCAACCTATCGGTTTTTATCCAGACTCTCTAATATAATATATATATATACAGATGTATAGATACAGAGTGAGCCACTGAAAAATAGAGAAGACTTTCTATGGCCCTGAGCTATTCAAGTACCCTGCTCTAGGGGTTGAAATTTGAGATGTGAATGGTGTTTCGGAAGATGACAGCCTTTGATCTGGAATGAATCTGTTCCATTTTTTTGCACTTATACTTGAATAGCTCATGGCAATAGATAGTCTCCTCTATTTTTCAGTAGCTCACTCTGTATCTTCTACAGTTTTCAATCAATTCTTTCACTGGAATGCAGACAAAGATAATACCTTTCTTTCGAGGTATCACTCGACCCATCTACCCTCTTCCAAATTTTCAAGAGTGGTCACCCCTGCTCTAGGGGTTGAGATTCGAGATGAGGATGATACTTAATGATGACTGCCATTGATCAGCACGGATCTGTTCCATTTTACTTCACTTAAAATTGAATAGTCTCAGGGAAATAGTCTTCCCTATCTTTCAGTTGCTCACCCTGTATCTTTTACAGTTTTCAATTAAAAATGGAAATTCGTTCAAGGCAATATAGACAAAGATACCACCTTTCTTTTGAGTCATCAGTCGACCCATCTTCTCTATTCAAAATGTTCAATGATTACAACCCCCGCTTAGGGGGTAGATATTTCAGCCAAGTTTTGTATCCCAAAAGATGTTCCCCTTGAAACAAAAATTGACCTGTTTTTGCGTTTTGATCAAAAATGAATATCTTGGTAGATATAGCCTCTGTTTAGTTTTCGTTGAAGCACCCTGTATATTGGATGATACAACGAAAACGACATATTTAATAACTAGATAATAAAATAACTTCAATATGAGGTCAATTTGATAACTCAGACAGTTCTCGAAAAAAATTGGTAAAAAAGTGTTTTATTTCTTAACATAATTTTCTTTTAACTCGTTACATTAGCCAAGAATTTTCAAATTTTCTATTTTTTCCGGATAGAAGGTTTTATCAGGATCCGAGAAATAGGCGTCTGTTTCAGTAATTGCCTCTTTATTCGACCCAAAGCTCTCAACACCCCATCCATGTCTTCATTTGAAAACAGTAAACACACTGCGTCAAGAAATGAACCCACAATTTAAATATTTTAATTTCCTTTTTTGGTAGGCAATTATTAACATATGTATATTTTTCGGACAAATTCCTCTTGAGATTTTACAAGAAACCACCACATATTGATAACATCAATTGTTGATCAATTTTATCAAGTAACGTTTGTGCTTCTTGAAAATTTTAATTTTCGGTAATAATGCAACGCGAATCACGAAATTTGAGCTGGCAAAATGTACTGAAGCAGTTATGTAAGATTCCTTACGTTGGAATTATACAAGAATATGCCAAGGGCTTTACGTCTTCTTCTTCTTCTTCTTCTTCTTTAAATAGGACGATGTCCTGTTTTTCTGTTACAGCCCCTGCTGCGAACTGGAGCTCCAGCATTCATGCCATCGCTTTTTCTGCCTTCCTATGGGTCTTCTAGTGTTGGGTTTTTGTGTTTTTGCCCACTTCGCCATACGTTCGGGGCCCATTCTGTCTACGTGATCTCTCCATAGGCGTCAACGTGCTCTTGTCCACCTCACCACATCCTGGACACCTAGCTCCCTTAGCGTATCCTCATTCCTTATTCTATCTCTGCGTGTAATACCTCTTATAGCTCTTAGTGTTCTCATCTCTGTTGTCCTCATTAGTTGTTTTGTTTTTGTTGTCTCAGCTCTTGTCTCAACCGCATATGTCATCACGGGTCTCACACAGGTTTTATAGATTCGGACTTTGCTTTCTGTGCCTATGTACTTATTCCGCCAGATTACATCTCTCAGGAAGCCAGATATTCTCGATGCTTTCATTGTCTGCTGTTTTGCTTCTTGTAATAGTTGCCTATCGCTCGATACTTCTACTCCTAGGTATTTAAAGTGTGAAACTTGCTCTATTATATGGTCGTTCACTACTAGTTTGCATCTAATTGGATCTTTCGCTATTACCATCGATTGGGTTTTCTGTGTTGATATTACCATGTCATATTTTTCTGATGTTACTGTGAACTTTTGTAGTAGGCGTTGTAGGTCGTCCTCATTCTCGGCTATTAGTAAAGCATCATCTGCGTAGCACAGTATTCTCATAGTTTTGTTACCAATCCTATAGCCTTGGTTCATTTGGTTAACACCTGCTATTATTTCATCCATGATTAAATTAAATAGACATGGGCTGAGGCTGTCACCTTGTCTAATGCCTGCGTTAATTTTGATCTCGCTTGTAAGTCCCTGTGTAGTTTTTACTTTCGTCTTATTAGAGTTATTTAGTTCTTTGATTATGTTTATGTATTTATTGCTTAAGTTTTTATTTCTAAGGATAGTGATCACATCGTTCATTCGAATTCTGTCGAATGCTTTTTCCAAATCTATAAAACATATAAACATCGGTTTGTCAAACTCTATGGACTTCTCCACCAGTTGCCGCAATATAAAAATTGCATCCGTTATTGATCTATTTGGCCGGAATCCCTGTTGTCGTTCAGACACACCTACTTTGTCATATATCTTTTGCGATAGAATTTACGTGTCCCATTTAAATATTTCCAGATAGACTGATAGTCATGAAAAGAGACGAGGCAAGGATGACCTCGAGCAACAACTGCGATCCATGACCATTATTTACAAATTTACTCGTTGAGAGCTTCGACAGAACTCTCTCTCTCTTCAGTCTGTATTAATCCACTCCTGGATATAGACTTTCTCAAAAATTTTCCAATCTGTCTCTATTAGCAGCTATTTGTATCCAGTTTTTCCACGCGATCTTCTGGATGCCATCTCTCCATCTGAGCTGTGGTCTTCCTACGCTCCTTCTGGTAGTTCTTGGTCCCCATGCGAGCAGTTTGTTGGCCCATTTCGATGGGTCTTGCCTGGCTACATCTCCATTTCAATTGTGCTATCCTTCTTAGCATATCAATTACTCCAGTCCTCTGTCTAATATCCTCATTCCTCACTCTATCTCTCAATGAAATTGCCATCATGGTTCTCTCCATAGCTCGCTGTGAGACTTTATTGCCTGATCTTCGAGTTAGAGATATCATTTCAAGGCCATATGTAAAGACAGGAAGGACACACGAATCGAAGACTTTTCTTTTTAGGTTGAGATGAATATTTCGGGATTTCAAACAAAGCCCAGTTTTCCGAATGCAGCCCAGCCCAAACCCACTCTCCTGGAAATTTCACAGGTTTGATTTTCTTTCCCAAGTTTTATTTTATGGCCTAGATATATGTATTCGGTCACATTCTCTATCGAAATGTGTATGTTTTCTGCACTCAGAATTTTGGTTTCATTCGGGTAGATTGGAAGGCCGACCTCTCTAGATTTTTGGTGCAGTTCTTCTAGCGTGGTTTTGAGTTCTTCAGGGTTTGTACTAATAAGAACTATATCGTCTGCAAACCTCAGATGGTTTAAATGTACTCCATCGATGTTGATTTCTTTGTTGTTTCATTCTAAACCTTTGAAGAAGTCTTCTAGGGCCAGCGTAAACAATTTCGGAGAAACAGTGTCGCCTTGACGTACTCCCCTCTCTATGCGGATTTTATCTGTATCTTGTTCTCATTCAGATGAATTGTCATGAAAGCATGATCATAAATGTCAGCCATTTTTTATTTTTCAACATAAGTGTCATCACCTGTTTCGTCCAGAAAAGCTGTTATTACGGGCAATAATTCTTGAAACCTTTCTAGGAATTTTCCATCACTCAACCACCTGACGTCCGTGTGGAGAATTAAATCAGTGTGTTCAGCTAACTCCCTATCTTCCAACTGTAACTTAAAGAGCCGCCGTTGCAAGCTACGTGCACGGATGGAATTCACAATTTTTGTTGCAATGCCCATAATTTCCTCCGTGTTTGAAACTTTCGAACACAAAACTTTTTGATGTATAATGCATAGAATTAAAAAATGAAAGGAAATCTTCATTAGCTCGACACAATGACACAAAACCGTTTTGTTTCCAGTCATTGCTGGTGCTCCATCGGTTCTAATGCACACTAATTCATATATTGATAGCTTGTAGTTTTTTACAAAATTGAAGAAAACTTCATATATATCTTCGCCACGGGTCTTGTCCTTCAGATGAATGATTTTCAAAAACTCTTCCCTAGCCAACATGTCATTGAATACCATCCGAATAAAAATACACAGCTGGGCAGTGTCTGTCATATCGGTGGATTCGTCGAACTATAAAGAAAAGTATGTACATTTCATGATATCATGTTTTAGTTTATCTGCCACGTCCTGACTCATGATTTCAATAAGCCTTGTGACAGTCGGATGAGATAACTGAAGTTCTCTAATAGCAGACATGATTTCTGTTTTATTTTAAAATCTCCAAATAAAGTCTCACCCGCTTCAATAAATGCTTCCTGCACAACCGATCAATCTTCGAATGGTTTCTTGTGTTTCGCCAATATATGAGATATTATACATGACGTGTAAATGGGCAGCATCGTTTTCAATACCACGTTGAGGCACAAAGGGAATGATCCTGGAATGGCTCAATGATGGACACCAGAGAGCACGACTGCATCAGTCTCAATGGTTTCTGCAATGCGATGAGAAAGGCAAGGGGAAACCATCTCATAAAACTTCCCAAGAGAACTAATGGATAATGTCACAGAAAGTAATAGATCAGTCAAGCGATCCGACTGACAACCGGCGCTACCTTGATTCCGGGTCGAGTAGTGTGAAATGGGCGACCGGCCAGACAAGAGTAGGGAACCAGGCTTCGTCTGGAAATTCAGCTACTGGAACAGCTTTACAACTGAGGAAAGAACTTCATGTTGGCACATGGAACATTAGAGGTCTTAAGAACCAGACCGGAAAATTAGCGCTGATAGAGGGAGAAATGAAGAAACACCAAATAGACATCCTGGGTCTCGCAGAGACGCATTGATTGGTCAGGATTTTTCCATACGAGTAACAACAACTTTATCCACTTTGCATCGGAGGATAGACAAAATTTTGCCGGAGTAGCGGTATTAGTGACACCCAGAATACAAAGCTTCCTAACAGACATCCAGACAATCAACGACCGTATAATAAACATAAGACTAAACACAAAACCAAGGGCACTGAATATATTACAAGTGTATGCTCCCACAGCTAATGCAAGTGAGAACGATATAGAAGATTTTTATAACAAACTTTCATTGACGCTTTGCAAGATTGCCAACAGAGAGGTCACAATGGTTATGGGAGATCTTAACGCTAAAGTAGGAAACACTAATACAGATGACCATATCCGAAACATTGTCGGTAAATACGGAATCGGTGAGAGGAATGAAAGAGGGGACAGATTAATACAATTTGCTATTGACAATTAGTTCACAATCATGAACACTACTTTCACGAATCATATTAGAAAACTTTATACATGGAAAAGTCCAGGCGATAAGTTCCGAAACCAAATTGACTATATCATGATGAGAACTAGATGGAGATCTTCGGTAACAAACTGCAAGACCTATCCGGGAGTAGCGGTATTAGTGACACCCAGAATACAAAGCTTCCTAACAGACATCCAGACAATCAACGACCGTATAATAAACATAAGACTAAACACAAAACCAAGGGCACTGAATATATTACAAGTGTATGCTCCCACAGCTAATGCAAGTGAGAACGATATAGAAGATTTTTATAACAAACTTTCATTGACGCTTTGCAAGATTGCCAACAGAGAGGTCACAATGGTTATGGGAGATCTTAACGCTAAAGTAGGAAACACTAATACAGATGACCATATCCGAAACATTGTCGGTAAATACGGAATCGGTGAGAGGAATGAAAGAGGGGACAGATTAATACAATTTGCTATTGACAATTAGTTCACAATCATGAACACTACTTTCACGAATCATATTAGAAAACTTTATACATGGAAAAGTCCAGGCGATAAGTTCCGAAACCAAATTGACTATATCATGATGAGAACTAGATGGAGATCTTCGGTAACAAACTGCAAGACCTATCCGGGAGCTTGTTGCGGTACAGACCATCAACTCTTAACAGCTAAAATACAGTTGAAACTCAAAACACCCGTGACGAGAAAGCCTGAAAAAAGATTGGTCGTAGGGCCTGGAAACAGCTTCCAAGACACTTTGAGGACAATTAAGCCAACTCTGATAGAAGAAACAACTCCGGAAGAAGAATGGACAGAAATAAAAAACTGGATAAGAAACGCCGCAGAGACAGAACGTTCAAAACCTCCTCTCAAACGAAAACATTGGATCTCTGACTATACATTGAAACTGGTCGAAGAAAGAAGAAAAATTTCAAATAAAGGAAAGGTTGATACTAACAAGAAAGCCTTCAAAGAGATAAGCGATGAAATTAAGAGGTCATGTAAAAGAGATAAAAACGAGTATTTTTCCAACATATGCAAAGAAATAGAAGTTCATAGCCATTCTAACCAACCACGAGATCTTTTTCGAAAAATTAAATAGGGGGAGGGGGGGCACTTTGATACACAAAAATTCAATCTCTTTTTTGAGGACCATAAACCATTATATTTAAATATTTGTTTTGATGTGTGCATTGGCTGATATGTCAGCTTATATTTTGGCTACTCAAAACCGCAAAAACTGGCAACGTATAGAGATAAACTCATTTTAAGAAAAATCATTTTTAGTATCATTCTGCCCCACCAGTGGGGCACTTTGATACACGGGGTGGGGCAGTTTGATACGTATTTTAGATCCATATGAAATGCAAATTTAAACTGACTAATAACCCAATATAAACTGTATTTTTACTTAAAATTAAGAAATAAAACAATTTTATTGATTGAGATCGCAAAATACTTTCTATTCAGATTGCACATTAGCCATAATCAGTCTCTTAAGTTACTTAAGGAATAAAATCACAAAAAACAATATTGTCATCATACAACAAAACTAAATTCTCTGTTATTTTCTTAATTATATAATCAGTTATATACTTACTAAGTAATCAGACTTTAACATTGAATATTGTTAATGAAAATATAATATTAAAACCTTCTATCGTAATTAACAATGTTTTTCTTAAAAATTAAACAAACATCAAAAATTTAACAAAAATAATCATAAAACTCTCATATTAAAATTACAAAACAATCTACTGGACATTATATCGAGTTAAACCTACCGAAAATGAATAAAGCGACGATGTTCGAGATGTGCCTTTGGAGAAAGTTGGTTTTGGTAATTGCAAAACTACATCTCTAACATCCACACTTGCTTTGTCTTCCACAATTGGAAATATAAACTTAGAAGACCCTGCTTTTTTCTGAGATATAATACTTCATATTCTGTCACACTATACTTAAATACAACTTTGGCTATGTAGTGAATCACAGTTTTCTTCTTCCCAAATTTAATTAGCAGAAAATCTCCAATATTTATGTGTTCAGGATTAACTGGTTCTTCATTAATTACCTCTTCTTCCGATTCCGACGGCATTTCAATGTCTTCACTATCACTCGTCATCACGACTTCATCTTGACTAGAATCGGAATCTATTTCTGAAGGCAAAGAAGTCACTCTCTTTTTCTTTTTGGCTCAGTTAATCCCAACAGATTTTTCGCTGTTTTCAATTCTTTTGCATGCTGTTTTGCTTTTGTAATTCTCTTTTCCTGTTCTTTTCATTACGTAAGCTTTCTAATCTATTTTTTCTGGTGTTTCAGTGTATATTCTTGATCGTCCCTTTTCTCTTCCTTTTCTTTTCGAGACACTGTCAGTAATCGCCTTTTTTGGATAAGGTCTAACTACTTCAGGAGTAAGAATAGCCTTTGATGAAGAAACATGTAAAGGATCGTCAGCATCAGACACTGAAACTGGGTCGGCATCCAAAGTAGGAGTTTTATTTTGTTCTCTATCAACAACCTCATTATTTTGACTTGCTTCTGAGTCTACAAAATGTAAACCTTGTGTGTTGTGAGTGTTTTCATCTGTCAAATCGTGATAACCTGTGCTGAAAATGTCTATCGGTGCAAAGTCGTCGTCGCCAAATACCAGTTTATTAATTGGCCATATTCCAGGTTTGGAAAAACCACTTATGATATTCTTTGGTGTAAATGATTCCAAATATGCTAATTTGGACAGTTCAGCAATGTTGTATATGGTCAAAGTTTTTCCAACATTTTGAATGTGCCAGTCGTTGAAAGCTATCTTCAATTTGCCTTTGAAGGGTCCGAACACACTGACATCAAGCGGTTGCAATTTGTGCGACGTGTGTGGGGGAAGACTCAAATAAACAATACCTTTGTCACGACAGTAGTTAACAGCTTCTATTGAAATGTGAGATTCGTGGTTATCACAAATGATTAGGATTGGGTTATCCTTATTGCTCGAAGTAAGGCGTTGAATGTGTTTCAAAACTCTTATAAACAATTCTGAAGTCATCCAGCCGCTTCTGTTTGCCAACCCTAGACTTCCATCAGGAGCACCATTTAGGAAGTGATCTTTATAGTGAACTCTTGGAAAGACATATACTGGAGGAAGGAAGAACCAGTTGCAGTAATAATACCACAGAAAGTAACTAACTCTCCGCGTTCTGCAGAAACTATTTGTCCCACTTGTCTTCGTTTTCTTCCAGCAATAACTTTAGGAGTAGAAAGGACTGTGCTTATGCCTGTTTCGTCTAAGTTTATTATTCGATCAGGTGTAAAATTGTATTGTCTCATTATGCGTTCGTAATTATCATGAAATTGAGCTACAGCAGATTTATTGAAGGCAAAGCTTCTTGCTGCGCTTGTGTTTTCTGGTTTTCGTAGACTCAATTCTGGGTTTCTCTTCCTGAAGCCAGCTGCCCAATCTTTTCCACCGCATTTGTTTTCTTTCCAGGATTTTGGATAATTACACCCTGAGGATTCTGCGTACTCGTATGCCAAAGTCAAAAGCTGTTTCAATGAAAGGCCGTAGTGCATTTTACTGCAATTCAATAAATATTGAGTCAATGCCTTTTCTTGTTCGGTTGAAAAACTTGTGCAACGGTATACTTGGAACCATATATGTTTGATGAAGTAGCTGTAGCAGTGTGTGGTGATAAAGCTGCAGTAGTAGTGTGTGCTGAAGATGATGCTATTTGTGCCATCTCCACAGATGGTGCTATTTGTGATGAAGATGGACCTGCTTGTGATAAAGAAGATTCTGCTTGTAATGAAGAGGATGCTTCAATTGTAGATAATGGTCTGGTAGCTTCAAATGATTTTCGGGCCTTTTCGATGCGATGTTGTAGGGTAGCAGTTTTGATGCCATATTTGTCGGCTGCTTTGCGTATAGATAAAGTTTTTGACAATACTTCACGTATTGCATCTTCAATGCTTTCTTCATTGATATTTTTCTATCAGTTTTGGGTTTGTAAGTGCGCACCATTTTCTGAAAAAAGAAAAAAACAATAAAATAAACTATTATTTTTGACGGGGCACTATAATACACTAGAGGGCAGATTGATACGTATCATTGTACCCCGCACATTACCGTATCAAAGTGCCCCAAAGGACTTTTTCCACAAACAATTAATTTTATCAAATATATAATAATCTTGCAATCAAAAACATTTTAAAATACAATAATAACTATATTTACTTACCTTTAGTATCAAATAATAACAAAACAACTAAGAGTGTCCTCCTGAGACACAATTACATTTCACGTATTTTTTTGTAGGCAGCCGCGCACGCCACTTCCAACACGTTAGTGACCGTTGAGGCCCAACGGCAAACTGGCGGCGAGCGACGTCACAACTGTCATTCTTGTGAATGTCCATGAGCATTCTAGTGATGTGCCGGACTGTGTAGCGTTTATCGGTTTTGAGATATAGATACTGTACCAATGTGCCCCGTGAATCAATGTGCCCCCCCTCCCCCTACTTGACCCGAGAATTCAAACCAAAAACATGGCCTTTAGAAGATGAAAATGGTAAACTTGTTACAGACAGAGAAGAAATAGCAGAGACTTGGAGGATCTATTGCGAGAAACTCTACGCCGAAAACGAGGAAATTAATGAACACGAAATAAAAGAATACGAAGAAGAACCTTTCATACTGCAGAGCGAAATTACGTCAGCTATCCATAAACTTAAAAATAACAAATCTCCAGGCAACGATAAAATAACATCCGAAATACTAAAAGGAATAGGAGAAGAGGGCACCCGAAGCCTACACCACTTGTGTAATAAAATATGGAAAACAACACAATGGCCAAGAGATTGGACACAAGGCACAATTATCACAATTCACAAAAAGGAGTAACAGAAAATGCGAAAACTACAGAACGATAACACTTATTTCACATACGAGCAAAATAATGCTGACAATAATCAACGAAAGACTGAAGAACTTTTTACAACACCAAATCCCGGAAGAGCAAGCAGGATTTGTTAAAGCAAGAGGGACTAGAGAGCATTTGATAAATTTAAGACAAATAATAGAAAAAGCCAGAGAGTTCAATATACCCCTATACATATGTTTCATTGATTATAAAAAGCTTTCGATAGAGTGAAATGGAATAAGTTGTGGATCGTTCTAGGAATATGGCTGTACCGGATCACTTGTGTGCCTTAATCATCAACCTATATAATGAAACCAGGGATACTGTGAAAATCAATGAAATACTGTCATCAGAATTCAAACCAAAGAGGGAGTGAGGCAGGGTGTATTCTTTCTCCTCAGTTATTCAACATATACACTGAATACATAATGAGAAAGGCATTAGACGGATGGAAGGGCGGCATACCAAATCACGGAAGATGTGTAAATAATCTGAGATTCGCGGATGATACGGTCCTCCTGGCAACAAGTGAGGAAGAACTGACTGAGCTTGTTAGCAGAGTGGAGAGAGAGTACGGAACTTGGCTTGGAACTGAATGTTTCTAAAACAAAAATCATGATCGTGGACAGGATGAACAACAATCAACCAGAAAAAAGCAAATTGATAGGTTTGATGTAGTGCAAGAATATCTTTATCTGGGATCCTTGATAACAAACGTAGGAAACGTAGAACGAGAGGTTAAACGTAGATGCGAACTAACCAAGGTAGCTACGAAAAAATGAATAAAATTTGGGCCGATCGAAATATCGCTATTTCCACTAAAACCAGGCTTATTAAGTGCCTCATCTTTCCAATTCTCACATACGGCTGCGAATCTTGGTCCTTCGAATGAGCGAAAGAAGAAAAATCGACGCGACAGAAATGATGTGTTGGAGAAAGATGCTTAACATCCCATGGACACAACGCCGAACGAATACATCGATTCTAAAGCAACTCCGCATAAAACAAAGACTTTCGAGTGCAATTCAACTCAAAATATTGAGATACTTCGGACACATCATGAGAAGAGGACCAGAGAATTTGGAAAAATCATTATTCAGGGAAAGTAGATGGAAAGAGAGGAAGAGGAAGGTCCCCAACACGATGGATGGATCAAATTACAGAAACAACAGGCCGACCCATGCATTCTCTAGTTGTAATGGCACAGGATAGAAAGGAATGGAAAACTTTCATTGATGACATTTCATTAGTCGCTACATCCTCAGGAGAGGATAAAGAATGAAGAAAGAGATCGTAGCAGGTTTTGATTGTTTGGCTGTTTTTGTGAACATGGTTTGTTCCTTTTTCAAACAAGATATCAAATCATGTACTTTTCGTTTTCTTAATTCTCTCTGTGGCAGAAAATCCTTTTCATAGTTTTTATGAACAGTTTTATGAGTTATCAGGCTTAGGTATTGCAACTGACACAGGACAAATAAGACAAATGCACTTATCCTTCACCATACAAGAGAAAAATTCTTCCTCCCAATCATTATCAAAATGAACCGTTTTAGTTTTCTTCGCCGCACTCATTTTGTACTATTTAATAATAAACTTTGTATCGACGTAGTATTGAAGTTACAATTCAGAATGACTCCAATTCCTGTAGGCGCAACAGTTATATTGAAGTGAACGAAAGAATCGAATGTTCCCGTCAAACGCGCCGCCGAAATTTTAAGAAAAGCGGCAAGAATAAAAATACGTCTTTTCTTTGACAAATACCGCATGCTCCTTTGTTAAAGCTGCCTTTTGCCGATAATAGAGTGTCATTTCATTACGTAATAAATTTTTGTAGTTGAGTTACCTACTCATTAAAAATTTTTTTCTTTTCGAGATCTACTCAAAAAGCACTCGCGATCGACCGTTTAAGCACCCCTGCTCTAAGGGGTAAATAATCAAGCATTTCTATTTTCACGTTAACTTTTTTCGTGTTGAAACTCGTTTTTTTTTCAGCCGACATTAAAAATTAGGAAGACAACAGTAGAGACGTATTACTCCATCACAATTTTTATAACAAATGGAAAAGTGAAACAATACAAAACGCAGAGCGGCTTTCACCAAAGGACAGAACGTCTATTAAGTGACATTTAACAATATACCTTATGCATTGAGTAATCAGGTCGTTTTACTTAAATATTTTGTTTGCTTATATTGTCAAAAACTCCAACAGCGGCGAAGGCGGTTAATGTCAAGGGAAAAGTCGAACAATTCAGCAGCGATATCATTTGAAAACATACTTAAGCTACAGTAGTATTTTACTTTTTATTAGTCCATTTGACGAAGCGTTTATAAAGTATACCGAATTATATTTATTAATACATATGTATGTACCGATGTACCGATTAGATCTGCGAATAAAAAATGTTAAGCAATATAGGGTGTTACATAATAGTATGTCACAACTTAAGGGGTAAATCTACGTGCAATTTTGAGAAAAAAAGTTCATATAAACATAGGTCCGCAAAAGCTTCGTTACGGAGCTACAGGGTGTTGAAATTTCCGAAAAAATGGTTTTTTCTTCAAAACTCCTGCAGTTTTTGAGATATTCAGCCCAAATTTGGAATGCAAGGTATTCTTTACAGCATCCATCATTACACGTCCTAAATTTTAACTAGAATCTACAAGGTGTTTTCTTTTCCGGAGCCATGTCTTCTTTTGCCCTTTCAAACGATTTTACAGCACGGCACTGATCAGCATACAATCAATTTTCGTCATCTCCCTTCAATTTAGACACTTTTTTGACAATTGTAATATTTTCGTATCTCCAACCGTTCTCGAGCAAAAAATTATTAAAAGATTGTATTCATTCGCTGAATTGAAAGCACTAATTAAAAAAATGACTAGGAGGTTTTAATTTTTTTTCATTTATTCATTTATTTTGACAGTTGCTAAAGTTGAAGCATGGTCTGCTCGAATTGTTTATTAAATTTATGATTAGTTTTAAGACTTTTGAAGTTATTGCTGTAAGAAAAACACCACAGAAGCTAGGAGATTATATCAGGTGCGCTTTCTAAATCGAGTAACACCAGACAGGCGAACATTTTCAAATATCCACAGAAGTTTGAGGGAAACTGCTACTTTTACTGCAAATAATCATTTAAAAGGTGCAATTCAAACTATAGGAACTTCAGATATTGAGGAAGCAGTTTTGAATTGTATCGATGTGGATCCTCATGCAAGTACAAGAAACATTGGAAATCAGTTGAATATTTGACATGTTCTAGTTTGGAGGATTCTCCACGACTTTTTATTGTACCCGTTTCATATTCAACGCGTCTAAACTCTACTTCCTCGAGATTTTCCTTCAAGACTGAACTTCTGTCGATAGTTCCTAGATAAAATTAGAGAAAATGCTCATTTTGATAGTGAAATAATATTCACAGACGAAGCTAACTTTTCGAGAACTGCTATCACAAATTTTCACAATAATCATTATTGGGCTGAGGGAAACCCCCATTTGATTGAAGAATCTAATCATCAAGAACATTTCTCACTAAATGTCTGGGTCGGAATAATTGGAAATTATTTTATTGGGCCTTTTGTTTGTGCCCAACAGACTGAACGGTCTCGCTTATCGGCAATTTCTTTAGGAGGAGTTACCTTTATTGCTCGAGGATGAGCCACTTTTGGTGAGAAACATAATGTGGTTCATGCATGACGGGGCACCAGCTTATTTGAGTGGAGAAGCTAGGGAATTCTTGAATAATACATTTAACAACCGATGGATAGGTCGGGGTGGGCCAGAACCATGGCCTCCTAGGTCACCAGACTTAAAATAGTTTAGACTTTTTCTTATGGGGATATCTCAAAAGTTTAGTTTATACTACTCCAGTGAACACTGCAGAAGAATTGAGAAATCGAATAGTAACTTCTTGTGACACGATAAGAAATACACCAGGAATATTTCAAAGAGTGCGTGATAATATGTGAAGAAAGACAGAGGCCTGTATTCTTGCAGGTGGAGGACACTTCCAGCAATTCATTTAGTTTTTAATTTTTCTTTTCTTTAGTTTGATATTGAATAAGTATAATTTGAGTCTCAGAAGACGAGTTATCAAAATAAAATTGAATTTTGGGCATACCAATCGAATATTTCTATCATTTTTTTTAATTTAGCGTATAACATACAATTCAAATAATTCAAATTCGATAATTTTTACTAAAAAACGGTTGGAGAAACGAAAAAGTTACAAGTGTCAAAAAATCTCTAAATTGAACGAAGATGACGAAAATTGATTATACGCTGCTCAGTGGCGTACTATAAAAAAGTTTGAAAGGACAAAATGAGACATGGCCTCGGAAAAGAAAACACCTTGTGAATTTCAGTTGAAATCTAGGACGTGTAATGATGGAGGTTGTAAAAAATAGCTTGCATTCCAAATAAGTGCTGAATATCTCAAAAACTGCAGAAGTTATGAAGAAAAAAACAATTTTTTCCGGAAATTTCAATATCCTGTAGCTCCGTAACGTAGCTTTTGCGGACCTATGTTTATATGAACTTTTTTTCTTAAAATTGCATGTAGATTTACCCCTTCAAGTTGTGACATACAATTATGTATCACCCTGTATAGAGAGCTATTTATGATAATTCCTTTAAAACAGATACTCAAAATTATTCCTGTAATCTCTGGAAACATCTAAAATTACCTTACACATGGAAAAAGGATCAACAATAAATATTAATTTTTCTTGAAAATTATATAATGCATCAAAAAGACACAATATTTCCATTCTTTCTAAAATGAGGATGATATCTTGGTTTTAAAATTATCAGAAGCTTAATAATTACTGTCTTCATAAACCACTATTTTTATCAACTATAATTGAATACTAAGTACAGGGACCAATTATAGAAAAAATGAAGAAAACAAAAGTATCAACAAAACCAATGTGTTATCATCAGTAAAATAGTTTGTCCAGTCTGTTATTGAAAATAAAACTTACACGTCTAACTCACACACAAACACTTCAAACTTTTAGGTGTGCATGATAAGATATGATTACATATATTATTTCTCGTCTGATTCATTTGAACTTTTCTCTAGGGTACCATACTTAAAAAAAAGGAATCCCCCTAGGACCAGTTTGTTGTCCGTCTGTCTGTTTGTCAAGACAAGTGAAGGTGTTGAGTTGAAATTGGTATCAAATTCTCAGTCACCACTCTCCTGCATGGTAATCAAAAGATACGGCAGAGAATGTTCCATTAAGTTTGGTGAAAAAAAATATCTTATAGTACAAATAGAGGAAAAAATCCAAAAATTATAAGCTTGTAGTTACATCACGAAATGAACGTATTCACCTTTTCCGAAGAAACGAGAGAAGGGATCGAGTTGGAGTTGATACCAAATAATCCAGTCGGCTATTGTTCACTACTGTGAAAAAATCATACTTTAAAGCCAACGCAAATTGAAGATACGGCCGCTTATAATGTACTTTGCGGCGTATTTTGAAACCGTCAGCGAAATCAAGGCCCATAGGGCATTTTCTGTTAATCTGCTTGGGGTGCAAACATAAAATGTATATAGGGTCCACCACGTAACTTTTTTATATGCAATAAAACAAAAATGGTTCATCCGATTTCCAAATCTATTTTTTCATATTGAAGTACGATCCTTTCGGTTAGTTGTGGAACATAATTTCATTCACATGGCTTACCCCTACAGTCGGTCCAATTTTTTAGTGCATTTTCGATTTTATAGCTGCACGAATGTTGTCCTTGTCCACATAGCACTTTTCTTTGACGCCCCCCCCCCCAAAGATAATGGTCTAACGGCGATAAATCACAGCTCCTAGGCGGCCAAACGACAAATTGACTGATAATACGATCTTCGAAGACTGTGCGCAGAAGATCGATGGCAACGCTGGCTGTGTGGCACGGAGCGCCGTCCTGTTGAAAACATATATTGTTCAAGTCTTCCTCTTCAAGTAACGAGAAGAACCTTTTGGTAATCATGGCGGGTATCGCTCGCCATTGACCGTAACGTCGGATCCTGCCCCAATTTCAATGAAAATGGTCCAATGATCTATCCAGACCACAATCAGCATCAAACCGTCGCTGTCTGAGGATGCATCGGCTTCTCCATGATAACGTGCGGGATTTTCGTCCCTCATGTACGGCAATTTTGTCTGTTGACGTATCCGCCAAAACGGAAATCCGCTTCATCCAAAAGATGGTTTTGAGGTGTGTTTCAAAGTAAACAATACTTTAAAATAATAAATATGCACGTTTTTGAAGCATAACAAATGAATATTTTGGATTGTCGCCGGAGATATCGTTGATGATGACAGTATAAGTCTTCTTGATAACAAAAGAAAAATAGGTCACAACTCAAACTTTTCCTGTCCAATTTTCTGAACAAATAAAAACGTTCCAAAACGTCAGGATAGAATACTGTATTAACGGATCGGCAAGGTGTAACAAGTTCTTTTTGGACATTGCCTTTATAATAACAAAAGAAAAACGAAAAGAAATAACTCAGCGAAACCTACATAGACACCGAAGATTGACACAGTATCAATCAATCCGATAGTAACAAGGGACAAGACAAGATAAGTAGCGTCTCTCCCTTCAAATCACCTGGAATTTACAGCATATTGCCAGCTCACTACCATAGGGGCCTGAACGAGCTAGAAACGTACCTGTTAGAGCTGTTCGCGACATACACCAATACATTCCGTTAAAGTGAAGGAAGACTCATGGCCGGTCAACCTCAGGGATTACATAATAACAACGAACTTTAAATTCTAATCAACACAGCATTGTATGGTGTCGTTGAAAGGATTGAAAAATCGAAAGATAAGAGGAGTTCATTCTGGCAGCGTTTGTAGACGTAGAGATAAAACGACTTTCCTCAAAATAGTTTCAGTACTGACGAAAAAGGAGGTTCCGTCTCCTGTCAGCGGTTGCAGTGCTGTGACCACTGCTATGATACCTTGTACTTGGAAGCCTACTTCACCGTCTTAACCACAAAGGCAGATGACACAACCGTCATAATAATTGGAAAATTTGAAGGGGTTCTCTGTAATAGGATGCATAAGGTCCTTCAAACAATAGATGACTGTTGTGGGACACATGACTTCTCTATAAACCACAGGAAACCAAAGATGATGCTCACTGATCACATATCGTTAGGAACAACCTTGAAGATCACGAAATCACTTCAATGGAGTGGCTTGCACGACCCAATGATGCCTCCAGACCAAAATCTGCATCAAACCGTCACTCACTGAGGATGATTCGGCTTCTCCATGATAACGTGTGGGTTTTCCGTCCCCCAGATGTTGACGTATTTGTCAAGATCGAAATGCGCCTCATCCGAAAAGATGATTCTTTCTTTGAAATCGACGTCGTTTTCAAGCTGATCGCAAGCCCAACTAGCAAAGTGAAAACGCAACGTATGGTCTCGTGGCTTCAAGTCCTGAACAAATTGGACTTTGTACGGCATCATCCCAAGATCTTTAAGCACAATTTGTCTCACTGATATCTCTGAAACGTTCATTTATTGAGACCGATGCTTCACTGATGTTCCTGCTGACTCAGGCACACTCCAAGCAACAGCAGCGATATTCTCGGTTGTTCGCTCTGTTTTCGGCTTATAATGCGTTGGGTTATCAATGACAGTGCCAGTTTCTCTCAATTTACATACGGAGCTGACGGTGCCTCTTTTCTTCCCATTTCCGTACGTAATTTTCGCACACATTCTGCAATATTACCATGATTTTCAAAGTAAACTGCTCGATTTTCACCCATTCCTCAAGCGTATACACAATCATTTTCGTTCAGCGAAATGATCAAACTAACACAAAGAGCAATCAGCTTGAAATTCTGCGAAATTTTTTTTTATTATTTTCACGCTGCAACTTCTATGCCCGATTTCTCATAACTCGGCCTGCTGAATCGATTAAGCACGTTTGAAATAACAAAGAAGTTTTATAAAAAATCAATAGGATTTTCAGAATCAGCAACGCTTGTTTGATGCCCTCCCTTCTTTCACCAAAAAGTAACAGTTCTTCGCTAAATCCTTGTCATGCTACTCACTAATTTATAAGAACCATTCAAAGAAAAGCGAATTTGGGACACCATGTACTTATGAGATTGTATGTAAGTTCGCTTATTTCTAATGTGAATAACTGAATTTGTGTTGAAATTGATTTTACTTTCTCAGGAAGACTTAATAGTCAAGCACTTATGCTTATTAAATTTCATATTTTTCTTTGCACCTGGAATTATTTTAATCTAAAATCTATAATGAAGTTGTATGACTCATAAGTTCCCTCATTAGCGGTTTATATTGCATCAGGCAGCATGTTTATTACCAAGTGTTTTAAGTCCTTGAATGTAGTTAAGATTCTTATAGCGATATCTACTATACAATAGAAACTTGAATATCGCACAAAGCGCGAAGAATCACTCGAGTTAGGAATGATGAATTGAAAATCTTTTAACTATCTAAATTTAGTTAACATAAGGAGGTAAAACTGAGTTTGTTTGAACGAGGTTCCTTTCAAAGTAAACAATATTTTAAAATGATAGATTTGCACGTTTTTGAAGCATGACTAATGAATGTTTTGGATTGTAGCCTGAGATATCTTTGAGGATGACAATATAAGTCTTTTTGATAACAAAAGAAAAATGGGTCACAACTCAAACTTTTCCTGTCCAATTTTCTGAACAAATAAAAACGTTCCAAAACGTTAAGATAGAAAACTGTATTAATTGATCGGCAAGCTGGAACAAGTTCTTCTTGGACAATACCTTTATAATAGCAAAAGAAAAACGAAAAGAAATAACTCAGCGAAGCCTACGTAGACACCGAAGATTGACACAGTATCAATTAATCCGATAGTAACAAGGTACAAGACAAGATAAGTAGCGTCTCTACCTTCAAATCAACTGGAATTTACAGCATATTGCCAGCTCACTACATAGGGGCCTGGACGAGCTAGAAACGTACCTGTTAGAGCTGTTCGGGGGACGTACCGATACACCAATACATTCCGTTAAAGTGAAGGATGGGCTGTTCCTCCCAAAGGCTCATGACCGGTCAGCCTTGAGGATTACATAATAACAATAAACATTAAATTCTAATCAACACAGCATTGTATGGTGTTGTTGAAAGGATTGAAAAATCGAAAGATAAGAAGAGTTCATTCTGGCAGCGTTTGCAGACGTAGAGATAAGACCACTTTCCTCAAAGTAGTTTCAGTAATGAGGAAAAAGGAGGTTCCATCACCTGTCAGCGGTTGAAGTGCTGTGACCACTGCTATGAAACCTTGTTCTTGAAAGCCAACTTCACCATCTTAACTCAAAGGCAGATGACACAACTTTCATGATAATTGGAAAAATTGAAGGGATTCTCTGCAACAGCATACAGAAAGTCCATCAAACAATAGAAGACATGACTTCTCTATAAACCACAGGAAACCAAAGATGATGGTCATCGAGATCATATCGTTAGGAACAACCTTCATGATCACGAAATCGCTTCAATGGAGTGGCTTGCACGTTCAGACCTCAATTCCATAAAACATGTCTGGGATCTTCTCAATGGAAGATTGAGAATAAGCATAACAGCTACCGTAAATGAGGTTAGAAACATTCTGGTCGAAGTTTAGAACGAAATGGATCAGAATATTATAAGGTCATTGATTTTGTGTAAGAATCGTAGATGCCATGGATGGGTATAAATATCTGGAATCAACAGGTTTCTGCAACTTTGATTATTTCCAAAAGTTTCACATTTCTTATTATTAGTTCTATTTCAATTTCTATAAGTTCCCAAGCATTACTTGGTGCTGGTGGATTAGTGGAAAAGTATTTCTTCAACATATCTGAACTTCTTTTGAATAAATTTGAATTCTCGATTTTGTGCTTTTATTTCTAGGCACAGTGTAGTTAGCGGGGTCTATTCCAGTCGTTACTTGGTAGTAACCTGTTTTTTTGTCAAATTTTTCTAGAATTTTCTGTCAAAACTATTAGATATAATTACGAGTTCGATTCTAGGATTCGCTTATGACAGCACAAAGGAGAATACTCGATGAATCATAGAGTTAAACACTGCAAGTTTTCATGGGAATTATGTTATCTATATAATATAATGATTTCCTAAAAAGATATACCGTAAATTGTTACTTTCTATTGCTAGAGATGGAAAATTTATGCTTTCATTAATTTTGCTCTTTCTGTTTTGTTCGCGAATGTTTTAGTACAACATTTACGTGAAATACTCCAAATAAAGAAAAATGATTCCTCACCTCTCCGTTCTGGATTTTCAAGGAAAATTTATTGGTGAAAGAAGATCGCTATTCTCTTTGTTTTCGAGTTATTCCGAATTTCTCGATTTTGCGGCATTTATTTTGTCGAAAAATTGATTATTCAAAAAAACCTGCTTAAAATGATTGTCAAAATTCTTGCTGTTGCTAAGTTGGCATAATTATTTTGAATACTGACGCGGAGTAGGAACGCGATCTGTCGGACTGGTGGTAGTGTCCCCATAGTATTTATTAAGAATTCCCTTTGTTTCGATGAGATTTTATGAAAAAATAATGCTTAGTCATCACCATCACTTTTTACATTTTACAGTCCGAGATCTTGTCTGCTGTCAATAGCTGTCCAACGAAAAGTAAATGACGAAGCTTGCCCAAAATCCCAAATAGTCTAATAAAAACCGTTCCTGTTAGACTCTCGTTGCAATCTAACCTATCCTGGAGCAGATTTTTTATCTTCACATGTGTATATTCTAATGATTTTGCCCTTTATCTTTCATTAGACTTTTTCTGTTTAGAATGTAGGATGTATGGTTTTTAGAAAGCAAGCTGTATGTGTGGGGGAGGTTCACTTTCTGCGTGCAGCAAGGGTTCCTCGGTGTTTGCTCTGATCCATAGACGCTGCTTTGTTTCCTTCAACTTGAGACGGGTATTCTACCCAAAGCGTATCGTGGTTGCTAGGGACACATAGCATGAATTCCTAGGCTTGTGTGGGTGTTGTGTGCATCCAGGAATGTCTAGGAAGGCAACTCCTTGCACCTGCCTGAGCTTTTCTTAACTGTCGCCGGTTTCAGCTTACGCCCCCAGATGGAAGCTCCGCAAGTTGTATAGATCTTATAATATAATAATATACATAACCATTTTGGATTTCGTTCCCCCATGATCTTCACAATGTTATATGGCACAGTTCGTAAGAGATCTTCAATCTTTCCTTCAAATGTGGGTTCCAATCAAATAAGGTGTCTATGATCACTCCCAGATATTTAACCTGTGGTAAAAGAACAAGTTCTTCTATTATTTAAACGTCTTTCTGCATACTGTTGTTCTAATATTCCAATTATCATGACGAAGAGCTACCCCATACATCCATCAAGTTCTTCAGAATTAGACCCCGCTAACTACACTGTGCCTAGAAATAAAAGCCGAAAACCGAGAATTCAAATTTATTCAAAAGAAGTTCAGATATATTGAAGAATTACTCTTCCAGTAATCCACCAGCACCAAGTAATGCTCGAGAACTTATAGAAATTGAAATAGAACTAATAATAAGATAGTGAAACTTTTGGAAATAATCAAAGTCGCAGAAACCTGTTGATTCAGGATATTTATACCCATGCATGGCATCTACAATTCTTACACAAAATCAATGACCTTATAATATTCTGATCCATTTCGTTCTAAATTGACCAGAATGTTTCTAACCTCATTTACGGTAGCTGACTGGTTATGCTTATTCTCAATCTTCCATTGAGAAGATCCCAGACATGTTTTATGGAATTGAGGTCTGAACTTCGTGCAAGCCACTCCATAGAAGTGATTTCGTAATTTTAAAGGTCGTTCCTAATGATATGGGCTCGGTGAGCATCATTTTTGGTTTCCTGTGATTTATAGAGAAGTCATATGCCCCGCAACAGTCTTCTATTATTTGAAGGACCTTCTACATCCTATTGCAGAGAATCCCTTCAAATTTTTCAATTATCATGACGGTTGTGTCATCTGCCATTGTGGTTAAGACGGCGAAGTAGGCTTTCAAGTACAAGGTTTCATAGCAGTGGTCACAGCACTTCAACCGCGGACAGGTGATGGAACCTCCTCTTTCCTCATTACTGAAACTATTTTGAGGAAAGTGGTCTTATCTCTACGTCTGCAAACGCTGCCAGAATGAACTCTTCTTATCTTTCGATTTTTCGATCCTTTCAACGACACCATACAATGCTGTGTTGATTAGAATTTAATGTTCGTTGTTATTATGTAATCCCTGAGGCTGACCGGTCATGAGTCTTCGAGGTAGAACAGCCCATTCTTCACTTTAACGGAATGTTTTGGTGTATGTCCAGAACAGCTCTAACAGGCACGTTTCTAGCTCGTACAGGCCCCAATGTAGTGAGCTGGCAATATGCTGTCAATTCCAGGTGATTTGAAGGGAGAAACGTTACTTATCTTGTCTTGTCCCTTGTTACTATCGGGTTGATTGATACTCTGCCAATCTTCGGTGTCTAAGTAGGCTTCGCTCGACTATTTTTTTTTCGTTTTTCTTTTGCTATTATAAAGGCAATGTCCAAGAAGAACAGTGTTTTATCCTGACGTTCTGAAGCGTTTTTATTTGTTCAGAAAATTGGACAGGAAAAGTTGGAGTTGTGACGTATTTTTCTTTTGTTATCAAAAAGACTCATCCTCAACGATTTCTCAGGCTACAATCCAAAACATTCATTTGTCATGCTACAAAAACGTAAAAATTTATTATTTTAATGCATTGTTTACCTTGAAACACACCTCAAAATCATCTTTTCGGATGAGGCGCATTTCCATCTTGGCGGATACGTCAACAAACAAAATTGCCGTATCTGAGGGACGAAAATCCCGCACGTTATCATGGAGAAGCCGATGCATCCTCACACAGCGACGGTTTGATGCGACTTTTGGTCTGGATAGATAATTCGACCATTTTCCTTTAAAAATGGGGCAGGAGCCGCCGTTACGGTCAATGTCGAGCGCTACCGCGCCATGATTTCCGATTGGTTGTTCCCGTTCTTGAAGAGAAAGTCTTGAACAACATACGTTTTCAACAGGATGGCGGTCCGACCCTCACAGCCAACGTTACGATGGATCTTCTGCGCACAGTCTTCGAAGATAGAATTATCAGTCGAATTTCTGATGTCGTTGACAGCCTCGGAGCTGTAATTTCACGCCGTTGGAGTATTATTCTCAGGAGTGAGTCGAAGATAAGTGTTATGTGGACAAGTCAGAGACAACTCAAACTTTGAAGGACAACTTTCGTGCAGCAATAGCTGTAATAGAGCTGCATACAATCGAAAATGTACTCAAAAATTGGACCGACCGTATGAGTTACTGCAAGGCCAGCCGAGGCAGCCATTCGAATGAAATTATATTCATAATGAAAAATAAAATAAAACAAGGTTCTATGTTTTAACTATCTTTAATTTATTGATGTAAAGAATGACAAAATTTTACATTAGTTGGACCGGTTTCAGACATACGTCCATTATCAACAACAAGCTAATGAAAACTGAATACTCATGTACAATGTAGGAATTACCATCAATAAAATGCTAGTAGAGGTCACAGTAATTTGAATAATGGTGATTGGTAGGTAATTAAGTCTACCTGGTCGTTAAGGAGCTTAACCCTTTCTACCCTAGATGCCTTGAAAATTTCTATCGATTTAAAGAAATTGAGTTTATGAGATTTATCACAGGATTGAAGAATTTTTAGCTGTTGAAGTTATAGAAAATGATGACATTCATTCAGAAAATGTGCAGCTAAAGCTGAATCATATTTCTGATGTCGGAATGACCGGAAATGTTCTTTGTATCTAACCTTGAAAGAGCGTCCTGTTTGGTCTATATAAAAGGAATTGCACTCAGAACATGTTAATTGGTATACTCCTGATTTTTCGAATTTATCGGTTCTATCTTTTGTGTTGAAAAGCAGGCCTGACAATTTGCTAACTGGTTTGAATGCAATATGAACTTTTTTACTTTTTTCAACACAAAAGATAAAACCGATAAATTCTAAAAATCAGGAGTATACCAATTAACATGTTCTGAGTGCAATTCCTTTTATATAGGTCAAACAGGACGCTCTTTCAAGGCTAGATACAAAGAACATTTCCGGTCATTCCTACATCAGAAATATGATTCAGCTTTAGCTGCACATTGTCTGAATGAATGTCATCATTTTCCAGAACTTCAACAGCTAAAAATTCTTCATTCCTGTGATAAATCTTATAAACTCAATTTCTTTGAATCGATGGAAATTTTCAAGGCATCTAGGGTAGAAAGGGTTAAGCTCCTTAACGACCGGGTAGATTTAATTACCTACCAATCACCTTTATTTAAGTTACTGTGACCTCTACTAGCATTTTATTGATGGTAATTCCTGTATTGTACATAAGTATTCAGTTTTCATTAGCTTGTTGTTGATAATGGACGTATGTCCGAAACCGGTCCAACCAATGTAAAATTTTGTCATTCTTTACATCAATAAATTAGTGATTTTTATTTCATTATTCATTATGAATATCAACTATCACGTAGTTCAGGCTTCATCGATCAATTATTTGAAATTATATTCCACAACTAACCGGATAGATCTTGTTTTATTGCATAAAGAAAAAAGTAGCGTGGCGGACCCTGTATATCACACAATCCATTTGTCCTTATGATGGTACATGATAAGGGTTATTATATGGGCAATTTCGAAAAATAGAGTTAATACTAATAAACTGCTGAAGATTGAAGTTCATCAAACGCAATTTTGCATACTTATAAATAAAACTGAGAATTTTACTTCAATTTATTCATAACCTACTAATATAAGTCACAACAAACGCTTCTATATGTTTTAAAAGATAATAAATTGAACTTTCTCATAAATAAGTAACATTTTATGATCTTAAACGAGTCCCGAAGTAAATATACAGTTGTATATAGCCCTCAGTTCAGAGTAAGCGAGTTTAATATATGCCTCTATTTGTGTTGAAACTAATAACAACTCCAGCTGTTGCCATGTGGGCAAATCGCACCAATTTATTTGTTGCTAGACTTGCTGGCTTCGTTGCTCAACCTTGAATTATTGTTTGCGGTTTCACGTATCTATAAAGTAGGTATCTTCAATTATCTATTCAGCAATATTATTATAACTGAGTTGACTAAAGGTAATCTGTTGTAATGTTTAATGTATTTTCGAGACGATCCCTTCTCAGTTTTATCGTCTATTAACCATTTAAATATATTCTATTTTATTCGCTTTTCGCAAGAAAACAAATTTCGAATTTATGTAATCAATTGAATTGCGAATCGGGAATGCAAGGATTCAAATAATGACGAGGGGACAGTTCCAGGGAAATATCAATTTTTCATACCTAATTCCTCGAAAATGAATACTATATTAATGGGTAATAATTATGTTTTCAAATACGGCGTAATACATCACTAACAATTACATGGTCTAGTGGTTATTAATTTGTTATTTTGAATACAGTACAATTTCACTATATATAAACACCTCAAAAAGACTAGGAACACATACCAATATCTTCAAAATATGAATTTGATGATTCGAATTTATAGAAATCTTTCGGTTTTGTTAGGATGTATTGTACATAATGTATTCTCAAGAAAACAAAATAATATTTGACTTCTCCAAAGCACCTATCATTGAAAAAAATTTGAAATTTGAAAATGACGAAATTTGGTAAAACACAAAAAAAATCCTGAACTAATATTTTCAAAACGATATGGAAACACTTACATTTTTCAGTACCCAGAAGGTCCACCTCTGTTATTAATGACACTTTGGCATCATCGCGGCATGCTCAATATTGAATTGTCTATTACATGTTGGCCTAAGTCATTCCAAGCCCCCTGAATTGCTAATCGACGCTCCTGTTCATGATGGAAGACGTTTTGACGCAGGAGATTTCTTTTTAGGGTGTCCGACACATGCTCGATGGGATTCAGATCTGGAAAGCAAGATGGCCACGGTAGAAGATCAATATCATTCTCTTCAAGAACGTTCAAGACAACCCTTGCACGATGAGGAGGGGCATTATTTTGTTGGAAGAGTGGATTTTGACCCATTGTTTGGAGATACGGTACCACTACAGGTAAAACTATCTCATTTGCGTAAGAATTTCCCGTGAGGTTGTTCTGTATGAAAACGAGGTCAGTTCTTTCACCAAGGCGTATACCTCCCCAAAACATCACTGATCCGCCTCCCTGTCTAACAACTTCTCGAGTATGCTGCAGACGGTTTTGCTTTCCAGGTTCCCTTCATATTCAAATTCTTCCCGAATCGGGATAATAACTAAATCTAGATTCATCACTGAAGAGAACTGTGGCCCACCTCTCTTGATCCCAGTTTACGTGTTCTTGGCACCAAGCTAAACGAGCAGCGCGATTTCCATGGGTCAGTTGTGGAACTTTTAAAGGGCGACTGGAGTGGAGTTGACCTTCATGCAGTCGATTTCTCACAGTTTGGTCGGAAATCTGTACATTATGAACTCGTGAAAGCTCTTGAGCTAATTGAGATACAGTAGTAGTACGATCTCTTCTGGCTTGTAAAACCAAAAATCGGTCTTGGGCGACTGTAGTAATCCTGAAACGACCTGTATGGCGTTCTTCTACGCTACCTGTTTCATTGAAACGCGACCATAAACGGTTTATGACACTTGGGCTACTTCCCAGAATCCTGGATACTTCCCGTTGTGAGCTCCCAGCTTGGAGCATGCCAACGGCTCGTAACATCTCTTCTCTAGTCAAATGTCGTCTTTCCATGGTCGAATCACAAAACTTGAATCTTTTATTTGTGCTTACAACAGAAACAAAGTGCCAACTAACTGATTTCAAACACTGAGTACATGAAATGATTATAAAGCAGCGTCGCATCTGCTGCATTTTTAGTTTTTTATAAAATAAACTGAAATCTGTTGCGGCACTCTACATAATTTGGTGAGAAATTGATGCAGGTGATCATTTCTTAAAAAACTCATCCATATTGATCGTTGTGGATACGATATATCGATATTCAGAAGTATTCCCTAGACTTTTTTTCAGAAAACAGACCATGTCAGTTAAATACTGAAGAAGGGAAGAAAAAATCCCGAAACGTCTATTTTAGATAGTGTTTAAATATTCTTATAAACCTTAAACCCCAAAAAAACAAACTCAATATCGAAATAAAATGTAATGTTAGGTTAAAAATACTAAAACGCCATATATATATATATATATATATATATATATATATATATATATATATATATATATATATATATATATATATATATATATATTTAAAAATTGCAATAATTGTATTTACAATAGATGCTTATAGCTATAATTTTGGTGTGTATCAGAAAAACACAATCGTAAAAACAAGCGAATAAATAGGATACCAGCAGAAGAAAACAGACTATGTCCGTTCAACGATCAATATGGATGATTTTTTTAAAGAAATGAACACCTGCATCAATTTCTCACCAAATTATGCGACGCTGCTTTATAATCATTTCATGTATTCAGTGTTTGAAATCAGTTAGTTGGCACTTTGTTTCTGTTGTAAGCACAAATAAAAGATTCAAGTTTTGTAATTCGACCATGGAAAGACGATATTTGACTAGAGAGGAGATGTTACGAGCCGTTGGCATGCTCCAAGCTGGGAGCTCACAACAGGAAGTATCCAGGGTTCTGGGAAGTAGCCCAAGTGTCATAAACCGTTTCTGGTCGCGTTTCAATGAAACAGGTAGCGTATAAGAACGTCATACAGGTCGTTTCAGGATAACTACAGTCGCCCAAGACCGATTTTTTGTTTTACCAGCCAGAAGAGATCGTACTACCACAGCATCTCAATTAGCTCAGGAGCTATCACAAGTTCATAATGTACAAATTTCCGACCAAACTGTGTCTGCATGCGACTGCATGAAGGTCAACTCCACTCCACTCGTCCTTTAAGAGTTCCACAACTAACCCATGGAAATCGCGCTGCTCGTTTAGCTTGGTGCCAAGAACACGTAAACTGGGATCAAGAGAGGTGGGCCACAGTTCTCTTCAGTGATGAATCTAGATTTAGTTATTATCCCGATTCGGGAAGAATTCGCATATGGAGGAAACCTGGAAAGCAAAACCGTCTCCAGCATGCTCGAGAATTTGTTAGACAGGGAGGCGGATCAGTGATGTTTTGGGGACATATACGCCTCGGTGGAAGAACTGACCTCGTTTTCATACAGAACAATCTCACGGGAAATTCTTAAGCAAATGAGATAGTTTTACCTGTAGTGGTACCGTATCTCCAAACAATGGGTCAAAATCCACTCTTCCAACAAGATAATGCCCCTCCTCATCGTGCAAGAATTGTCTTGAACGTTCTTGAAGAGAATGATATCGATCTTCTACCGTGGCCATCCTGCTCCCCAGATCTGAATCCCATCGAGCATGTGTGGGACACCCTAGACAGAAATCTCCTGCGTCAAAACGTCTTCCATCATGAACAGGAGCTTCTATTAGCAGTTCAGAGGGCTTGGAATGACTTAGGCCAAAATGCAATAGACAATTTAATATTGAGCATACCGCGACGATGCCAAAGTGTCATTAATAACAGAGGTGGGCCTTCAGGGTACTGAAAAACATAAGTGCTTCCATATCGTTTCGAAAATATTAGTTCAGGATTTTTTTTGTGTTTTACCAAATTTCGTCATTTTCAAATTACAATTTTTTTTTATAATAGGTGCTCTGGAGAGGTCAAATATTATTTTTTTTCTTGAGAATACATTATATACAATACATCCTAACAGAAACCGAAAGATTTCTATAAATTCGAATCATCAAATTCATATTTTAAAGATATTGGTAAGTGTTCTCTAGACTTTTTTGAGGTGTTTATTTAAGGCTGGTAAATGAGATGAGATTTGGAATTACAGAGGGGTGTGTTTGCAGTCGGTGATTCCTAAGTTGATGGAGGTTGGTGTCTGAATCTATAACTCACGAAATTACTTCACAAACCTCATTCCCATTGAACATATCTGAGACATTCTCAATAGAAGATTAAGAAGAAAAGTATCATGTTATAGAAAAATAATTGATTTTGAGTAGGAATCGTAGATGTAATGCAGTAGTTTTCGCCTGCGGTAGAAATATCCGGTATTAGGGTTTCCAGCATATTTTTTTCCAAAAGTTTTAAAATTTTTCATTTTAAGTTCAATTTCAATTTCCATGAGTACCATTTGCACTTCGATTAATTCTAAGCATGCGTTCTAGGAGCAGTGTTTTAAAAGACGTTCAAAATAAAAGGCGAGTCCAATGATGTATAATGACGCACCAACTACACACACCACAAAAATTGTCGCATCACCTGGTATTCTGAATTCCACATTCGATTAAACAGTTTGATCGCAGTTTCTTTGTCAACATATGTTTTTGGACATGAGGGGAAAAAATCTTATCTATGTAGTAACATTTGTTTCCATATGATCTCAAAAACGTCTGAAACAAGAAAAGTTTATTTGACCATCAGTATTCATTAAATTTCTCTTCAGTTTTCACGCTAAATTAATGCAAGTTTTCTGTGTTTCTTGTTGATTTTCGAATGTTTGAAT
The DNA here is from genome assembly GCA_013387265.2 of Cryptolaemus montrouzieri. Taxonomy (NCBI): domain Eukaryota; kingdom Metazoa; phylum Arthropoda; class Insecta; order Coleoptera; family Coccinellidae; genus Cryptolaemus; species Cryptolaemus montrouzieri. The sequence goes on from JABFTP020000062.1 coordinate 70,619,401, forward strand.
TTATTGTAATGGCTGCTGAACGTCCTGGACGCTATTTGATTGATCATGAAGTGGTAAGAATTGTTACACTTCTAGAGGAGGGGCGAAGCCAACTTTACGTGGCTAGCTTGTTTTATGTTAACCAAAGCACTATTTCAAGAGCAATTAATCGGTACCAAGAAACAGGGGAATATGGAAGAAGGGCCGGATAGGGAAGAAATCGGATAACAACACCAGTTGATGATCGTTGGCTTCGTTTAACTGCACTAAGAGATCGGCACTGTACGGCTAGAATTCTACAAAATTAACTCAAGAAATGTGCATATTTCATTGCAAACTGTTAGGAACAGGCTCAGAGAAGACGATATTAGACCAAGGATGGCTTCTACTGGCCCGCGTCTCACCAGAGAGCATCGAGTTGCAAGACTTCAGTTTGCGAGGGAACATGCAAATTGGGGTATTCCAGAATGATCGAATGTTCTCTTTTCCGACCAGTCCAGATTCTGTCTAGTATCTAATGATAGACGCATGCCTGTATAGAGACGACCTGGGGAACGGTATCAGCAATGCAATATCCGGCAAACCGAAAACTTCGGAGGGGGCTTAGTAATGGTGTGGGGGGTCATTCTTTCCATGGTCGAACTGAGTTAGTCCTAGTGAATAATGGAAAATTGACAGCGGCCAGATACATCACAGATATCCTTGAACGCCATGTTGTACCCTTTGGCCCATTGATTGGCGAAAACTTCATTTATATGCATGGTAATGCTCGGCCTCATGCAGCTAGAGTAGTTACAGAATTTCTGCAAAATGCCGAAATTGATATTTTCCGATGGTCAACCGGAAATCCCGACATGAATCCCATAGAACATGTTTGGGACAACATGGGGTGGCAAATTCAGCAACGTAGGATGCCTGGTAGAATACTCCAACAACTAGAAAATTTGCTTCCTGAAATTTGGATCTCAGTGACTCAAGAGTACATCCAAAATTTGTTTGAGGGGCATCCGAGACGTATACTGGGAGTATTTAGGGCCCAGGAAGGAAACACTCGATTTTGAAAATGAGTAGTAACCATTCGATGCTAGTTGATTGGTCTCTTCGCGAATGTTTGAAGATGATAGAATTTTTTTAATTTTTCATTAACTCGAAAATTGTTGATATTTTCCATAATAAACTCATCTCTTTTGAATGATACCTTTTTATTTTACACTTCTGATAGTTACCAAGCGACTCTTGAATGACCAACCTAAAAGTTTATATAGTATTGTCGTAAAAGAAGGGGGATGCGACAAGTTTTGTGGGGAGTGCACATCTCTATTTTTCTAAATACACTGCATTTCTGTAGCCATGAATAGAATAGGATAATTCTCGAACGATTTTATTCTTTGAAAAAACTACAATTCTAAAAATCTGTTTTAGATTCATTTGACTTTTAACGACTTATTATTATTCTATTTGATGGATCGCATCGTATCGAATGATTTTAACTTCTTATTTTCATTGTTGAATCATTCTGGAACATTTTGTACAGGTACATGTTTTTAAATTGTCAATTCGCATAATTAACTACCGAAATAAATAAAGAACGCTAATTAATTTACAAAAACAGGAAAATAATGTATTCATACTGACAACAATAGCAGTGAGTCAGAGTCAGGTGAAAATGCAAATTGACATTATCATACTAAAGACCAGTTTAATTGATGTTGGTACCATAAACACCTTACATTCCACTAGATTTTCGCTAATGATATTTTAAATTATTGAAATAACATCGGTATGAATAGAATTAAATTAAAAATAGCACCAATATTTCGAAAGTTGTGAATCATGGTAATACGATATTTCCTGGAAATGGGTCTTCTCATTTTTATAATTAATACTTTATTTAATTCACTCTGGACCGATTGCATCAAGAAAAATTTAATTGGTGATTAACAAACCATTGATTAAGATTTCTTCTACCGATTGGTAGGTTTCATTACTTCTTTTCATTTGCATGTTTTTCACCGAAAAATGTTTGTTTGACCATTAATCTCAGTTCTAATAGACTAATTTTGAGGATTTCCAGTATTCTTCGTCAATATTATGTATGGACTTCCGCTTTGGCCCTTTTGCCGGTAAGACGTATTTGTCATGTCGAGGAAGTCCAAGTAATTTTAAAACGTTATTTGAGAAGAGTTTGTGAAAGACAAAAATTCGTCAAAGTGTGTTTAAATTATTGTGAAAAACTTAATTGGGTATTGGATAATCCAAGATTCATCGAGCGATGGGCCCAATTAAATAGGATTGAAAGCCTAAATGGTCACAGTAACCGAGGGGATATAAAGGAAGAAGAAAGAAAGGAAGAAAGAATATTATGTATGCAGGGCCAAATTTAATTAGAGCAATGGGAGTCTTTAAGGTTAGACTTCCACCCTTAAAGTTCCCTTTTTAATTCAGTATAAGCTCTTCATTCGCGGGTTAATTCATATGGGATTATAGGGGATACGTTCTCAGGTGACGGAATAAAAATGAACATATAAAAAAATCAATAATTTGATTGAGGAGGTCGTTACTTGATGAAAATCGATATACATATTTTCAATGAAATAAAACTAAAGTATTTAGATTTTCACTATATTAACAAAACTATGACCGGTTTCACCAGACTGTGGTTTCATCAGATAGATACAAACTAATGAACAGAGTTATTCCTTATATGTTAGTCTTATTTCCTACTTAATATTACAATAGGTACAAGAGGTATGTTGGAAAACCCATCGGAATTGCTTACTTTATGGATTGAAAAGATTGAGTAAAGGAGAAGGATTTAGATCTAATTGACTATTAAGTAACCTACCTGAATTCTTCTCTTTGTTGATCTCTAAAATTTCCAATAGATTGAGTGTTTGTCTGTTATTTTCATTGTGTAAAATTTTGAAATTATCATTAAAGTTATGGTTTTCTTCGAGTAAGTGATTAGAATAATGGGAACCTGATTTATGATAATTAAAACTACGTTTGTGCTCGGATAATCTAACTTTGAAATTTCTGAAAGTTCTACCAATATAAATTTTATTACAATCCCCGCAAGATAGTTTATAAACACCGGATTCATTACTTTTATCAATTTTAGATTTGCAGTTTTTGATATGTCGGCCTAAAGAATTATCAGTTCGGAATGCTATATTGAAATTATGATGATTATGATGAATGATTTTAATTTTAGACTAGGATTACCAATATAAGTTAAGCTCTTGTATTTTGTGTTTGAACTTTTTATATTTGGAAATACTTCCTGGATTGCTTTTTGAAATTTTTGCGTGAAATCATGTTCTCAATCATACTTGGACTGTAACCGTTATTGACTGCTATTTGTGTGATTATATATAGCTCTTTTATGAAATTATTTTGTGACATTGGGATATTAATGAGTCTATGTACCATACTATTGTAAACTGCTAATTTTGTGGATAAGGATGTGTAGATGAGCTGTGAATAGTAATATCATAAAAAATCAATTTAATTGAAAATTTTGACCATATTGATTTATTATTATCTCAAGGTAAAGCAATGGTTTAAAAATTTCGTGATTTCTTCTTGCTTAGCAATTTTAAATAGCACCTTCAATTCAGACAGATACTTAGCAATGTCATTAGCAATTTGGCTCTCAAAAATAAGACTTCGTTCCATAAACGGATCAGTTTTCATAAAGAAATTACAAAGCTCATTTACCATTATTAAACCTTCACTTGCTGAAGCTTCATCTTCAAAAGGCTGTGAATTCAACATTTCCTCCAAATCGGTTTCAGTCGAATCTTCATCTTGCGACAGTGCTTAGATGAGTACAAAAAAAAAGGATTCGAGTATGAGTACAATTACTTTGCTCGAATACTGTGTTCGAATACTTTCGTGAAACAGTAATTGAGTACTGATTATAATTGTATTTGGTAATAGCAATCCCTCAGAATGTTAAGGGGTAATCCTTCTAAAAAAATTGATAATGTTCCTCTCACAATTTCCAGGTATCTTTGTCCATTAAGATTTTCCTCATTAATGTGATAAACCAACAATCATTCATTAAAATTGCAAAAACGTTCACGCTGAATTTATTCAGTTCATTCGAATTTGATATTTCAACAAGAATTGTTGGTAATTTGAGTGAAAATTTTTGAAAAACACCAGATTGATAATAAAATGGCTGATTATTCAAACGAGGATATGTTTAATCTCTTTTTTAATTCATGGCGAATGTCAAAAAGTGGTGGATAGAACTTGCAGGTAGTTCAATAACCAATTTCCAAATTTGGCGCCTACGAGTAAAACAAAATTTCGAAGGATTAGAAACAATTTTCTGCAATTTGGGGGAAAAAAATACATAGAAACTAGAAGAAAATCAATTCTCGAGGACGACGACAATCAAATTAATACGCTAGCGTATTTTCGTGCCAATCCACATGCGTCCATTAAGTCAGCATTAATGGATATGGTTCCATTCAAAGGATCCTTAAGAAACATAACATGCACCCGTATTCTCTTATCAGACTACAAAAATTGAAACCAACTGACCTTCCCAAGCGGCTAAATTTCTGTGAAAATCTATTAATTCGGCTCCAAGAAGAGGAGACAATTCTACAAAAAATTATATGGTCTGATGAAGCCAAGTTCAATGAAAGTGGAATAACCAACAGGAGAAATCGACATTTCTAGTCCACTGAAAATCCACATTTCATTGAGGTTATTGATTTCCAAAATAAATTCAGCGTGAACGTTTTTGCAATTTTAATGAATGATTTGTTGGCTTATCACATTTATGAGGAAAATCTTAATGGACAAAAATACCTGGAAATTGTGAGAGAAACATTAGCAAATTTTTTAGAAGGATTACCCCTTAACATTCTGAGGGATTGATATTACCAAATGGATGGTGCACCAGCACATAAAACACGAGCTGTAGATCGGCAGCTAACACAAATGTTCGAGGATAGATGGTGGGGTAATCAAGGACCAAATTTATGTCCTCCGCGTTCTCCGGACCTGACGCCCCTTGATTTTTATTCATGGGGCAAAATCAAGAGTGAAGTGTATCTTATTCCTGTAAGAAGAAAAGAAGATTTACTAGAGCGCATTCATAATGCTTTTCGTAATATTGATCTTGAGGAAACTAGAAGGGCAACTCATCATGTTCGTATACGAGCTGCCAAGTGTATCGAGCAAAATGGGGCCCATATTGAACATTTATTCAGATCGTAAATTAGTTTTCTCCTATGATATTTGCTATCATTTATTCGTATTAATGTAATTATCTTCGATGATTGGTTTTTGCTCAGTTCGTACAATTTTTATTCATCCGAATTGTAGAAAATTGCTTCTAATGCTTCGAAATTTTATTTTACTCATAGACGGTAAATTTGGAAATTGGTTATTGAATTGCCTGTAATTTCTACCCACTACTTTTTGACATTCTAAAATGAATTAAAAAAAGATTAAATATATTTTCGTTTGAATAACCAGTGGTTTTATTCCGAATGTGTTGTATTTTTTGGATATTCTCAATCTGAAATAACGACAGTTCTTGTTGAAATATCAAATTCGAATGAACGAAGTGACAAGTAAATTAATTTTAGGCACCTGTCAGGTGAGCGTAGCCAGTTCAGCTACTTGATTCAAATATTTCGAAGCATTCTCTGTTAGTTCTTGCAAAATCATCAAAATTCAACATATTCCCAAATTATTTCGGAACTATGAGAGATGGGTATAGTACATGCTTATACAATTCCATCTGAAATTTGACGCTTCATCTGATGGCGATATAAAAATTGCCACGTGCAATCTGAATAAATTGAGTTATTGCTGTTTGAAAAAGGCCAAATTGAAAAAATCATACAAAACAAACAACGCAATAAACATTTGACATGCGTAGACTGCTTAAAAAATTCCTTAATCCTTCTTCTATCCACCCAACCAAAAATTGTGCCTATAGTGCAAAAGATTTACGAGCTACAACTTTTTTAAATGTTCCTCAAAAATCGAGTTTATAACAAACATAATTAAATCTGTCAAAAGTTTTGCCAACAACTTGAGTATTTTATGCCTTGTTCAAATGTCGGTTCTAGATGTATAATAAAGAAGGTAGATTGCCATTTGAAATAACAAAGTGATGACCCACTTCCGGTATAACCGGAAATGGTATCACTTCGAAAATATTTCACTTCAATTGGAAATCGCTAGTTATATCCGCGAATAAAATTTCAGCTTGATGTTGTAATTGGAACTTAAAAAGTTTTTAATGGACGGTCCCGGTGGATATCCCTGTATACTTTCTACAGTTTCAGACTATACACACTGCGCCAAGAAATTAAAGCTCAATTTCAATATTTCAATTTTTTTTAACAAATGTTTTTTCTTCTGTTATGTCCAGACATATGTCGAACAATTCGATGTTTTTTTTTTGGTGCAAATAGTTAAGTTAAGTTAGATAGCCAGCTAGTATGAATGAGGTAGGGAACAGACTGATATAAATTAATAAATAATAAAATGGGGAGAATGCTATAAGGTAATTGATTTTTATTATGAATCGTAGGTGTCATGCAGTAATTCTCCCAGGGGTGGAAGTATCCGCTTTCAACAGGTTTTGGGGACTTTGATATTTTCCTAGAACTTTGCATTTTTCATTATTCAATGTTTATGAGTACCATTTTATTTTGATTGTTCCAAGTATAGCTTAGTATTGGAGGATTACTGGAAAAATAATTCTTCAACATATCTTCTGAATAAAAACAAAGAGCAACAGAACAAAATATATTCCTAGAAAATTAATAATGGATAGAATGTAATCAACATGTGCATAATTGAGTATGAATTCGTTTATTTAACATTTATCCTTGACAAAGAATCCCTTGACCTCTGACAATTCCAGGAATTCCTGAAAGGTATAGCAGCGTGTTTTATTAATAGAGCCATTTTTATAGAATTCTTGAGGATAAAAAAATACTTGTGTGTCAATAACACTATAAATTTATACAATATAATCAAAGAACATATATTCACATTTTCTGGGAATATGCACAGGTGCATATTGTACTATAGTCCATTCAGAAGAGGCGTTGAACAATAAATCACAAGCTCCGCGAAAGAATTGGTTATTTTATATAGACGACTAAGACTAAATCAGATATCGATAAGAAAAACAAGGACAGATTTCATAGGTAGTCGGGTATAACGTTGAGTTATGGACCAAATATTCGATATGTCTCCGTACGACAATGTCAGGGTATAGCATATTTTATGGTACTTTATTACTCTACACCTTTTCTGAATACACTATAATACAGTGCAAGAAAACGAACCACCCTGAATAACTAGGCTAGTCTGATTTTTCTGTAAATTTCATGCAACATGTCGACTATTGATTGGAAGGGGACATTTTTTGTTTCATGTTTTGTTCTCCGCCTATCAACCCCCTTCCCCTTGTAGCCCGTCCCCAGCAGGATAAAAGGGGTCACGTGATACCTTCTTAAGAAGGTGATTTAATTTTCTATATTTTGAATTTGGAAGGCTTCTACTTGGTAAAATTCCATTATCAATAATAAAAACAAGTGATGTGTTTCAAGGAATTTTACTTAGTAATTGCGATTCGTAACGCGTTTCACTACACCGTAGCTTCTTCAGACAAATGAATGTACAGAAAATAAGAATGAGAATATAAATATAAATGTTCTTGAGTAATTAAAAGCTTATTGGGTTGCTTCTTCTTAAGTGGTTATTTATGACAGGTATATCCAATAAAATTAAGGAATAGATTACCTTCCAATATTTATTATCTGTTTGCAAAATTTAAACTGTGGGTCGAAAGAGTGATTATTTTCTAAGAGATGATTCGCGTAATTTGAATCTGATTTTTATTTGAAAAACTGCGTTTATGTTCCGATATTCTAATATTAAAATTTCTATGTGTTCTACCAATGTAGAAATTATCACAGTCATTGCAATTCAATCTATAAACACCTGATTTATTGTTTTCATCTGATTTGGTTTTATTATTTTTTATATATTTGCCTAAATTCTCTATACTACCACTTAATTATTTATTTTTGAAATAACATATGACGAATTGAAATCGATAATTGTTTTTATATACTTGGGTGGTTGGAGGAATAAAATGTTTTTTAAAAGGATTATCAGAAAAATCCTTCCAGAGAGAAAGCCGATGCACTCCTTAGTTCTTTGAATGATAGCAGAAAGAATAAATGGAATGAGTTGATGAATGGTATGAATTTTCGTCATTCTAGTTCCTCAGATTTGTTGAGACAATTAGGCAATGCTGATATTAGACGGAGTTTCAAAAACTCCGTCTAATATGAATCCGAATTCTGTAGCATCTAGGCTTGTTAATGTCTCTAAAAGATGTGAAGATTAGTAGATATGACAGGAATAGAATGAAACGAATATTACACAAAAATAGGAGGGATACTATTACGCTAGAGGATTTATCGAATCCTTTCAAGGAAGAGGAGCTCAAATCTGCAATAAAATCTACTAAAGTTTGTAAAGCTCCAGGATTTCATGGCATTTTCCTTGAATTTCTTAAACATCTAGGAAATAACACTAAAAAGTTATAACTATCCTTTTACAATGACATACTCAGCTGAGGTAGTATTCCCGTTGAATTTAGAAAGGCTAAAGTTATTGCCATTCTCAAACCTGGGAAAAATCCAGAATCTCCTAGTAGTTATCGACCTATCAGCTTACTTTCTGTTTCATTCAAAATTTTAGAAAGACTTCTTTATAAGAGGTTAGAACCAATAATTGACAGAGCTCTGTCCACTTCTCAGGGAGGTTTTCGAAAAAACTGGAATTGTTCTGATCAAGTCTTAGGTTTATCCACTTACATTCAGACAGGATTTTACTGTAAACTTAAAATAGAATCTGTATTTGTAGATCTCTCTTCGGTATATGACACAGTTTGGAAGGATGCTTTAGTTTATAAACTCCTTGAACTAGTTCAATGTGGAAAAATTGTGTTGATTGGAAATATGTTATCTGATAGAAGACTTCGAGTTTTTATCGGTGAGAAAAGCAGTAGATTTTACACTTTAAATGATGGTCTACCTCAGGGATCTGTTCTTGCACCTCTTCTCTTCAATTTATATATATATCTGACATCCCTGAAACTTCCTCTACAAAGTTTATTTATGCTGATGATATTGCTTTGGTTTTTCGTCACTATGACTTCGAAACAATTGAGCAAACACTGACTTCCGATTTAGAAATTCTGAACTTTTTCTTCAAAAAATGGCGTTTATTTTCAAATTCTTCGAGAACTGAGGTTCTTGTTTTCATCTGAATAACCATGAGAAGGATAGGCAGCTAACAGTATTCTTCAATCAATCACTATTAACTCATAATTTCACTCCAACATATCTTGTGTAAAGCTAGATCGTTCTCTGACTTTTAAATTTCATATTGATAAATTATGTCAGAAGTTGAAAACAAGAAACAATATACTACATAAACTAGCTGGATCTAATTGGGGCGCTGAGATCTCTACTTTGTGAACTACTGCTTTAGCTTTAGTATATACAGCAGCAGAATATTGCTGTCAGGTGTGGTTGAATAGTGCTCATGTCAATAAGATTGATTCTCAGTTGAACTGTTCTATGAGAGTTATAAGTGGATGTATCAGTTCAACTGCTACCCCTTATTTCCATTAGCTCTTAAATCATCTTGGGATGAGTATCACTCATTTCCAGAAGTTTTTCCGATAATACACGATCTTCAAAATCCACCTTACCTGAGATTGAAATCTAGAAAACCTATTTGGTCGATTGACTTTTTGCGTACACGGGTGAAGGCTGTTGATCTTTGGAAAACTGAATGGCAGGATGATGTTTTCAATAAAGTTCTCATAGAGGATCCTTACAAAAGGGTTGCAGGTTTCGATATAAGTAGGAAAAATTGGTGTACATTAAATCTTCTCAGGACAGGACATGGTAGTAGTAATAGTATGTTGTTCAAATGGAATACTGTAGAAAGTCCGGCATGTGAATGTGGCGCAGCTGAAGTAACAATAAGATATTTAATCTTCGATTTTCCTTTTTTCCATTTTACAGGTTGTTTTCAAGAAATTCATTCCGTTTCAGATAATTAAAATAACATTAACTGGGTAGAGAACTTCAAGTCTATTTAGGAAATTAGTTTTTGAATCTTGAGGTTATTATGGGCTACATCCCCGAATGGTGTATGAGATATTCCCTGTGGAAAAACAGCGGAGCATTAGTTAAGTTCTTAAATAAAGCAAGGGCAACACCCCCATAGGGCTTCATTCCCAAAAGGTGTATGCGACGTTCCCTGTTGAAAAACAGAGGAGCATTAGTTAAGATCTTCGATTCAAGTGAGTTTAGACATATAAGAGTTAGGTATGTTTGATGAAATATTTTCTGCTGGTTTTATTTTTCCATTGTTACAGATTTTTCCTGTCCCAAACCATCATGGGGTGCAAGATGAGAGAATGAAGCTGCTGCAGAAAAATTTTTGGTACTCTTTTTGTACACACGACACTAACACAACATAAACAGACAAGCTATTACTAGTGCAATAGCGACAGGGAAACGAGTTTTTTTCACTCGTTTATTGAATCATACACAAAATAGTATGGTTGCCCTGTTACATTTCCTGAGCTCACACATTAGGGGCAATCGTAGGAGGCGTGATTCCAAGTTAGATGGAACGTTCATGGTCTATTCGCTTGTTTTTTACGATTGTGTTTTTCTGACACACACCAAAATTATAGATATAAGCGTTTATTGTAAGTACAATTATTCGAATTTTTGTAGATCCTCTCTTTTCTTTAACTTTATACAGCTGCTGCGGATCAGATGCGGGAACAACTGGAAACAATGGCATCTTTCAGCGATGCTATCCGGATGGAGATGGGGCTAGAAAAATGTGCCGTGATCAATGTAAGGAGGGGTAAGATTGAGGAGAGATCCGAGGGGGTATCTCTTATGAACGCCACAGTCGTGCCCTCACTTGATCAGTCGACGACCTGCAAATACCTGGGTATGCAGCAGGTTCTTGACTCAGAGTATCAGAAATGAAGAACTATTTCAAAGAAAAGGTGTTCACTAGAGTCAGGCGTCCTTTGAAATCAGGCTTGAAAGCGAAGGCTCTCTTCACAGCCATTAACAGTTGGGCTATACCAAGTATTGCATATTCGTTTGGGATTATTAGATGGTCAGTCACGGACCTACAAGCCATAGATACCATCACCCACGTGCCTCGATTGCTAGACTCTATATGGGAGGCACACGGGGGGGCAGAGGACTGCTGAACTTAAAATGGCTGAAGACAAACAGAAGGAAAGTCTTAGAAAGTACTTCAAAGCCAAAAACTCAAAAAGGAAGTACCGAACACATCACGAACCCTGGACCAGATATCTGAAGAATGCACTCTTTCCTGCAACGGAGAGTAGATTGATCGCCATACAGGATCAGGTTGTCTCCACTAGGGCCTATCTGAAGAATATTGCCAAACACAATGATGGCATCTAAAGATTACCTCGAAAGGCATGATTCCATGGCAAGGGTTTACCATCAAGCAATTGCAACTTCCGTCAAACTGGTTCAGGATGCTGTCGAGCCATACAATTACCACCCTAAAACCTTCCTGGAGAATGAGACCTTCAAATTATACTAGGACTCGACAGTTATCACGGACAGGCCTATGGCACATAATAGATATTGTTCTAGCGGATTAACACAAACAATCTGCACTGCTGATTGATGTGACGATACCAGCTTTCGAGAATCTATCTAAAGCGTACGCGGAGAAACTGAGTAAGTAACAGGATCTTGCCGTGGAAATGAAGGAAATCCATAGACTCAAGTCGGACTGGTGAAATCACATCTCCCTCAAAATACCGAACGCCTTGGGCTTAAAACTGATATTACATCTATTGCCCAGAAGGAGGTGATAATACAGACCACGAGGATGGTCAGAAAATTTTTAACATGCTCGTGAAGCTCTCTTGGCTGCCTTGAAGAGAAATCTTCCGACAATTCAAGTAATACCCATAATGGTGAATTAAAAGAAATATATATAGGGGGTTTTACCCCGACGAGTTGCCCATATATCTGTTCATGCAATCAAACTGATTTCATGAAAAAATATAAATCCACCACCCGGTAATTAATACCATTGCCAGGCAATGATTATAATCAAAACATATCCTGGAATAATTATATATTAGGATAACGTTAAATGTTATGAGAATATATCAATTTACCAGAATATATACATAATACAGCATCATCAGACAATGATATCAATGTACCAACGAGTAGTGTCAGAGGCTTTCTCCCCTGAAAAATCCAGTGTACGGACCTTAGTCAAGTAACACTGAATGTTACTCATTAATAGTTTCCTAACGAACGATCGAATAGAATACTGCTCTGAATATAAATATGACAAAATTGTCACTTAATTATATTACATTTATATAAACAAATAAATAAAATATGAAATGAGATTCTGAGCAGTATAAACTAAAGAGAAAACCTATGACTCTACTTCATTATTTTTTCGGAAAGAAACCTACGAAGAATATTATAAGATTTGATGACTGTTATCTTTTGTAACTGTTCAAACAAATTTTTCTTCAGACCCAAAATCTCAATACTTTTGTGAAGATTTCTAGGAATAACACCTGTTGTGGAAATAATAATCGGTAGAATAAATATTTTCTTCATTTTCCACATTTTTAATCTCGTCGCCAAGCATCATATATTTAGAAATTTTTTCAATGTATTTATTTTGTATATTATGTGGGTCGGTTATAGCAATATCAATTATATATGTTATTTGATTCTGTTTATCATTAAAAATGATATCTGGTCTATTGTGTTTTACAGCTCTGTTGCAAAGAATTGTTTTATCAAAATAAAGTTTATATTTGTCATTTTCACAAATAATCTCAGGTTCATATTTGTGAAAATTTTTTCTTTTGGGAATTAGGTCATGTTTAATTCCTAGATTGAAATGAATAATATTAGCGACGGCATTATGTCTTTCTAAATAATCTGTTGAAGCAAGGACTGAGCAAGATGATAATATATGAAAAACTGTTTCTGAAGAACAGAAACATCTACGGCAAGAATCATCTATATTTTGCTTGATGATGTGTTTTCTATAATTCCTCGTGAAAACAACCTGATCCTGGATCGCAATTGCCAAGCCTTCTGTTTCAGCAAACAATTCTCCAGATACTAACCATTTATTCGATGCGATTTCATCAATAAAATAATTTTTCAATTCTTTAGGGTGCTTTCCGTGTAATTCCTTCTGCATCCAACTTTCTCTTTTAGAATTATCATCAAATATATCAAAATCTACCTTTTGCATTGTCAAGTTCAGAGGTGTAAGATTATAATATATATATATATATATATATATATATATATATATATATATATATATATATATATATATATATATATATATATATATATATAGAAAAGGGTTGTGTGGCACCTCTTTGAAAAGTTGTTCAATTTACTTCATTTTTTTAATTCATTGACGATCGAGCTTTCCTTCACTTATTATATTATGCAATCCAATTATTACATTATTAGACCGAGAACATATTGAAGATCATAACCCATCTTGCCTAATGTATGAAATTTTTTGGCCTTTAAAAAACCCAATCAAGGTAGGATTCAATAATTTCAATCTTACAGATTGTATAAATTCGATTGAAAAAATACCACCATAAAAAATTGATTTATGCTTTTAATTCAGTCATTTTCAATTTCGTAAGAGATAAGTTCAAGGATCTGATTAGATCTATCGTCAAACGTACACGTTTAAACCTTTCAGGTCAATTTGAAGTGCATTATAAATAGAAGGATATTTTTAATCTTTCCAAGAAATGAACCGACGTTCACAAAGAACACATTGGAGCCAAGCTGTCTGCTATATTTATATAATTGTACCGTTTTCGAGAATTTCTTTGTCAGAAAATGTCAAGGAAGAACAGCTGTCAATTAACTGATGATGCCAGGTTATAGAAATTTCGTCACTCATTATGTACAGAGTTCGGATAATGGTAATAAGTATTTTTAGAGGTGAAATCGAACATCCGGAACGATTTTTGGCTCATAAAAATCAGGAACAAAGTTTTTTTCTAGAACAAATCACCGAATCAAAATAAGGAAAGGTGAATAGAACTTTTTTGAATGGGGGATTAATTGAAAAGTCACCAGCTGTAAGCGGTAAGTAACAGTTCAAAAATTGCCTAAATTGGCGCTAATGCCACAACCGTGTATAAAATGAATTTAGCTGTTGTAGACTGCCTGAAGTGCGCTGAGTTCGAAATTTTTTTTGTTGACTAGAGGGGCATCAGCAATGTTATTCTTAAAAATAAGACTTCTTTTTATAGACGGATCAATTTTCATGAAGAAATAACGACGCTCATTTGCCATTCTTAAACCTTCACTAAGGTTTTTCTTATTAAATGTCATATTTCCAGTACTTGTTGAAGCATCTTCTTCAATAAGTTCTGAATGTAACGCCGGTCTCGCAGGGATGTCCACCGTCTAGCAGTTTTTCCTTCCACATCTGTAGTTTTTCATCATCGGTTTTGTGACGAATCCTATGTTCGTGTTCGTTTAGATGTAAAGGAGTTGAGTCGTCTACTTCGCAGATAGTTCTATGGAGAATTGAAGTATTCGCTTTTTGTTGGAAATAGTTTCGCAAGTTTGAAATCTGCTGATCCATGCTTCGTGATATCGACTAGTCCTCTGCCTTCTTGATGTTTCGGATGTAGTTCTTTCGATAGCGCTCCTTGGGTGGTGTTTGTGTGCCTTCGTCAGCAGCGTTCTCACCTTTCATTGTAGATCATGGGTGCTCTAACTTGAACTGCTGGCGATCTACCTCAATATTTTCAGATGAGAGGCTGCAAGTATATGTGATGCAGGGTTGTCGTACATACACGATACACCCTACCTACCTACCTACCTAGGTAGGGTGTACCGTAGCATATATAGATACTTGCTTTCCGCACAATATACATTATGTTAGTCAAGGTTTGAGTTATGTTTAGTTAGGTTCTTCTCTATAACATCAATGAAGAAATTCATAGTTATTCAAAATTGCGAGTTTATTGGTTGTTACAAAACAAAAAAGTTACATATGGTGTTAAACTTAACTATGGAGTGACTTTGGACGTTGAAACGTGGCACTGCATATCCTCAGCATACTTTTCATAAGATGGTGCATAACTACCAAGTGCTAATCGCAAGCATGATGACATATGATCGTCAGGTAGTCGATTGCGATATTTTGACTTAATCATCTCCATTTCAGAAAATGCAGACTCGCACAAGTAAGTTGACCCAAATATTACCGTTGAAAGGCGATTTGCCTTAGATTCGGATATTTACCTTCAGATATAAAACACCAGAAATTTGTATCAGATTCTGTAGCTTTGAGATGTATATCTGATATAATATATTGGGAAAGATTTACAAATGACATGGAACACGACTTACGAGGAGCACAGAAAAAGGTATGGAACATGTTGAGAAACAGGAAAAAACCAATCACCGAAGAACTGCAGATCAATGTAATAAATCCAGAAGAGTGGGTGAAATATTTCCAGAACTTATACCTGGGAGATAATGATAACGGTAACAATGAGGAACGAGAAATCGAACAACAAAACACACTCTACGAAGAAACAGAAAATGACATCATCAGCCTAGAAGAAGTACAAGTAATCCATATATTAAAAAATAGAAAATCACTCGGCCCGGATAACATAAATAACGAACTAATTAAATATGGGGGAGCAGAAATAACAAAACTATTCCAAAAAATTGAAAACAACAAGGAGATACCAGAAGAATGGAGAGAGAGCATAACAATACGCATATACAAAAAAGGCGTGAAGACAAACCTAGCAAATTATAGAGGCATCACACTCCTTAACTCTGCATCGAAACTACTCACTAAAATTCTATCGCAAAAGATATATGACAAAGTAGGTGTGTCTGAAGAACAACAGGGATTCCGACCAAATAGATCAACAACGGATGCAATTTTTATATTGCGGCAACTGGTGGAGAAGTCCATAGAGTTTGACAAACCGATGTTTATATGTTTTATAGATTTGGAAAAGGCATTCGACAGAATTCGAATGAACGATGTGATCACTATCCTTAGAAATAAAAACTTAAGCAATAAATACATAAACATAATCAAAGAACTAAATAACTCTAATAAGACGAAAGTAAAAACTACACAGGGACTTACAAGCGAGATCAAAATTAACGCAGGCATTAGACAAGATGACAGCCTCAGCCCATGTCTATTCAATTTAATCATGGATGAAATAATAGCAGGTGTTAACCAAATGAACCAAGGCTATAGGATGGGTAACAAAACTATGAGAATACTGTGCTACGCAGATGATGCTTTACTAATAGCCGAGAATGAGGACGACCTACAACGCCTACTACAAAAGTTCAAAGTAACAGCAGAAAAATATAACATGGTAATATCAACACATAAATCCCAATTGATGGTAATAGCGAAAGATCCAATTAGATGCAAACTAGTAGTGAACGACCATATAATAGAGCAAGTTTCACACTTTAAATACCTAGGAGTAGAAGTATCGAGCGATAGGCAACTATTACAAGAAGCAAAACAGCAGGCAATTAAAGCATCGAGAATATCTGGCTTCCTGAGAGATGTAATCTGGCGGAATAAGTACATAGGCACAGAAAGCAAAATCCGAATCTATAAAACCTGTGTGAGACCCGTGATGACATATGCGGTTGAGACAAGAGCTGAGACAACAAAAACAAAACAACTAATGAGGACAACAGAGATGAGAACATTAAGAGCTATTAGAGGTATTACACGCAGAGATAGAATAAGGAATGAGGATACGCTAAGGGAGCTAGGTGAGGTGGACAAGAGCACGTCGACGCCTATGGAGAGATCACGTAGACAGAATGGGCCCCGAACGAATGGCGAAGTGGGCAAAAACACAAAAACCCAACACTAGAAGACCCATAGGAAGGCCGAAAAAGCGATGGCATGAGTGCTGGAGCTCCGGTTCGCAGCAGGGGCTGTAACGGAAAAACAGGACATCGTCCTATTTAAAAAAGAAGAAGAAGAAGATCTGATATAATCTGCACCAACTCATTTTCAACAGAACATAAGTTCATATTGAACTGACTTAGCTAATTCAGCCTCATACGTATCATAATACAACTGAGGACACCGTGTTTTCAAAGACAAAAAATGTTTCAGATCCTTTCTTTTCAGTTGATCTATCATAAGTTCCAATTTACTTTTGAATGCGTTTATTGCGCTAATGATCTCAATAATAGTTTTTCCTTTACCTTGAAGCTCCAAGTTAATGGTGTTCAAGTACATTTTAATGTCAGTCAAAAATGCCAAATCAGTCAGCCATTTTTCGTTTTTCAACATCTGAGTGTCATCACCTCTTTCGTCTAGAAAAACTGTTATTTCGGGCAATAATTCTTGAAACCTTACTAGGAATTTTCCTCGACTCAACCACCTAACGTCCGTGTGAAGAACTGAATCAGTGTGTTCAGCTGACTCCCTATCTTCTAACTCCAACTTAAAGAGCTGCTGTTGCAAGCTACGTGCACTGATGGAATTCACAATTTTTGTTGCAATGCCCATAATTTCCTCTTTGTTTAAAACTTTCGAACACAAAACTTGTTGATGTGTAATGCAATGGAATGAAAAAAATTAAGGGAAAACTTCATTAGCTCGACACAGTGCCACAAAACCTTTTTTGTTTCCAATCATTGCTGGTGCTCCATCGGTTGTAATGCACACTAATTTATACATTGGTAGTTTGTAGTTTTTTCAAAATTGAAGAAAACGTCATACATATCTTCGCCACGGGTCTTCCCTTCAGAGGAATGATTGTCAAAAATTCTTCCTTAGCCAACATGTAATTGAATACCATCCGAATAAAAATACACAGATGGGCAGTGTCTGTCATATCGGTGGATTCGTCGAACTGTAAAGAAAAGTATGTACATTTCGTGATATCATGTTTTAGTTTATCTGCCATGTCATGAATCATGACTGATATTTGAAGAAAAAAAATCTTTGGATTTGGCGACCTTTAGCGGTTAAACAAAGAAACTTTTCATATAGATAAGTTGGCCTAAATCGACTTATTTCGAGCTGACGAATCTGTGGTATAAGGTTGTACACGCAATATGGTCAACATATCGGTAGCTCAATAGCGAAATTATTTTTCCAAGTTTAGTTATATTGAAACCTAGAAAATTTAGAACAAATAATGAAGCCTATAATAGAAATAGCACTTTAACTTTCATCAGTGAAATGAAACCACTTTGTGTTCTTTGCATATCCTTAACTTAAGAGCAGAGATTTCATGAAAATATTTGATTGTGACATGGACAATATATTGAAAGAAAATTACTTGGTACGAATGAAGTTGAAATGGAAAAATTCTGGAAATCTTCGTAAGGAATTTGAAACATGCTGGAATAGTGTCAGTTCAAAAATATTACCCATTGCAATTCCACCTTCGAAATGTTGAAGTGAACTTAGAAGCTTAAGGCCATTAAATATACTTTGTAATAATACTGAGGCAAGTATTTCGAAATTACTCAAGTTGACAGAGACAGATTAGCCATTTATATAAAAATTGAGTAAACACCTTAAAATCTTCGAAACTATTCAACAATATTACAAGCTGAAATCTGCTGTACACTCCTTCTCTAATAGCAGACATGATTTCTGTTTTATTTCTAAAATCTCCAAATAAAGTCTCAACCGCTTCAATAAATGCTTCCTTCACAAGCGATCCATCTTCTAATGGTTTCTCATGTTTCGCCAATATATGAGATATTTTAAACGACGCGATCGTAGCAACTTTTGATTGTTTGGCTGATCTTGTGAACATGGTTTGTTCTTTTTTCAAACAAGATATCAAATCATGTACTTTTCGTTTTCTTAATTCACTCTGTGACGGAAAATCCTTTTCATAGTTTTTATAAACTCTTTTATGGTGCCTCTCTAAGTTACCACGCTTAGGTATTGCAACTGACGCATCACAAATAAGACAAATGCACTTATCCTTCACCATACAAGAGAAAAATTCTGCCTCCCAATCGTTATTGAAATGATACGTTTTAGATTTCTTCGCTGCACTCATTTAGTACTATTTAATAATAAACTTGGTATCGACGTAGTATTGCTTTCAAGTTACAATTCAGAATAATTCCAATTCCTGTGGAAATATCCGGTATTAATAGGTTTTTGAGGACTTTGATTTTTTTCAGAAGCCTCACATTTTTTCATTACTAGTGTTCTCAAGCATTCTTTGATACTGATGGAATAATGGAAAAATGATTTTTCAACATATCTAAATTTCTTCGGAATAAATGTGAATTTTCGATTTTGTGCATCAAGTTTTTGCAGCACTGTATATTTTCTATAAATGGAATCAAAGGTTTTCTCTGTGTCTATGAATGTAATAAACAGGCTGACTCCCTTTTTTTAGTATTTCCACAAACAGAGGCCTTGGGAACCCGCACGGTATCACAAAACGGCAAACCTAATAATAAACCCTGGTTCACCACTGAAGTCAAAAACATTAAAAAAAAAAAAACAAATATATCTAGAATATAAGAACCATCCGACACCAGAGAACCGAAATAGATACATAGAAATAAGAAATAGGGTGAATAACAGAGTTCGGGAAATTAAAGAAGAATACTGGCAGAGATTTAGTGCTGAAATGGAAGCGGATATATACGGAGCGCAAAAACGAATTTGGAAACTATTAAGGGTATGAAAAGGACACCAATGAAACTATACAACTGAAAACAATCACAAACGAAACATGGGAAAAATACTTCAAAAATCTTTACACCGAATCAGAATATGAAGAAGAACCCCCAGAAGAAGACTTAGAAAACGACATTATAAATGAACCAGTAACAATCACGAAAGAGCAAGTAGCTATGGCAATAAGTAAACTCAAAAATAGGAAAGCTCCAAATGAAGATAAGATAACAAATGAGATGATCAAATATGGCGGAGAAGCCATGAGAGAAGAGTACACAAAACTGTTTAACATCATAATTCAACACGGAAAAATACCAGAAGAATGAAAAAGAAGTGTAACAGTGCCTATCTTTAAAAAAGGAGACAAAACAAATCCTGCCAACTATCGCGGAATAACCTTATTAAGCACCTCTTCGAAACTGCTTACAAAGATTCTTGCCGATGACATAACGTCAACAATGCCAATCAGCGAAGAGGAACAAGGCTTTCGGTCCACGGTCGATGCACCATTTATAATAAGGCAATTAGTGAAAAAGTCTCTTGAATATAACACTCCAGCATATCTTTGTTTCATAGACTTAACGAAGGCCTTCGACAGAGTCCAACTGAAGGATGTAATCAAGATACTGGAAAACAAAGAGGTACCCAAAAAATATAAGACTCATAAAAGATCTGAACACTAATACAACAACGCAAATACGAACAAACCACACCCTAACGCAGCATTTCGGAACAACGTCGGGCATCCGCCAAGGTGATAGTCTTAGCCCTCTACTATTTAATACTGTTATGGACCAACTTGTAGAGACCGTTAAAAACTTGGGACTAGGATACCGCATGGGAACCTACAAAATTAACATCTTATGCTATGCCGATGACGCCGTACTCATTGCAGAATCAGAAGACGGCCTACAAAAAGTGGTATACGCCTTTAGCAAACGCGCAAAAAATTTCACTATGGAAATCTCAACAAGTAAGACAAAATGCATGACCATAGCTAAGGAACCTCTGCGCTGCAAGTTAACAATAGACAACGCCACTATAGACCAAGTCATGTCATTAGAATACTTAGGGTGCAAAACAACAAGCACAGGATACCTTGAAGATGAAGTGAGGAGACAAGTGAACAAAGCAGCTGCAGTATCGGGACATCTTAAACAACCAATTTGGAGAAATAAATACCTCAGTATACCATGCAAATCCAGAATCTACAAAACATGTGTGCGACCAATTATGACATACAGGGCAGAAACAAGAGCGGAAACGTCGGTAACAAAGAGGATACTAAGAACAACAGAAACGAAAACGCTAAGAACTATAACCGGTTACACATTGAATGACAGACAAAGAAATACCGACATAAGGGAAAAATGTGAAACAGACGATATTGTAAGATGGGTAAGAAAAAGAAGAAGAGAATGGAACCAGCATGTAAACAGAATGACCACAGATAGAGTAGCCAAAATCGTATATAACAACATACCACACGGAAGAAGACCCGTTGGACGACCACCAAAACGATGGCGGGACATTTGGCAATCAACTTCACAAGAACTGCTGCAGGGAAACCGGAACTGAACAGCCGCTACGCCTTCTACACGGTGAAGAAGAAACATTCCTCGTGATCAATTTATAGGAGGGCTTTTTACTATATTTGTAGTATCAAGAGATGAAGTATTTCTGCCATGGTGGGTTCATCACATTTGAAAATTTCTGCTGGTGGATTATCTATACTTGGCGATTCACATTGTTAAGTTCTTGAATGTGTATTCGTGACATTTGTATTTTCAGTTATACTTTTGTTTTGAGTGTTACAATTTCTTCAAGATATTTTTTTCATACCTTCCTCTGGTAAAGTAAGATACTCATTGTAGACAGTTTCCTCTATCTCTTCGTGATGGTATGTGGCGATATGAGATTGTAATACATTTCAGTGTGGTGGAAAAGGTACAAAGTTTTATTTCCTGCAAGTTCGGCTTTTTAGATGAGGCAATTATCGAGACCTGCATTAATTATCAACAAGATTCCAAACAGATTGAGTCACAATTCAATTAGAACTATGATGCATGTCAACTCTTGGTTCATGTTCTGTATTTGCGTTTTCTTCAACAGTTGTATGAATCTTTTTCAGATTCTAACGTTTCATTCGAATATTCAGTATTGTTCAAACCTTCATTCTCGCTTTTATCGAATAAAAAAAAAGTTCAATGTTTTATTGCTATTGTGTTCTGATTCAAGCTTTCTAGTTTTGCGATTCAAGAACTTTCAAGCTTTTGTGAAAAAACGCTCGAGTTCTTTGATCAAACTCTTGGTTTGCTATCAAGCCAAGCACCTTGGTTTTCAAATCAAATTGATTCTATCTATGCTTACACGATAGAATAGCTTTCGTATGTTGAAAATTGTGGTTTCAAGTCGTGAGGATCAAATTTTCGAAGCTGAATATCTCTAGAATTACTTCAGGAATCTCAAGTTTGTCATAGAGGTTGGGGGACACCCTGTATTCTAGAAATAGAGTTTATAATAAACTGAAATCTAAGTAAACTTAGAGAACCCAACGTAGGCTAGCCTGTATACTCGATACCTACACGTGTTCCTGAGATAAAAGGTCTTCACCTTTCACAAATGAACACTGAAAGTACGGACCGTAAAAAACAAGTAGAAGGGTTAAAAGACAACTAAATGCAATAGTTATAAATTGATAAGTTTATTTAAATGGGTGGATAACGCATAGAGTACAAAAGATACAATTAACTAGGGGAATGTAACAGCAGGGAACAAATTCGCATATATTATAAATAAACCAGAAAACCCCACATTCTCTGTGACTAACTGGTAATATTTCATAGTCTGTATGAAGAATATCAGCGTACACAAAGCACATGGCTACGAAAGCATAATACTTCTTGCGTTACGTGAAATTAAGCAACAAATTATTCCTTCCCTAGCCTACGAAGTTTGGAATATTTCCAAGTATTCTCAGAATTGGTGTAGTTGAAGCTGTTTACGAAGCTGGAGATGAGAGAAACATGATAAATTATCGTTCTTTATCTCTTATTTCTGATCTGGATAATATAGCGATCCGTAATAATTGATAGTATTAAGCAATATTCTTAGAAACATTTCGAAATTACACTTGTCGACAAAAAATTGTTGTCGATGTAACATAAAGCTCAATAGCATATCATGCTAGAATAGACGTATCTAAATACAAAAATGAAGAAAAAATTGTAACACGTGAGTTTTTCTCGTTACATTCAATGTTACAATATCTAATGTGTATAAAAGAAAATATCATATATGTTTTTTTAACGGTATATATTGCCTTTATTTACTTTAGTATCCACTGAACGTACCTTACATTTAAAATGATCAAAAATAATAATACTAATTGAATTCTATTTTAGCCTTTTATGAGGGGTCATGTCTTCTTTTCTCAAAACCAGCACTAATCACCCATCATAACTGGAGCCCATCGTCGTTCATAGCGAATTTTTATTGTCCTAATATCTTTGGAATCTTTCACCTCCTCGTCACTGACAGCAGCCTAATTTTCAGGAAAATGACAAATGTGAATGGAGGAAATGAATTTTTAACGACATGCGGGCACCCAGCGATTTCTTCTTCTTCTTCTTAAAATGTCTCTTCCAACGAAGATCGACGATCATCATCTTCACTTTGAAGACCGCAGCTCTGAACAGGGACTTGTTGAATCACTGTCGTAGGTTCTAAGCCACTCATCTTCCTTGGATCTTGCCTTGCATGATGAGATGAAGCAGTTTGCATTTTTCATTTCTCATAATGTGGCTGAAGTATTGGAGTTTCCTCGTCTTCACAGTGCTGAGTAGTTGAGCGTCGCTGTTAACTCTTCGCAGAACTTCGACGTTGGTCACGTGGTCTCGCCATGAGATGCGAAGCATTCGCCGGTACACCCACATCTCAAATGCAGCTGTTTTATTCTCAAGACATTGAGTTATAGTCCAGCCTTCTACTCCATACAGCACAATGGGAAAGACGTAACAGCGAACCATCCGCAGACGCAAGTCGAGACTGAGATCTCTGTTTGTGAGCAACTTCTTCATCTTCACAAAGACAGCTCTTGCCTGTTCGATTCTGCTTTGTATTTCGGGTATTTCCCACTTGCTGGTTACTTACCGTTCAATTTGTTGCCCATCCAGGTGAAGCGTAGCCGATACATCATTTGTCTTATTAAATACCATAAACTTCGTCTTTTTGACATTTTTTCAATGAAATAAAACTAAAGTATTTAGATTTTCACTATTATAACAAAATTATGAACGGTTTCACCACACTGGCTTCATCAGATAGATACATACTAATGAACAGAGTTATTCCTTATATATGAGTCTTATTTCCTACTTAATATTACAATAGGTACAAGAGGTATGTTGGAAAACCCATCGGAGTTGCTCACTTTATGAATTGAAAAGATTGAGTAAAGGAGAAGGATTTAGATCTAATTGACTATTAAGTAACCTACCTGAATTCTTCTCTTTGTTGATCTCTAAAATTTCCAATAGATTGAGTTTTTGTCTGTTATTTTCATTGTGTAAAATTTTGAAATTATCATTAAAATGATGGTTTTCTTCGAGTAAGTGATTAGAATAATGGGAATCTGTTTTATGATAATTAAAACTACGTTTGTGCTCGGATAATCTAACTTTGAAATTTCTGAAAGTTCTACCAATATAAATTTTATTACAATCCCCGCAAGACAGTTTATAAACACCGGATTTATTACTTTTATCAATTTTAGATTTGCAGTTTTTGATATGTCGGCCTAAAGAATTATCAGTTCGGAATGCTATATTGAAATTATAATGCGAGATGAATGATTTTAATTTTAGACTAGGATTACCAATATAAGTTAAGCTGTTGTATTTTGTGTTAGAACTTTTTATACTTGGAAATACTTCCTGGATTGCTTTTTGAAATTTTTTGCGATGAGCAGGATCAAGGCTCAGTAAATGAAAGTGCAGAAACATGGACTTCAGCTATCAGATACTCTTGCAAACTTCAAGATAGAAAGAGACTTACCTTCTGGATGGCATTGGATGCTTCGAAAAATAAGCGCTAAAGCTGCATAACACTCTCTGGGCCTACCAAAGGCTATTTGGAATAGAGAGGTTACTTTAACTACATACATACTCACTATACAGTATACCTCAACAAAATGAGAGGTCCCGATCTGATACCCTTATGAGATTGTCGGAAAATACACTGTGTCGTAGTTGCCGAAAAAATGATGAGTAAACAGAATAGATTTTGTTCGAATGTCCTGCTCATAGAAAGAATAGACTGGATACACTAAGCACTGGGTCACCCATTGATCTACGATTCTCTACACAATAGTTTCACAACTTCAACAAAAAGATTCCATGAAACTGAATCTTAATATACCACTTCCATCAGAATGGTCTACAATGCCACAATACTAAAGAGCGCTATGGAGATGAAGAGAGTATTTGAAAGTTAAGGCATCACGAGGAGCAGTTGTCGGACTCTGACATTCGGTGCACTAGCGTTTTACATAGAAATTCCACTCTCGTTTTTTAATTTCCATACATCGTATATTCAAAATATCTTATGAATTTGTTGTCATGAAATCAGATGACAGTATAGAAAAACATATATATCACTTAAATTTCCCCAAGAATATGCAACAGGTATTCCAATTTTCAGTATGAATAGCCCGCTATTTCGGTATCTGTCACCTTTG
Organism: Cryptolaemus montrouzieri; assembly: GCA_013387265.2. Taxonomy (NCBI): domain Eukaryota; kingdom Metazoa; phylum Arthropoda; class Insecta; order Coleoptera; family Coccinellidae; genus Cryptolaemus; species Cryptolaemus montrouzieri. The sequence continues at coordinate 70,644,971 of JABFTP020000062.1, forward strand.
AAGCTATCAGTTTTAGACATTCGACAAGTAAAAACTACGCCATTAATAAAATGGAACGATACACGCTTCAACAACGCATTGAAATTATTAAAATCCACTACAAAAATGGTGGGGATTTTGCAGTCGTAGTTCACTAAACTAAAACATATTTGGGTCGTCTAGAAGCACTTTCTCGGCCGGCAATTGTGAAACTGGTGGAAAAATTCGAGTTTTTGTAACAAATTACTGATGTCATGAATCGAACCCGTGAACGACGCACAAGAACAACTAAGAATATTGCTGCTGTATCCCGAAGTGTTGAAGGAAACATAATATTTATTTATTTTTGTATTTTGCATAAGGACTTGTGTCTTAAGGCTTATAACATTCAGTTAACATAAGAACTCAAGCCGGCCGACCATCAACAATGACGTTTCTTTGCTGATTAGGTTAGGTTAAGTCACTCATAGTTGGACTGTGACCGTTATTGACTGCTATTTGTTTAATTATATTTAACTCTTTTATGAAATTATTTTGTGACATTGGGATATTAATGAGTCTATGTACCATACTATTGAAAGCTGCTAATTTATGTGGATAAGGATGTGTAGATGAGCTGTGAATAGTAATATCTGTATGCGATGGCTTATGCAAAATAGAAAAATCATGTTTACGATCTCTTCTTCTTGACTAAATTCAATCAGTCTTTCGCCTCTTAAATCAAGCTCTCCAAGTCCGAACTTCCCTGTCACTGCTGGGGTTTCTCAGCACCAAATTTCGTCGCCCATTACAATATTTATATTTATAGGCATCTAAAAGTTCATTATCTAGATATTAGTAGTTGGCATCCATATTGTTGCCCAAAAATCCTCTTACGACACAAACAAATGAGTTCCATGCTCTGAGTTCATGACTGGTAAGCTTTTCCGTGAAATTAACGTAACTTTTGTTGTGTTTGGACTGTTTGTATGGAATTAAACGCTCATTAAGAAACAATTTTTGAATAGAAAATTAAAAGATCTTTCCGAAGATAGGTCACTCGATACACTCTCCCCATAATGAATTTCAAGGGTAGGGGTTGATTCCACATGCTCTGAACCAACTCAGAAATGGATCCCCCTTCAATCAAAAATTGACGTGTCTCGGATTTTTCCGCCAAAATCAGTCCATCTTGAGATGGAGGGGGTGACAAATTTTTGTTGGAACACAATGTATATAAATTTGTGAAATGTAGGTAAAATAATTTTTTTTAGGCTGGATCAGAATTTTTTCCTCCGCGTTTCTTTTGGCCCAAGAAGAAGTATAAAACCACAAAACGAGAATGAATAATTTTTCATACTGGATGTGCAAGATTTGGCAAGAATTTATTAAACAGCCAAGGGTTTTTATAGTATATCTAGACCTATCAACACTCCCATTTAAAAATCACCCCATTTAAAAACATGATGAGTATCAAATACTGCAAAATTGCAATCCAAGGAGCATCAAATGAATATCCACTCACGCAAAACTAGATATTCAAAAATTCGAAACGTCTAATCATTCAAACTTCATATTTAATGCAGAAACTAAACATGAATACATTAAAGGTGATACCTAATCTAAATATGAATTATCATTCTGCCATTCCTGGAATTGGTGGTAGCTCATTGAACTTAAAGTCGAAAAGCCACGACAAATTTTTGTTTCCAAAATCCCCATCATTATCGCTGTTTTCCACGTTCTTTATAGGATTGTTGTCCAAACATGAATTGGATTGTAAACTACCGCAAGTATTCTTTACTTCTGCTACGATAGATGGTATCTTGTCGGAAGTATCCCAAGATCCATTGATCAAAGCTATTTGCAGCTAAAACAGAATAAATAAAAATCATTGCAGAACTTTTTACATAAAAAACTGAAAGACTGTTCATTATAATCATTAGGTTATATCTTTGGGATCATTCAGATTCAAATCAAACGTCTTTCTTTTATCTTTCCAATAGCCTGGTTAAATCAGTTGTTTTTTTTATCAAATGAAACATTCAAAAAGTTAAACTTATGACCCATTTCACCATACAGTGGCTTCATCAGATAAGTATTACATATCACATTGCGGAAAGCAGGTACTTAGCCCAATAGGAGGAAGAACCAAACAGGGTTGCTTCTTTTAGACAAAATTATCTGTCTATTTGTATAAGTGAACGAACATATGTCATGTTTCTGCAATTTCTGAATGAAGTTCATACCAACATTGAGTTTACGACAGAAATAGAAATTTATGACTCAATAAATTTTTGTGACCTGACAATAACAAAATCGACTAACAATTTCATTTATAACATCTACAGGAAAGAAACCTTCACAGACAACTAATCTCGTGAACTCAATCATTCAAATCACAAATTAGCATCTCATACAAACTTCAAAATTGTGTTCATCTATCAGAAAAATTGCCTTAAAAACAAAAATCCTCTGGTTTTTATTCAACGTAAAGAAAAGCATCAAATAACACAATTATTGTATTATTTTCCATAAAAGATACTTGCTTGCAAAAATACGCCTCTCTCCAGTTAGTTAAAATAACCGAATCAATCAAATAACAAATCAGCGTTAATACCCAGCTAGACATTAATACCTCTCCACAATTTGATATGAAATTAGGCTAGTATCTACACACAACCAAATTTATATGAAATTAGTAGGTATTTCACATTATTGATTGTTTTTAACCATGGAACTTTGACTACTTATGAAGAATGAAGTTTTTCTGTTGTTGAAAAAGGTGTGACACAGAGGAATATAGCGGAGTTCACAGGGGGTGATTTCAAAAACCTACGCCCGCTACAATCACTGCAAAATAGGCCTACAAGAAGTCGTAGGAAGATCACTTCTGAAGAACAAGATCGCTTTTTTGCCAAATTGCAAGAAGAGACTCTAGTGCGTCGCACCCCATACTCCAAAGGCAATTTCTGGAAGCAACAGGCATCAGTTTATCAATCGAAAAGATACGTCAAAGACTTCGTTCAAGGGTTTTATACAGCAGAAGGCCCTTAAAAGTTCCAGAGCTATTAACAGACTTAATTGGTGTATCGCTCACCAAAATTGAAATATTGAGAATTAGAGGGATGTTCTTTTTATCGGATGAGACCAGAATTGATGTTCGATCAGATGACCGCCGGATTCGGGTTTTAAGGGGTCGTGGAAGACAAGCTAGGCTCCGAGCAGCAAGACAAATTCTGAAATACCAAGAGGGTAGTGTGATGTTTTGTGGTGGCATTATGCTGGGAGGCAAAACAGATTTGATTTCGTTTCCTGCGAGTGTAACGGCTAGAAATTATGTGGATCTAATGATGGAGCCCATATTGAGACTCTGGCGAGGTGCCCACGGTGAGTATTTCACTTTTATGCAAGAAAATACTCCTCCGCATACCAGCAACCTCGCGTGACATTATCTTGACAGAGAGGGAATCGCTATTTTGGACCGACCAGCTTGCTCTCCAGACCTAAATCCTATAGAACATTTTTGGGATAATCTCAAAAGGAAAATAAGATAATCCAAGGACCCCACAACAGCTCATCCAAGCCGCCACTGAAGAGTGGCAAAATATCACCCCAGAAGAGGTCTAAAACCTAATCCAGAGCATACCTAGACGGATTCAGGCTTGTATCAGGGCAAGAGGAGGTAATACCAGCCAGTTTGGTCGAGAAAAAACACCTTGAAAAAACAATTCCACATAAATTTGGTTATGTATATATAAGTAAGTTCGTTTCCTGTAGTTGACCTTCTGCAAATGACTTGACGGTCGAAACCTATCGTGTTTGTGAAAATAAAATTGTGGAAAGTATAAAATATATTTCACTTCATCTTCGTTGAAAATGAATATTCATAAAATAAATTAATAAAGCATCAATAATAGTCATCAGAACCACTTCCAAGTCTACGGGACTACTCAAACATTTTCTCCGCCAAAGAACTTACCGATCTAACCTCGTATCCTCAGGTTAAAGAAAGGCTAAACTAGAATAATTGAAGAATTAATTATGAGGTCATTCTCAATACTCCGCATTCATTAATTTACTAAGGAAAATTTATTATCCAAGAAACTGAGATAATTTTAATAATTGACGGAGAAAGAAATCTGTAATTATCTTAAACCGTCATACCTATAATTCAATGGATCTGGATGAATCTCGTGAACAATAAGATTACATGTTTAGCGCATTCTTCTCGATCTCATATTCGAGAATGGCCAACATTGAATAGACAATACGTGATATATTATAGGTATACCGAATGAGTACAATTGCCCAGTTTTGGAATTAAGCAAAAAATGGACCCATAACCGGATAGAACAAAGAAACATAGATTTTGTAAGGGGTGTCCCATTCTCCCTGAGGAAGAGATGGAAAAAATATATTCTTGAACTATACAGACATATTGGAAACAGGAGAATAAAAGGAAGAACAACCAACACACAACATAAGAACAATTGAAGATACAAATGTCAGAAATACTCCCAACAGGAAATCGCAGAAGCCATTCAAGAACTTGAAAATGGTAAATCGCCGAGTATAGATAATCCACCAACAGAAAATTTCGAATATTATGAACCTACCATGCTCGAAATACTTCATTCCTTTGATACTACTAAAAGATACTAAAAGAAGGGGACAGCCTGTATATTACATTAATAGACTCTGAGGAAACCTTTTATTCAATTTATAGGAAATATGCAGTGCTCCAAGAAATTAGCAAACAAAATCGGTAATTCAAATTTATTCATCGTCTATAGTCTATTTGGCAAAGACGTAGAGTAATCAAAGTTCATTAAGTATGCAAAACCCTCAGAAATGTGGTACGTGGGTAAATTCAAAAATAAATGTAGTTTCTATGATTTCGTCTTGAAACAGGCACCAATTTATTGCCGGATCATTGATAGAATGTACAAATCTCCAAGAAGAGCACAACTACCTGACTACGATCATCTCTGTCGTTTTGTTAGTTGCGAATATTGCTGTCCTAGTTTTAAATAAAATGTTTACTTTAGACTTCTAAAGTTTATAGTCAGTAACGTAGACGAGTAAGTGTTTTAGGGTTCTCCTCGAAAATAAAATGTATTTAAAAACTATAATAATTCAATAATCTAGATAGTTACGTTTACCAAAAATTATTATTTCATACATACCCAACTTATGGTTAATTCTTTACGTTAAAATATATGATAATTAAATAATGTTGATGATATTACAGATAACTCATGATTTTAGTAAATGAAAATGAACATTTATTTTATATTATAGTAGACTAAATTTTCCAGGTAATAACTTTACCTAACAGAATGTTAAACAATGTTTATAAATAATTTCATGACTTTATAAAACGTCTAGTTCTGAACTCAATTTCTTTCTACACTTCAAAATCATAAAAATCAAAATAATGTTCATATGTATATATTTTAAGGTGCAATATTTTCATGAAACATTTACAGTATATCTGATGATGTATCTTCATGACATAATTCACTATAATAGGATCTATCATGGCATCCATAATATGATCCAGTTCCCACATTTTATTTTCTTGTTTAATGATAAACCTGGTTCAAAGAACATTTGTCCTCAGATAATAATTCTCCAATATGTGAACATACAGGAATATCCACCGTGACCGTCCATTAAAAACTTTTTGAGTTCCAATTACAATATCAAGCTGAAATTTTATACGCTGCCATAACTAGTGATTTCCAATTGGAGTGAAATATTTTCGAAGTGATACCGTTTCCGGTTATACCGGAAGTGGGTCATCACTTTGTTATTTCAAATAGCAATCTACCTTTTTCATTATACATCTAGAACCGACATTTGTGCAAGGCATAAAATACCCAAGTTATTGGCACTTATCTGTCAAAACTTTTGACAGATTTAATTATTTTTATTATAAACTCGATTTTTGAGGAACAATTAAAATAATTATAGCTCGTAGATCTTTTGCACTACAGACACAATTTTTGCTTGGGTGGATAGAAGAAGGATCAAGGAATTTTTTAAGCAGTCTACACATGTCAAATCTTTCTTGCGTTTTCTTGTATGATTTTTTCAATTTGGCCTTTTTCAAACAGCAATAACTCAATTTTTTTCAAATGGCACGTGCCAATTTTTATATCGCCATCACATAGGCGTCAAATTTCAGATAGAATTGTATCAGCATGTACTATACCCATCTCTTATAGTTCCGAAATAATTTGGGAATATATTGAATTTTGAAGATTTTGTGATTTTTTGAAGAACTAACAGAGAATGCTTTGAAATATTTGAATCAAGTAGCCGAACTGGCTACGCTAACCTGACAAGTGCCTAAAATTAATGTACTTGTTACTTGGTTCATTCAAATTTGATATTTCAACAAGAATTGTTGGTAATTCGAAGTGAAAATTTTTTAAAAACACCAGATTGATAATAAAATGGCTGATTATTCAAACGAGGATATGTTTAATCTCTTTTCAATTCATGGCGAATGTCAAAAAGTGGTGGATAGAACTTGCAGGCAATACAATAACCAATTTCCAAATTTGGCGCCTATGAGTTAAACAAAATTTCGAAGGATTAGAAGCAATTTTCTGCAATTTGGAGGAACAAAATACATAGAAACTAGTAGAAAACCAATTCTCGAGGACGACGACAATCAAATTAATACGCTAGCGTATTTTCGTGCCAATCCACATGCGTCCATTAAGTCAGAATCAATGGATATTGAATTGAATTATACTTCAATTCAAAGGATCCTTAAGAAACATAACATGCACCCGTATTATTTTATCAGACTACAAAAATTGAAACCAACTGACCTTCCCAAGCGGCTAAATTTCTGTGAAAATTTATTAATTCGGCTTCAAAAAGATGAGACAATTCTGCAAAAAATTATATGGTCTGATGAAGCCAAGTTCAATGAAAGTGGAATAACCAACAGGAGGAATCGACATTTTTGGACCACAGAAAATCCACATTTCATTGAGGTTATTGATTTCCAAAATAAATTCAGCGTGAACGTTTTTGCAATTTTAATGAATGATTTGTTGGCTTATCACATTTATGAGGAAAATCTTAATGGACAAAGATACCTGGAAATTTTGAGAGGAACATTAGCAAGTTTTTTAGATGGATTACCCCTTAACATTCTGAAGGATTGCTATTACCAAATGGATGGTGCACCAGCACATAAAACACGAGCTTTAGATCGGCAGCTATCAGAAATGTTCGAGGATAGATGGTGGGGTGATCAAGAACCAAATTTATGGCATCCGCGTTCTCCGGACTTGACGCCCCTCGATTTTTATTTATGGGGAAAAATCAAGAGTGAAGTGTATCTTATTCCTGTAAGAAGTAAAGAAGAGTTACTAGAGCGCATTCATAATGATTTTCGTAATATTGATCTACAATTTTTATTCATCCGAATTGTAGAAAATTGATTCTAATGCTTCGAAATTTTATTTTACTCATAGACGGTGAATTTGGAAATTGGTTATTGAATTGGCTGCAATTTCTACCCACTACCTTTTGATATTCTAAAATGAATTAAAAAAAGATTAAACATATCCTCGTTTGAATAATCAGCCATTTTATTATCAATCTGGTGTTTTTCAAAATTTTTCACTTCAAATTACCAGCAATTCTTGTTGAAATATCAAATTCGAATGAACGAAGTGACAAGTACATTAATTTTAGGAACCTGTCAGGTGAGCGTAGCAAGTTCAGCTACTTGATTCAAATATTTCAAAGCATTCTCTGTTAGTTCTTGCAAAATCATCAAAATTCAATATATTCCCAAATTATTTCGGAACTATAAGAGATGGGTATAGTACATGCTGATACAATTCCATCTGAAATTTGACGCTTCATTTGATGGCGATATAAAAATTGGCACGTGCAATTTGAAAAAATTGAGTTATTGCTGTTTGTAAAAGGCCAAATTGAAAAATTCATACAAAACAACGCAATAAACATTTGACATGTGTAGATTGCTTTAAAAATTCCTTGATCCTTCTTCCATCCACCCAAGCAAAAATTGTGTCTGTAGTGCAAAAGATCTTCAAGCTTCAATTTTTTTAAATGTTCCTCAAAAATCGAGTTTATAACAAAAATAATTAAATCTGTCAAAAGTTTTGACAGATAAGTGCCAACAACTTGGGTATTTTATGCTTTGCTCAAATGTCGGTTCTAGATGTATAATAAAATAGGTAGATTGCCATTTGAAAAAACAAAGTGATGACCCACTTTCGGTATAACCGGAAATGGTATCACTTCGAAAATATTTCACTCCAATTGGAAATCGCTAGTTATGGCCGCGTATAAAATTTCTTCTTGATATTGTAATTGGAATTTAAAAAGTTTTTAACGGACGGACCCGGTGGATATCCCTGTAGATGAAAAAATTCGAATTTTGAAACAAAATTGTATTTTTATTGATTAGGTTAGATGATACCAAGTTTTTGTTATTTTCCATCATTATTTGATTCATTTCATCCGGTATTATGCTTTTATAAATATGAGTTAAATTCAAAGAAACTAGTAAGATTTCATGAATTCTTACTTATACAGGGTGTTTGAAAAGGAAACGGCAATATTTGAGGAGGTGATTGTTAAGTCACTTCTTGAAAAAAGTTTATATAAACATAGCATAGTCGGAAGATGCTGTTAAATTTGAATTTTTCGTAAACCGCTTGATATATTAAAGTAAAATTTTGGGGATGTCAAAACTCTCGAAGACGCATAATTTTCAATACAAAACAATATTCTGGACTCACCATTGGCGCGCGTATGGACACAATGCAATTCAATTCAATTCAGTTTATTCGTACTTTGGCTATTTTTTTAAGGATGTACATGTCATTTTAAATTCTAATATTGAACATATTATAACGTTATTTACAATAAAATTGACTTTTCAGTCTCAACATCGAACAATACATTGGGACATAAACACCTTAAAAAAGTCTAGGAACACTTACCAATATCTTTAAAATATGAATTTGATGATTCTAATTTATAGAAATCTTTCGGTTTTTGTTAGGATGTATTTTATATAATAAATTCTCAAGAGAACAAAATAATATTTGACTTCTCCAAAGCACCTATTATAAAAAAAAATTGAAATTTGAAAATGACGAAATTTGGTAAAACAAAAAAAAATCCTGAACTAATATTTTCGAAACGATATGGAAGCACTTATATTTTTCAGTACCCAGAAGGTCCACCTCTGTTATTAATGACACTTTGGCATCGTCGCAGAACGCTCAATATTAAATTGTCTATTACATTTTAGCCTAAGTCATTCCAAGCCCCCTGAACTGCTCATCGAAGCTCCTGTTCATGATGGAAGACGTTTTGACACAGGAGATTTCTTTTTAGGGTGTCCCACATATGCTCGATGGGATTCAGATCTGGAGAGAAGGATGGCCACGGTAGAAGATCGATATCATTCTCTTCAAGAACGTTCAAGACAACTCCTTGAGGAGGGGCATTATCTTGTTGGAAGAGTGGATGTTGACCCATTGTTTGGAGATACGGTACCACTACAGGTAAAACTATCTCATTTGCGTAAGAATTTCCCGTGAGGTTGTTCTGTATGAAAACGAGGTCAGTTCTTCCACCAAGGCGTAAACCTCCCCAAAACATCACTGATCCGCCTCCCTGTCTAACAACTTCTCGAGCATGCTGGAGACGGTTTTGCTTTCCAGGTTCCCTCCATATTCGAATTCTTCCCGAATCTGGATAATAACTGAATCTAGATTCATCACTGAAGAGAACTGTGGCCAACCTCTCTTGATTCCAGTTTACGTTCCCTCCAGCTGCTATTGTCAACCAAGAATAATATGAAAGCATTGAAGGCTGATATGTCTACCATGTTACTAAATACCACTTGAGGCGAAGTTTTTGTTTTTTCTGCAACTGTAACAGAAGACAGCTTTATCCAGTGTATCCACACCACCCTTATATTTGTTGTAGTCTAATATTATCACAGGCTTTTTTCTCTGCGCGATTACTCACTTCTGAGTTGTGATGCAAAGTGCTGAGAAGAGTCACCGACTCATTTTTTTTTGGTATATAAGAAACAAGTATAGTATATTTGGTAAAAGCAAAACATGATGGATATAACGGTCTTCCCTTTGTTTCTACTATTTCTGGAGGCAAATCCGATTTATTTTTAGGTATAGCCCCTATTACAGTGATCTGTTGTTCTAATTGTTTCTGTCGAAGTTGATGTGATGTACAAAAATTATCCACCGTAAGATTATGCCCTCTCAGGCCGCGAGTCAAATCAAGGACCACACAAATGCCTTGGTTTTTTTCAGGCACACCTCCTATTTCGTTGCCCATGTAGGGTTGGATATTCCAGACGTAACTTGTGGCAGAATCACATAGAACCCAAAATTTGATGGCATATTTAGCTGGTTTCGATGGCATGTAGCATCTGAATGCTACAAGCTGCTCATCTACCGTAACGTTTTCAAAATGATTATGAAATTTTGATAAAAGGTCAACCCACTAATTCCACAGGTCACGAATTGGAGTAAATTTATCCAGCAGTCGCCCCTCGGATCTAATTTCTCTATTGTGAAACCTATCCAACCTTGATAATTTTTTGAATGTTTTTAGTGGCACGACTGTCTCAAAAATAGATCTGCCTTTCTCACTATCCCATAAGCTTTCGGTCCTTTCATTATTTGAACGAAATACACCAGATAGTAATAATAGCCCAATGTATACTAACAGATCAATATCGTAAAGGTCAATCTAATGATCAGCGAAAACACGCTTATCTTCCAAATTTGTATATTTCAATTGTTGTGTATCAAAGGTGGAGGGAAAAATAATTCAAAGCTGGATTTTTCTTCTAAGGTAATCCTTGAGCAAGAGTATCGTGTCAAACCTGGTATCAAGTTCATTATGCTTTCTCTGGAACCTCTTCCATAAGACTGTGTGACGGTGTTTCTGGAATATTTTATTTGTCCATTTTCTGACGTCATTGTTGGCACAAGCACTATATCACTGTCACTATACGAGCTATCAGATGGTTCAGCTTCTTCGATATAATCTTCTTTTTCAGAACAAGATTCCTTACTATCCGATATTTCATCTAATAACGCCGCTTCTATCTGATTGTCATCATTTTTTATAAGCAAATAACGTTTTCACCCCTGTGAACTAGGGTAAGTGTTGTTCGATTGATGTTATAATATAACACTAAGACTTGTGTGAGTAGAACAAAGAACGTCTCATTCAAAATGTTATACGATACATAAACAATTGGGATGATAACAGATGCGCTGTGCGTTTATTATTAGTTGCGGTCAATTTTACTCATTTTTGATAAACTTACTCCAATAATAAGTAAATTAAAGCAAATAAGCAAAAGTCATATATGAAACTTCTTGAACGCTTATTTTCTGAAAAAATTACATTTTTATCTAAAAATGGGTCAAAATTGACCCGAAGACCTTATGAAGATTAAATATTACCGTGTCTTTTTTCAACAACCTGTATAGTCAGATTCCTGTAATCTGGTCTCCTCAACAATAAATGCATCAAATACTAGAGAAGCTTTAAATAAACTAACCTAATGAATAAATTTGAAATTTGCCTAAAAGTTATTGTTTTTTAAGCATCTTACGAACTTATTAAGTGATGTTACTGATAACTCTACCATAACAAACGTTAACTTTATGGAAATCAATCCAATATTAAGAAAACGATGGTAAAAGCCTTGACCGTTGTACTCATATTATGTATAACCTATAAACTAATCCTTAAAAAACCGAATAGAATGAAAAACTCACCTCATCAACCATTCTATTATCTCCAGTCTTTTTAATAGCAATCTGGGGTAGAGGATATGGGATATCATGTAGTTTTTTTGGATCTATGCTTAAGTATTCATTACATTCAAAAGAGCAGGAACTTCGTTCAATACCTTCAACAGAAAATCCAATATGGTTCCTTTGAATTACTAGTTCATTCATACTATTTCGTCTATTTTGAGTTCGAATTACATAAGTTTCATATCAGTGCTTCACTCTGCCTAAATTACGAAACGACATGTTCATAAATGAAGATATTTGCTCGTTTGGTCATTCAAGCAATATGGAAACGGAACTTAGAAAACTGAGAAACTTCAAACGATACACAACAACTTGATTATTTATTTTATGTCAAATTAATCACAGCTAATTGATCAAAAATGTTTGATTGGAAAGAATGAATGTATTGGAATATTATTAGCCTACTGTTGGAAAAAACGAAATTAAAAGGTCAATTTTTCATTATTTTCATTTTTATCTTTTGAAACTCACGAAGGAAAAGTTCGTAGAAGAAACACTACGTCAATGCTTCCTATTTACAATATACTTATGACGTTACTTCACCAAAACCGGAAGGTCTAGAGGAAAACGTAAAGCTCCATAAGGAAATTTGTGCGACTAAAACAGTTTTGTCAAGGACATTTGTGCATTAAACAAGAAATCAAGTAATTATTTCAATGTACCCATACTTCCGATAAACCTTGATAAATTTATATAATTGAAATGTATATCATAGTTTTTTCTATGTAAATTGAAGATATTCTAAAGGTTTTTACACTATTCTATAGGTGTTCCAGGATAAGGTATCGGAATAAGGGTCTTGTCCATTCCACTGTCGGTGACAGTGGAAGATAAAGACCCTATGAATCATTCAATTATAAGCTACTAGTTTATGATTCAAGCGATGAATGATTCCATGGTAATTGTTGACTCTATGAAGGTTTCTTTTCTGTAGATGTTATAAATTAAATTGTTAGTCGATTTTGTTATTGTCAGGGATAAAAAGTTTATTGAGTTTATTTCTATTTCTGCTGTTAACTTAATGTTGGTATGAACTTCATTCAGAAATTGCAGAAATTTATCAGCTTGTCTGTTTGAGCCCTAGAAACCAAAATATCATCTCCATATTGGTACCAGAACAATATACGCTTTTTCGTTGAGTGACTATTTAATATTACTCCTCTTTCTTAGTTATTCATGACTATATCAGCTAAAAGGGATCTAAGAGGTAGGTCCTAAAATTTTGTTTGAAATTAAAAATAATTTTGAGATTGGCAGATTCTTAGAAGGTTGCAAAACTCATTAGCAATGTGAAGCAGCGTCTTACTTTTGGTAAATATTTCTCTATCGAAGGGCTTTCATCTGTTGGAATATTTGGATACATGAAATAGAAATAGAAATATGGGGTGCGCCAGAGAAAACCAGACAATTTTTTTTCCGTTATATTATAAGATTCTGTTTTCACGCTATTGAATTGTTCACATTAACGTGAGTCTACTTTACATCTTTCATAGTTTTCTATAAAAGAATGACCTGTAAAAGTGAATACTGAAACACTCTGTATAATATATTTTATATGGCTTTCCAACAAGACCCCTCACAAAGTGAAATTGAAGAGTTGACAGTAAACAATCAATGTATATCACAAAAAAATTGCTGTAAATTCAAATCAATTTACTAATACAAACGTTTCTTTCAAAATCATAACAGTAATAAATCATGATACACCAAGCATACAAAACCTCTGAGCAAAATATTGTGTTGGCATAAATAAAAGAATGGGCGGAATAAAAGACTAAATAGAATTGGGGAGAACAGGTTTGAGAAGGGCCAGAAAAAAGATGATGTTTCATAACATGCAAGACCACTTCGATTCGGTCTGACGTCATGGAGTCGTCCACGAGCATCGATATAATGATGTACAAAACCCGCTTCGAAAGACTTAATGCATATTCGACTTCGACTGAAACATGAACACAATATTGGATTCTGGCGTTCTGGTCTGCAACTTCGCTTTTAGCGTTTAGGTTAGATTTGAAAGCTATCGTTTCGAATTGCGTAGAATAATGAATATCCTTGTTTCGCCCAAGATCACGTTGAACCAGTGACGGACTCATATTACGAGAATATACATTGAAAAATTCTTTGTTTACTATAGAAATGAACAAAAGGACCCCACACAATTAGTGAAGATTGATTACAAAGAAAAGCTTTTCAAAATCGTATGACAGTTTTAGGGTTATACAGCGACAATTCTAATTATGTTTTGGCAATATTTTCGAACGGAGAATCGGTGTTGAAGTTGAATATTAGATAGATAGATAGATAGATCTTTATTCACCATCAAATCTTACATGGCAATTTCATATTCCTTTAATACTAGGTAAAATGAACGGTAAATTAATGTACAACCCTACAACATGCCTAAGACGGGCTTCAAATTTGAGAGGGCGGACATAACACAAACTTGTTGCACATATCTAAATCGTTGAATTTCACATCGCACCTGTAAGTATGTCTCTTGCATGGGCCGAAAGACTGAATTACATTCTGTTGAAGAAGTACCAGGAAATGATCATTTGAAGAATTGTCAAAATTTATGTTGTTGCTAAGTTGGCACATCTGTTTTCTATACGGACGCAGAGTTTGAACGCGATCTTTCACTTAGTTTGTTTACAGTGCTCGATTTATCGTTTCTCACAAGTGTGTTTGGCAATTTCTACAATGAATAAAAATATCGAACAAAGAATTTGTCTTGAATTGTGTATTTCAAATAGAATTTCGTGTACCAAATCGCTGAAAATGTTACAAAAGGCTTAGGGTGAATGGATTTCATCAAAAACACGTCCATATGAATGGTACAGCGGCTGAGAGGTGGTGGAAGATTTTCGTCGTTCTGGTCGGCCATCAACATCTTCATCTAAAGTTAACATCGCTAGTGGGAAGGAAATGGTTCCGTAAAGTGGGGTTACTTTGCACCCTAAGTGGTTAATTTATGCCATTGGCAAAAAAAATGTAAGTTAACTATTCTCACCCATTAGGCTCAGACAACACGAAATGTTTATCGCGATTTCGAAGGTTGACTGTTACCCTTCCTAAAGAAAACCGTCTTTTGAATCTACACCCCCATTTACAATCCATGCACATATGTGCACCATATTCCAAACGATTTAGCGCTCTGAAAATTTGCCGACTTTGGAAGAAACTATCAGTTATTTAAAGGGTTACATGGGTTTCCTCGGGCAAAAAAACGGCCTTTTTTCACTAATTTTTTTTCACATATAAAAAATGAAATATTTTAATGAACATTTTTTTTTATTTAAAAGATACATATTTAATAAACATTTTGTGAAATTTTCAAAAATAATATCAAAATGGCGGTCATTACGACGCCATTTCCGGCAGTCCCTCGGAAAAAAGGTGCCTTCGCGTTGTCAGCAGAACTTCTTCCAGGATCATCTGAAATAAAAATAAAAAATACGTGTTTTAGTAAAGACAATAAACTAGGTATTGGACGAAGGAAAAAAATGAAAATTCGATTTTTGGCAGCCGTTTTTATAAAAAAATGCAAATTTCGATGAAAATTTCTCGACATTTTTTTTAAATAGTTGTAATTAAAAAAAAATCCTTCGTTCAAGACCTTGTAAATGATATCTCGAAGACCTGTGTAATCGGTTGAGTAGTTCGCGAGAAATCTTGACAACCGACTTTGAAAATATAGTTTTGAGAAAAACGCGTTTAAAGTTTTAAGAGACAATAAAAGTGGGAAAAATTTTTTTTTTCGAACTTACATTGAATCGTCGATTCCTGGGCCATAAAGTAGGGAACCTGCTGCAGCTGCAATGTCCAGGGCATCCTTTTGCTTCAGTCTATGACGAATCCTGGCTTCACGAGTTTCGCTGGTAGATTTCTTTTCGGCTGCGGTCACCCGGTTCTCATCCATGTTTCGGGCATATTCATGGGAATTTGGACCAAGTTTTAGGTCCATACCGTGCATAATTAATAATAATGCTGATATCCCTTCATTGAAAACACAAGCAGCGATTAATGCAGCATTTTGAACGATTATCGACCCAGCTGGAAGTATTTTGGGTTGTAATTTTCCAAATCAACTGATTGAAACTTTCATTGTTATTTTGTGTAAATCCTCCAACACACCGATCCAGAAGCTCATCCTTACTCAGGTCTTCATAAATTGGTTTCATTGCAGTTAAAACATCATCTGGTAATGGAGTATATTGGTGTTTGAACGATGAGAGAGTACCTGATGCTGATGCTCGCTGCCAGGTGCACCACGTGTCTGGAACTTCAGGGCAATTTTGATGCTGCGGGTTTTTGTCTGTAGAACTGTAGTGGTTGTAAGTTGCCCATATCGCATTCCTCATTTTATCAGCTGAATCACTGTTTCTTCTTATCGCTAAGCCGTAATATACATTCAATTTGTCAATCAATTTACTAGTCAATTTACCTTTACCAGAAAGAATTTTTTTTTCGAGTTTTTTTGCCATTGACTATTTTTTCCTCAACAGTTTTCTTCACTAAATCACGCAACCGGGTTCCCATCCTCTTCTGTACGTGGCCAACGCATTCTTTCTTGTTGACAACAAAATTTTCACCATAAGGTTTGGCTTTGAGAATACCAGAGTATGTTTTAGAATCTCCATCTCCTATATAATTTACGTACCTCAAGCCATGTTCTACAATAGAACGTTTAAATATTTCAATAATTGAAGATACTTCCATGTTTCCAGATGCTCCAGTGTCATTGGCGGTACATTGTTCATTTTTAATGTGTTCTTCTTTCCACTCGTCAAATTCTGCCGTATCTAATTTTTTTTTCCAAGGCTCACATAGTTTACAGTATGAACATTTAACAATGACATCCAAGACTTTTCCTGAGTGATATCCGATTAGAGAACTGACACCATAAAGTGATGCAAAACCACGCTTTTTCCACGTCCCATCACCGGAGACAGTCACATCTGTCGTATCTTCCATGTTGTTTGCTAAACTTGTCAATTGCTTTTCCTCTGTAGCAGCAGAGGAGAACAGATTCTCAGTAACTATGGTAATACATTCATGTATTTTATTAATATAAAAGTTGTATGTTGATTGATTCAAAAAGGAGCTGCTTAGATCCATCAAAGCGCAAAACTTCTTGCATCCAGCAAGACCCAAACCTAATACTTGCATAACAATAATGAACCGCCGATTTAGTTCATACATTCTGCCAATTTGTTGACATGATAAAATATATTTTGGCATACATCGTTCACATTCTACCACAAGTTTAATTCCCAGACCGAATTTGGAGCATTGTTTAAAATTTACTTTTCCATTACAAAATTTTTCTTCACCTCCACTTTCAATAATGTTTGAACACCGTACAAAACACGAAAGTGTAGAAAAAACCAGAGCAAAGTCAATGATCGAATATTGTAGCGTGGCTTCCTCTGGCACGTGCTATTTGTCATCGCCTTTTAATTTTTTTGCCGACGTACTCGTGAAAGAATAATCATCTACCTCAGGATTTTTTGGATTAAACGATTGTCTCCTCTTCTTAAGTCTATCTTTTCTACGAACACCTTTCGTTATCTGGGTTCTAGACACTTCAAACGGCATTTTTTATCGAATTAAATTCACAACAAACACTTATAAACTCAAAATGAACTTCGTAGTTTAACGAGAAATCACCAAATGAAATATTTTCCAGTAGTTTACCTTATTATAAAGAAAAAAAGGGACAATAATTACGGCTAACAATAGATGAGCTGCAGCTGCGCTATACCTATTGCGCCCTCAGCCTATACCTGACCTCAAGCGTCCACCTTTTCAAGGCTGTATCTCCGAAACTATTAGTCGGATCAACTTGAAAATTTAGGACAATATTCTAGAGATGTTATAGAATTTAATAAGACAAAAAAAATTTCGATTTTTTGAAACCGTGAAACCCATGTAACCCCTTAAGAGTAAGTTCTTTACCAGTTACCTCCCAAATTTCTTGTGTACCTCTTGCACAGGAAATATCATTGTAAAATTTATTACAAGTAATTTATTAATTTATTTAACAAATGTGAGAGATGGGACCATAAGGGTCCATGAATCTCAAAAACATAATTAATAAGGTATGTGATTTCACAGAAAAAGAAAAGAAAACATGGTTAAAATAATATCAACAATAATGCCTAAATTAACCAACGAGAAATTCGAGATGAACTGAAAAAATATTGAAACAGGAAAGATGAATGATGACATGGATAGAATACGTGATATCAAAAAAGTGAAAATGAAAAGGAGGCACCAGTGTTACGCACGCACTTTGTCGAAAAGATTTTTAAATGAGTTCACTGATGAAGCGCGCACCACAGCATCTAGTAAAGAGTTATATTTATGGAAGACGTGGTTGCATATAAAGAGCTCACGAGGGGTTGTTTTGAAGTCCTCCCGATGAAGTTTCAGTGAAGGACCGCGAAGATGGCCTCTGTTGATGCGAAAGAGATCGCTAAGGTCCGTCCCAAATATAGGTGGTAATCACATCTCCACTCTCGCGACGCTCAGAGAATGGCCTCAAACCGAAAAGTTCAAGCCCTCCCCTCGTATGAAGGTCGAACAAAACCGAAGGGGAGTCTTGTCATTTTTCTCTGGACAGACTCGAGGAAGTTTTTATCTCGAACCAGGGATGGGTGCCAAACAGGACCACCGTGCTCAAGGATAGGTCGAACGAAAGACGTCTACAGTAACTTGCAAAGATTTGCGTAGGAGATAGCAAACGCGGTTCGCCTTCGATATAACATGGCTGACGTGAGCCGACCACGATGAGTCCTCAGAAATGATCACACCGAGGTAATTTTGTGATTGCGTGGACTGAATGCTCGAATCATCCATATAGTACCCGTACCGGGGTTTATTCTTGCCCAGATGTAACACCTTGCACTTGCTTAGTTTTAGGGAAAGAAGCCATTCTCGAGACCACTCTTTTATGAAGGTCTTTCTGAAGTTGCAACGACGACGTCAAAGCATTGGCGTAAAACTTGAGATCGTCAGCTTACGATGCGTGAGAAGAGAAAAAGATTGATGGTTAGTCTGCCACATATGCCAGAAAGAGAATAGGCCCCAGAACTGAGCCCTGAGGGACCCCGCTAGTAACAGGTTTAGTGGATGAAACGGAAGAGCCTACTCTAACGGAGAATTGACGATTGCTAAGAAAAGCCCTTATCCATTCCAGCTGACCACCCCTGATCCCCAGATGGCTTCTGCTGATGCGAAAAAGATCGCTAAGGTCCTTCCCAAATAGGCCGTTCATTGCACGATAGGTGATAATCAGATCTCCACGCTCACGACGCTCAGAGAATGGCCTCAAACCGAAAAGTTCAAGCCCTCCCCTCGTATGAAGGTCGAACAAAACCGAAGGGGAGTCTTGTCATTTTTCTCTGGACAGACTCGAGGAAGTTTTTATCTCGAACCAGGGATGGGTGCCAAACAGGACCACCGTGCTCAAGGATAGGTCGAACGAAAGACGTCTACAGTAACTTGCAAAGATTTGCGTAGGAGATAGCAAACGCGGTTCGCCTTCGATATAACATGGCTGACGTGAGCCGACCACGATGAGTCCTCAGAAATGATCACACCGAGGTAATTTTGTGATTGCGTGGACTGAATGCTCGAATCATCCATATAGTACCCGTACCGGGGTTTATTCTTGCCCAGATGTAACACCTTGCAGTTGCTTAGTTTTAGGGGAAGAAGCCATTCTCGAGACCTTCAATTTATGAAGGTCTTTCTGAAGTTGCAACGACGACGTCAAAGCATTGGCGTAAAGCTTGATATCGTCAGCTTACGATGCGTGAGAAGAGAAAAAGATTGATGGTTAGTCTGCCACATATGCCAGAAAGAGAATAGGCCCCAGAACTGAGCCCTGAGGGACCCCGCTAGTAACAGGTTTAGTGGATGAAACGGAAGAGCCTACTCTAACGGAGAATTGACGATTGCTAAGAAAAGCCCTTATCCATTCCAGCTGACCACCCCTGATCCCCAGATGGCTTCTGCTGATGCGAAAAAGATCGCTAAGGTCCTTCCCAAATAGGCCGTTCATTGCACGATAGGTGATAATCAGATCTCCACGCTCACGACGCTCAGAGAATGGCCTCAAACCGAAAAGTTCAAGCCCTCCCCTCGTATGAAGGTCGAACAAAACCGAAGGGGAGTCTTGTCATTTTTCTCTGGACAGACTCGAGGAAGTTTTTATCTCGAACCTGTAATGGGTGCCAAACAGGACCACCGTACTCAAGGATAGGTCGAACGAAAGACGTCTACAGTAACTTGCACCTGCTGATGGAGCATCCGATGAAAGATTTGCGTAGGAGATAGCAAACGCGGTTCGCCTTCGATACAACATGGCTGACGTGAGCTGACCACGATAGGTCCTCAGAAATGATCACACCGAGGTAATTTTGTGATTGCGTGGACTGAATGCTCGAATCATCCATATAGTACCCGTACCGGGGTTTATTCTTGCCCAGATGTAACACCTTGCAGTTGCTTAGTTTTAGGGGAAGAAGCCATTCTCGAGACCTTCAATTTATGAAGGTCTTTCTGAAGTTGCAACGACGACGTCAAAGCATTGGCGTAAAGCTTGATATCGTCAGCTTACGATGCGTGAGAAGAGAAAAAGATTGATGGTTAGTCTGTCACATATGCCAGAAAGAGAATAGGCCCCAGAACTGAGCCCTGGGGGACCCCGCTAGTAACAGCCTACTCTAACTGAGAATTGACGATTGCTAAGAAAAGCCCTTATCCATTCCAGCTGACCACCCCTGATTCCCAGATGATCTAGTTTATGCAGTAGAGGAACACGATCAAAAGCACTTGCGAAATCCAAATATAATATGTCTATAGGTTCACCACGGTCGATTGCTTTTATCCAGTCGTCCACGCACCTCAAGAGGCAAGTGACAATTGACCTACCCGGAAGGAAACCATGTTGTCTGCCAGGTATCACTCCATTATCCTGCATGAATGCTAACACTCGTTTGCAGACAATATTCTCTGCAATCTTGGATACAATAGGTAGGAGGCTTATTGGACGATCATTAAAAGCAGAAAGTCGATCTCCATTCTTGAATATTGGGGTTATTCTAGCTGTCCTCCAAACGGTAGGTAATGTAGAGGTCGTGAACGAAAAAGCCAAGATTTTGGTTAATGGATAACTTAATGCAGGGGCGCAGCTCTTGAGCAGTCTCGCAGATATATTGTCGACACCTGGAGAGGTAGAAACGCCAAGCGAAGCTAGATAGCTCAGCACTTCCTCCTCAGAAAACTCGATTGATTCCAGCGACTGAAGGGCACGGGGTAATCGGACAAGTGAAATTTTTATTTCTCGACATAACCTAACTAAAAAGTCTAGTTGTTGTTAGCCATCTAGAATAGTTAAGGAATCCAGGTTCTATATTAGCTAAATCAGAAGTAAATATACCAGTACTGATAGCGGTCATAATATCGTATAGATACTTTTGGTCAGCACTCTGCTCTGTCTTAGTAATTTCAGGTAATATTGTGGGTATAACGGAGAATGCGACTATCGGCATTGTTTGACAATTTTGTAATTGAGATCCAATGGCACCTGAAAAGCATTTCGGCCCTGTAGTTTTTCCATCTAACTGTAATAACAAATGTCGCAGTGGTAATTCATTAGAATGCAACTGGCAGAAAAACCACTGTAATGGTCTGTTTAGCTCTTCTTCCATCAGACGAATAACGCCACCTTTAAAACCTGTATTGACTACTGTTCCATCGCAGCCAACAACAGCTATTTCACTCAGCTTTACCTACTTAGATTTTAAGAGAGAAATTTAATTGTCTTTAATACCTTTAGCAGTCCCCGACTCACAAGTGACATGCCCGAAATAGTTGCTTCCTGGTTCTGATAAAATGACATAATGATCTTCTATCTGTCGTTTTCTTAAAATTTCCCTTCTTTCTCAATACGAACCAAGGACTTAGCCTTCCTGCCATCAAAATATAAACCGAGAAGCATTTTATTGCAGTCCGTTTCTTGTAAAGTTAATCTGACCTTAGTTCTTTCAAAGCGCAACTTTGAACGATCATTGACACGACTTGGATCGTTTGGGGAAATAATGCCAACATCTTTTAAGACAGAAGAAGCTATAATAGCAGCGGCTCTATCAGATATTCCAGTACGATCACAGGCAAGGGCTAATGATGGTAAGTTTAACCTCTTTTTTTTCTGAGGTAGTGAACCTTTTAGTTTGACCTGTTCTGAGTTTTCATGGTAAGGACTAGAAGATAATACGGGTGAGTTAGCGCATGAACTGCTGCTTTCGATTGAAGAATCATCGCTAAAAGAACGGGAACAACAAGGTTTGTCAAAATAGTTTACCTCTCTGTTCTGCGATAACCTTTCTTCTTTTCTTCCTTGTTTCTTCTTGTTTTTCTCAGTTGCAATTACATCTATACCGCCTATCATCATTTTTCTGTCTGTTCTTTGGTCAATTAAGGAACTTGCTTCCTCCTTGAGAACACGACTATCTTTTACACAGTTACAATCACATATAACTTTGCATTTGCAACTGTTAACATCAAACAGTCTATGGGACTCTGATATAAATGTATTAATCTTTTCTTGGTATTTAACATTAGTTTCTATATTTGTCGTGGTAAGCACGAATCAGTTGTAGAACTCTTTTTACACTCACAATAGGCAGCGACGATTTTTGCCATATTTTTATAACTTCGTGAGCCAATCTTTCAGATATTTCATGAACTGTTGGCTCTTTTGTTGTTTTATCAGGCTTCAACTCATGTTTTATGAACAGATAATTCTTGATAGCATCGTTATAAGTTGGTAATTGCGATGCTGGTAACTTTTGCGGAAAACCAAATCGATGATAGCTCGTTGTTTTTCGTGTTTTAACTTGAGACATATTTCTGCAAACAATACAAATAATAAATACTCTAATATTACAGTCAGGAATTAAACCACAAGCATAAAATATGAAAAATCACTACTAACAATATATGTCACAATCCCAGTTAAAGATAAACTAACACAATTTGATGTACGCATGTTCCTACCGGTAATAACTGTCGCTCAGGAGTTTTATAAAATGTTTGCGATGTTTTGAAAAATTTTGGGAAAACTCATAATTTGCCTATATTTTTCAGAACTTTATGACGATGGGGGCACCTTGAATCATAGCATAAGCCAACTGATTTTTTTTATTCTTAATGTTGACCTAAAATAGCAACTTTTTACAGGTATACCGAAGCGATACAACATAAAAAATTAAATCGCTCCATCCTAATATATATGCATTTAGAAGTAACTAATCGCTTTATTGTTAATCATGCGAATCATAATTATTATTAAAAAATAATCGTTATTTTCATTGTAGTGCTAAGTGATATACGATGTTTCTTGTTTGATTACCTGGTGCATAGACAAACAAACCTGATGGTTTTCCAACACGGGAACAGGCAACATACAATTGGCCTTGTGAGAAACATGGGTTTTCCAAATTAATACCACAAACGCTTAGTGATTGCCCCTGGGACTTATTTATGGTCATATCAAAAGCAAGCCGCGCTGTAGTCGTTTAAACTCAAATGGCACATCAGTCGGAATCATTGGGATACACGGTATTAGAACATCTTCTCCTATATACTTTACTTTCAGTATAGTTGCTTCTATCACATTGTTCAGTAATTTTTTTTATCGCTAACCGTGTGCCGTTACAAAGACGCGGTTGCTTTGATATTATAACTACCGATCTAACCTTTAATTGAAGATTGTGA
This sequence comes from Cryptolaemus montrouzieri, assembly GCA_013387265.2. Classification (NCBI taxonomy): domain Eukaryota; kingdom Metazoa; phylum Arthropoda; class Insecta; order Coleoptera; family Coccinellidae; genus Cryptolaemus; species Cryptolaemus montrouzieri. The sequence goes on from JABFTP020000062.1 coordinate 70,668,598, forward strand.
GGTGACAATCCTAGCAAATCCAGTGAGTTTAAGAATTCCGGTGAATAGTTGACTACATCATCTTGGTTAGTAACTGAATCAACTGATGTAGATCCATGATATAAATGAGATAAAAAAACACAAGGTTTAACTTTAATCTACACTTTTTTGAAAAAATTCGACGACGTTTCGCTGACACAGCAGCTTTATCAAGAATGAAAAACAGAATGAAGAGTATGGTATTATAAACAAATCGTAGAACAAGTTGGATGAATAACAGGAAAATCCACACCGAGCCATTTTACAGTTAATATGGAAGGTAATAAAAACTAATTAAACATGTTAAGTAGGGGTGAATAATTCACATCTACCTGCTCATTCAAAAGCTTGTCCGAATGTTTGTATCTATTTATTTCTAATGCTTCTAGGAGATCTAATTTTGAACTTTTGATTTTATATATAATATGTCAAAGTTTTCATTGAATGAATGGTTTTCTTTTATTAGGTGGTTTGAATAATTTGAATCAGATTTATTTTTATCGAAGCTACGTTTATGTTCAGATGTTCTTATGCCAAAACTCCTATAGGTCCTACCGATATAAATTTTATCACAAGAACCGCAATTGAGTTTATAGATTCCTGATTTACTTGATTTTTCAACACTATAAACTCAATTGCGGTTCTTGTGATGAAATTTATATCGTTGGACCTATAGGAGTTTTGGCATAAGAACATCTGAACATAAACGTAGCTTCGATAAAATAAATCTGATTCAAATTATTCAAACCACTTAATGAAAGAAAACGATTCATTCAATGAAAACTTTGACATATTACATATAAAATCAAAAAGTTTAAAATTAGATCTCCTAGAAGCATTAGAAATAAATAGATACAAACATTCGGACAAGCTTTTGAATGAGCAGGTAGATGTGAATTATTCATCCCTACTTAACTTATTTAATTAGTTTTTATTACCTTTCATACTAACTGTACAATGGCTTGGTGTGGATTTTCCTGTTATTCATCCAACTTGTTCAACGATTTGTTTATAATACCATACTCTTCATTCTGTTTGTCATTCTTGATAAAGCTGCTGTGTCAGCGAAACGTCGTCGAATTTTTTCAAATAAAGTGTAGATTAAAGTTAAACCTTGTGTTTTTTTATCTCATTGATTTATATATCCTAGATTCGCCTGTGATTTGTTCTTGAATTTTGAAATTTAATTCATTTACATCTATGTTTTTTGCAGCGAATATAGCTCGTTCGCCCAACCAATCATGGTTTCTGTAATTTAGAGAATTATCTGGAAACACTTTCTGAGTAAGTTCATTTTTTGATGGAGTTAACTGACAAACACTTTGAGGAAAGTTGGTGCAGCCAGTCAACATCTCTATAATCATTTCATGTATTCAGTGTTTGAAATCAGTTAGTTGGCACTTTGTTTCTGTTGTAAGCACAAATAAAAGATTCAAGTTTTGTGATTCGACCATGGAAAGACGACATTTGACTAGAGAAGAGATGTTACGAGCCGTTGGCATGTTCCAAGCGGGGAGCTCACAACGGATTCTGGGAAGTAGTCCAAGCGTCATAAACCGTTTATGGTCGCGTTTCAATGAAACAGGTAGTGTAAAAGAACGCCATACAGGTCGTTTCAGGATTACTACAGTCGCCCAAGACCGATTTTTGGTTTTACAAGCCAGAAGAGATCGTACTACCACAGCATCTCAATTAGCTCAAGAGCTATCACGAGTTCATAGTGTACAAATTTCCGACCAAACTATGAGAAATCGACTGCACGAAGGTCAACTCCACTCCAGACGTCCTTTAAGAGTTCCACAACTGACTCATGAAAATCGCGCTGCTCGTTTAGCTTGGTGCCAAGAACACGTAAACTGGGATCAAGAGAGGTGGGCCACAGTTCTCTGCAGTGATGAATCTAGATTTAGTTATTATCCCGATCCGGGAAGAATTCGAATATAATAATAAGCAAAACCGTCTCCAGCATGCTCGAGAAGTTGTTAGACAGGGAGGCGGATCGGTGATGTTTTGGGGAGGTTTACGCCTTGGTGGAAGAACTGACCTCGTTTTCATACAGAACAACCTCACGGGATATTCTTACGCAAATGAGATAGTTTTATCTGTAGTGGTACCGTATCTCCAAACAATGAGTCAAAATCCACTCTTCCAACAAGATAATGCCCCTCCTCATCGTGCAAGAGTTGTCTTGAACGTTCTTGAAGAGAATGATATCGATCTTCTACCGTGGCCATTCTGCTCCCCAGATCTGAATCCCATCGAGCATGTGTGGGACACCCTAAAAAGAAATCTCCTGCGTCAAAACGTCTTCCATCATGAACAGGAGCTTCGATTAGCAGTTCAAGGGGCTTGGAATGACTTAGGCCAAAATGTAATAGACAATTTAATATTGAACCTTCCGCGACGATGCCAAAGTGTCATTAATAACAGAGGTGGACCTTCTGGGAAAAATATAAGTGCTTCCATATCGTTTCGAAAATATTAGTTCAGGATTTTTTTTGTGTTTTACCAAATTTCGTCATTTTCAAATTTCAATTTTTTTTTTATAATAGGTGCTTTGGAGAAGTCAAATATTATTTTGTTCTCTTGAGAATACATTATATAAATACATCCTAACAAAAACCGAAAGATTTCTATAAATTCGAATCATCAAATTCATATTTTGAAGATATTGGTAAGTGTTCCTAGACTTTTTGAGGTGTTTATAATAGCAATAAAGTTAAAACAGACTCTACGTTTTAGTTGAAAAACGTTTGTATGGGAGAAAGAAAAGGGTTGTTTCTAGGTTTTTTCCGGCAATTATTCGAATTTTTCTTGCCGTAAAAACCATCCTTGAACTTCAACGAACATTAAAAAAAAAGAATTGGCCAAATTGGTCCAAGCGATGTTGAGTTATGCGTTAACACATTTTGCGATTCATTTTTATTTTATAGATATATTTTTTGAATTATCAGCTTCTTGGATACTCGTTAAAATGACGAAAACTGATTCACATGGCCCTCAGACATAATAGTTAATCATTACTGTGATCTTATGACCATTTTTCAATATTTATATGAAGCTGAATTTCGAAATGTTCCATTTCATCGGTATTTTACTTCGAAATCAAATGACATATGTTTTTCTATATAATTATCTTAAAGGATGCTGATAACTTGTAATATATTCTCAATGTTGTCATATGACCTATTCTCCTTGAAAGATTCTTGTTGAATTTATTGGTCTTTGTGGTGGGTTGGCTTCACCCCAATTTTCAGATTCGTCGAGAGTCCCTTAGCAACTAGAAATGAAAATCTAAATCTCAATTAGGGATGCCAACAACTAGGCCTCTCATAAACGTTGAATCCTGGAGATCAAGTTTTATGATTGTTAATCCGGTTCTGTGTTGAACCATATATGGGATAATATAATGTTCTGTGTAGGTAGCTCCTAGATTCTTAATTATAAAGCTTACATAATCTGAGGTTGAAGAATAATATCACAACTAAATTGCTTTTTGGGTTTGTTGATGATTGAAAATGTTTATTTCTAACTTTCTATATAGATGGTTGAACAAAATTATGGAATATTCAAAATTATGCAGCGAATTTCAGGGAAAATCGCTGGAATATTTGAATTAATTAACAAGTTATGTAATTTTTATCATATGATAAGTAGTTTAACATCAGTTGTTTACTAGATTTCATCTTCAATTAATTAGAGTTCCACAAAGAGCGGATCTTAAATAGAATATTTTTTGAGAAATTTCAGTTATATCTTGCATGAAATTTCATTTCTCTTGGATTACAAGAAGGATGGAAACAACCCTCACCTTTTTATTTTGAAATGGTGTGCCTCAAGTTTCACATTTGGGTCCCCTACTGTTTATTTATACATATAAGCGAGTCGTGTTATTTACACTTTTTAAAACTCAAAAATAGCTAAACCGATTTCGCTGAATATTGGTGGGGAGGTAGCTTGTTTGTTTGTTTTTCCTTTAACGTGCTCTATTTTTGCCTTTCGGCTAATGACACGCCGGGGAATTCTGTCACCTCACTAACCCGGGAATTTTGCCGAACCCCTCTCGTGTCGAGGGAAGGGATCTTTAATGTCCAACACATCTCTGTTAGACAGGACCGACAGCTTTACATCTCCTCCGAAAGATGGACACTCAAGCGATTCCCAGAATCCGAAGAATCGCACCGACTTTGTGGGGATTGAACCCAGGTAACTCTGCGTAGGAGACGAGCATCATATCCCATACGCCACCGAGCCGGCTAGGGAGGTAGCTTAGAACCAGGAGACAGACATGATGATAATATCATTTATTTGCTGTTATAAACTCATAATATGGCGTACAGCGTGTCAAGGTTTAAATTAATAATAAATAAAATATCAATTGAAATACTAAACATAAAAATAAAACACAATAAAGAAAGAACAATATGTCATCATTACATGTAGAGAATGCACAACAAAACCAACAAAAACTCATCAGAAACCACTTAGGTCGTACTCATCAAGAGCGTAATATGGATTTTCCAACAAATAGTGACTCATCCTAGTTATCAGTCTTTCTGAGGCCATTTCCTAGCTTCCCAGGGAATGTGGTTATAGATCCGTATAGTCATGTACGGTGCACTTTTTTGAATATAAGACAACTCGGTATGCGGTGGCCTTATATCATCTCTCCCTAGCGTTTCATATTTATGGGAACCCTCCTTGAACAGATCCCTGTTACGTACAACAAACATTACTGACTCATAAACATAGACTAATTACTGTTGGTATCCGCCTCCCTCAAAATGCTGCCTACAGCTTTCCAAGTAGTTGAGGTTCAAAATCGATCTCAAGCATCTCAGGCTAGTTTCCCCATATAACAATGCCATATCCCAATCGGCTCTCAACATATGCCAGATATGCTAGGATGGCTCTTTTTTCATTCATATGAGCTGACAGAAAACGCAAGGCAAAAATGTACCTAGACAAATCCTTCGCTAAATAGTCAATATCACAACTCCAAGTGAGTCTGTGATCCAACTCAACACCACGAAACCGAAAAAGGTGACAACTGCGCCTTTCTGGTAAGTATATGTTACTTTTTAACCTCTTTGGCATAATTGAATTGTATTATTTTCGTTTTCTTTGTGTTAACCTCAAGGCTGTTGCTACAGAACCATCCATGAAGCTCAGACATTGCGTTTGTTACTTACTGGGCTATAGACAAAGGATCTGAAAGCATCATTGACGTGTCATCAACATGCTGCACTATTGCCTCAGAGATTGCTCCAAGTAAATCATTTACGTAAACAATATATAGCAGAGGTCCCAGAATAGACCCCTGAGGCACACCTTTAATAGTAGATATAGTCTTCGAAGCAATAGGCTCACCGGATGTTGGGTGATTTTCAACTACACGTTGAGTACGTACTGTGAGAAAAGATCTAATCAAATTCAATGGGATATTCCTAATTTCGAGTCTGTACAGTTTCTCCAGCAGCAAATCGTTGTTAACAGTGTCGAACGCCTTGGTAATATCTAAACACATAGGAGCCGTTACTTTTCCTTTATTTAAGCTATCTACAACAAATGATATTGCTTGGTATATGGCTCTTATGGTTGTTTCCCCAATGAAAAACTTATATATTTCGAAAAAATCAATTATTCTGTTATAAATAAATTTTCCAAAAATTTTATCCATATTATTCAAAATAGCAATGGACCTATAATTTTCCATTTTTTCCCCTTTCTTGAATATGGGCTGACTTTAGCTGTCTTTAGTGCCTCAGGATAGACCCCACTACACAACACAAGATTCAAAAAGTGTGCCAGTACGCAAGAAATCTCTTCAGCAACAAATTTCAGGACAGCTACCGGTACACCATCCATGCCAACAGATTTTATGTTCTTCAAGGATCCACAGTAACCACTTCACCTGGCTCTACATCTCTTAGCACCAAACTATTGCACAAACTGAAGACACTACAGTCTCTATCAGATGACTGCCTCTTTCGGCCTTCTGCTGGCGGTGAAGGGGCTCCAACAAACATTCCATTCATCTGATCCAGTATCTTCTCACAGTCAGCGGTCCCCTCCCTCCGTAACTCACTCAATATAGATGCTGCCTTGTTTGCTTGTTAGTGTAAGTTCTGATTAAAGTTGCTGAGCTTTAATTCCTTGAGTTAACTATATAATTCTCATTGTGTAACTTTTTCGCTCTACGAACCACCTGTTTATGAATTCTATCATAAGCTCTACAGTACTCCTCAGTAACTTGCCCAAGTTTCTTCATTTGTAATAGCTTCAACTTCCGCCTCGAGGAAATTCGTCTACCTAACGTTATCCACTGTTTTTGTTTGTTTGAGTGGACGTTTTGAATGTGAAAATCCGATCACTAGCTGATTGAGAAAGCAAGAATCAGTTTGGGCATCATGTGGAGACAATTAACAACTACAACACACTACAACAACTACAAGTCCACAGTGCGCTTCAGAAATTAATGAAAATATTGTCAATGAGTGAACCATATTCTTCAACTTTATATATTGTCTGCGTCAGGTTATATGAGTTTAAGACGTCCAAAAAAGCATTTTCTAAGGGCATAGTTCCTATCAAAATGAATATTCAAATCCCCGCACAATGCAACTTGGTATCCCTTGAATTTTTTCAAGACGTTCATTTACAGTATCCAGGAACATGACTGTATTACCCGACGGAGGTCTATTTCTGCTTATGACAATCATTTTGAGCTTTGTACTCACTCCTGCTGAAAGTTCCACATGATTACTAATGCTCAACTGTTTCATTTCAGATTCCTCCTTCTCTTCACAACCAGCAGCCGCAAAGACACACGATACACCATATGAATCAAATCTAAAAAAGTGAGAAATAAGTTCATAACCCTCCAAATGTACACCCTGCAACTCATCTACCGGAAACCAGTGCTCTGTGAGCCATAATACCTGTGGTACCTCTTCAAGATCATTCAGGTAGCCCTCCAGGTCCAGTATTTTGTATTTGAGTGATTGTATATTGAGATGCTATAAATGTATATACTTGTCCTGCTTATCCTTATCATTGAAATTCAAAATGTTTGTGTTACCCTCGGAACTCTGTAATTTCATATCCAATAATGATCCATTATCATTACTTATGTTCTCTCACTAAACCTCCCACCCCTGTCGTTTCGGACCTAATGCAATGGAACTGAATTACCATTTTAATATAATTGCACATCTAACTTTCCAATTATTTTCGCGCGTTTGCCTGCTGGTACTTACGGTCTTAATTTTCTTTCATGATCTCCCTCATAACCCTTGAAGCTTCCTCCAACTTGCGCTCGTTACGCATCACATCTTTCATCATCCCCGCGCACCCCAGATGTTGGTCAAAAATCCGCCAAAACTCCCGTCTTTGAACATTCCATCGACTGCAGCTGGTGATTATATGCTGTGTCTTTAACAGTGCATGAACAACAGCTGCTAGATTCTGTCTTCCCTATTATTTTCCTAAACACCTCAAAAAACCGTGTTGGGTAAGTATTTGAGTCATTCAGTAATCTACTCTTCGGTGACGGGATTCCAGCCAAACTGTCAGATTGGGAATAAGCTGTCTCGTCCAGTTTGCGTCTTCTTCGGACTCCTCCCATCTTCTCTGTCATATTCCTATCATCCTTTTGCGACATTGTCTCTTCACTCCTCGCTGATTTCCCTGCTGATGCTGCCGCAATCTCTTCTTTCCCTCTGTCATCAGGTCAATGAGAAGCGTCCCTGAAATTACTTGCGTACACCGTGCGATATGCGGAGCTAATACTCAGTCACACCTGTCTCTACGTTCTAACTAGCTGGTTTACGTATTTCTCGACTTTGAGTGCTCCAGTCCATACAAGGGCGGCGTACAAGCCTGTGTTATGAGCCACCGAGCTGAATAGGCGTCTCCTCTCCTGCCTCGGCCCCCCTACGTTGGCATAAGTCTGGCCACGGCAGCAGTCTTCATTGCCATATTCGCTGCGGCGTTCCTTACCTGAGGGCCCCATGTTAGACCCTTGTCCATCATTACTCCATGTATTTGCCTGTCCTCTTTATTTCTATATTGGTTCACCATAAGCGGACTGTCGGGGCTTGCCACTTCCTCGGACCTTTCAGGCAAATCACTTCAGTCTTCTGGTACGCCAATTCTAGGTCCATCTCTTCCATCATTGAGCCTATTGCCGAGCAGACCCCTCTCATCTTATCCTGAAAATTCTAAATAAACGACGCTCCCACTATTAGGGCGTACGCCGTTGGGACCACTCAGGGGCACTCCTTTTTTTGTTGCAATCTTCGATCCATAAAGACAATACTACTTTCATTTTTTCTATTGCTGAATCACAAGCAATCTTCGCTGAATGTGAAGTTGAAACTATAGACAACCTTATTCTACCTCCAAATTTTTTATTAATCGTTCAATTGATTCGTTAACATTGAATGAACGTGATATGTATGCAAACGACTCTTCAAGGCGTAAACGATCAAGATTTCTATTTTCACTTCAAGCGGTAACACTGATTTTTTTCGTATCGAAACTCGTTTTTCAATTTTTTCAAGGCGACATTATAAATGGGGAAGGCAACGGTAGAAACGTACTTCTCTATCACAATTTTTGTAAGGAATGGAAAAATGAAACAATAAAAAACGCAAGGCGGCTCTTACCAAAGAACGGAACGTCTAACAAGTGGCATCTAATAATATACTTTTTGCATTGAGTATTAACGTCGCTTTACTTAAACATTCAGTTTCTTTACATCATCAAAAACACCGACAGCGGTGAAGGCGGCTTATGTCAAAGGAAAAGCCGAACCAATGCAGCGGCGATAACATTTATTAGTAATAAAAAGGTCTATTTTACTTCTTCATTAGTCCATTTGAAAACACATTTACAAAGGATACGAAATCCTATTCATTAATACATATGTATATACCGATGTACTGATTAGATCCGCGAATGAAAAAATCTTTAGCTCCAAATATAGAAAATCGGTCGCATTTTTTTTATCCGCGAATAATGAAGACGCGAATGTAGGAAGCGCGAATGAGCTTTTCCTGTAATGTCCTGTCAAAATTCGAGGAAATGAAAATGCAGATAACAATATTACCTGTAAGTGTTCACAACAATGTTGAATACCGACTTATATAGAACTTACAGTAGTCTACGTTTGAAATTTGCGCCCAATATCACAAAAAACGCAAAAGTAATTAGCATAAAATAAAAGTTTCGTTTGAAGTTTGAACCTTCTGTATCTCAGAAACAAAGCAGTGGCTGAAATTCCAATGATATGTTCTATTAACTGTCCTGAACAGTGAATCACCCTGTATATTTCTGTCATAAAAGAAATCTTTGTAATGCACATACTTTTTCCAGGGATTGAAAGAGATGAAGTTATGGTTGAATAAGTAATAAGCAAATGCATTGACAAAGGATTAGTTCCATGTTATTCCTTTGTCCTCTGAAAGTGAAGGGGAAGTTAAAACTTTGAGGAGGGTTAGTAAAAGGACAAGGACGCTTGTATTGCGCCGGCGTCGGCATCCCATGTGTTATCGATTCAAGATGCTGTTTCCTCCTGTTGGTTGATTCTATGAATGAAAAATATTATCAAAGGAATAAAGTCAAACAAAAGCCTGTCAGATAATATGTACATGGAAATTCTTTCCTGCAACTACCACATGGGTCAAAAAGTTACTGGACTAACCAATGAAAATACAATTTTTTCTCAAAATTCGAATTTATTCTTCTACACGAAATCGAAAATTCATTCAGAGATGATGAAGAATCCAGCAGCCTAAAATGATTGAGAAAAGTCGACATGAAGATTGTACTCATATAAAGTAAAAAAAATGAAATAATGAAAAATGTAAAACTTTTAGAAAAACTCCAAATAATATAATTTACAAAAAATACCGCGTACAAAGACGTAAATCAAATTCACTTCTCAAAATTACAAATAGAAAAATACCTCATGAACCACGTAATAAACAAATTTCAGGACATAAATTTTTCGTTAGATTCACAGATTTGACAAACACCCATTTTTCAGAGGAGGGAACGAAATTAGTAAGTAAAGCGTAAAATTTTAGAGAAACTTGGTGTAGACAGCGAAATTGCTTTCAGAAATATTTATGATAATAAACGGCACAAATTAAATGTCAAACTTTCAAATTACTTAAAAATAAACTTTAAGGGGTTCCAAAGATTGAATCAAGATCAACATTTTTACCAAAGTAGTTAAAGGTACGAGACTAGTCTGAAAAGTTTCCGGCAATTACGTGAAGATGCACGGCCCTCTTAATGCAAGGCCGAAGCTGCTCATGTGGCAACAGCGCGTGACGTCACACTAACAGGGTTAGTTGAAATTGAACTAGCACAGAGTTTATATGGCGCGGGTATTTTAAATTGAATTCGCATGCATTTAAATGATACTATAATATAAGTACAGTAAGAAGTTTCCGTTTTTTTGGAGCATTCAGTTGACTAATAGAGTTAATTTTTACTTTAGTAAAATTATTTAGCAACATGTTTTCAATATATTATTGATAACATCCTTACTCTGTAAGCCACAAACACAGTTATATTAATATATTTGAGAGGATAGCCTGGTGTTGAAGAGAGTAAAATCAAAACTTTCAATTGTTAATTGAATGAGGAGTTTACGTTTATTCCGCATTTTAGAAAATCCATTTCAAATTTTTCGATGTTAAATGATTGATTACATAATATATATGCTTACCAAGTAAAAGCACTGTATCCGATGAAATAGAAACCCCTTCCCTATTCAAATCATTTGAATATTTGAAATTATCTGAATCATCCTCAATTTGTGTCTGCGCTTGTGTTATAAAATTCGTGCACATTTCACAGAAAACAAGTTTATTTTTCATTTTAAAAGACGCATTCAAAAAGATCTTTAATATTTTTCACCAGATTTGTAACGTTGAGTTGAAGTTCATCACATCCCTTAATTGACTTGTATCTAGTTAATATTTTTTTCTAACTGCGACCATCTCTTAATTTTGCCACCACCATTAAGAATCCAATCCAAATCTTCTTTAGATATATAACAGTTGTTTGTACATACCACTATACTCAAACTATCTTGCACTTTAATACAGACAGGTAACGTTGGCATATTTTCCAAATCAACCTGATAAAAACACTTAAAACTTCACACTTCCACTGTTGTAAATCCAGTTTTTACCTAAAATTGTCTAAGAACACTGTAAACTCGTTGATAATGTCTCCACACAGCAATTGTTCGTTTTCCTGGTCCTCTCCTTGTAAGAACATTTCCTTTCGAAAAGCAGGGTCTTTCTGTACTTCTAGCAAATTTCTTGGTTATATAAGAAGGTAAATTAGGAAATAATGTGGGAACTGCCCCAGGTACCAGTACATACCTCGATCTAGAAATAACTCTTTTCTGGCCTGTCGAATCCACATGCTTCTCTTCTTTTCAAATAAAATTAGGTGCAAAATGTTTTCACAAACAATAGAGTTTTCACCAGGAGTCCAGTTTCATGTGGGAATGTTTTTCATCCAAGTATTCCTCAGCAAGTCATCCTTTGGAAAATTGAACACTGATACTTTTTCGTTTTGCCATTTATAATTGCTTTTACAAGCTGGTACTACACAAGTATTCGGCATTTTTAGAGTCTCGAAACGAAAACTGAACAGAACTAGGGAAACACCATATACAGATGAATAGCACCTGTTTATTCAAAACTTAAAGTGATGTTCTACTCAAATGAATACAGTTCGCAATGAAAACTGTATATTGTTTAAACAATGCTTAAAACTTCCGAAAACGAATAAAATACGAAATATCTTTAACGTGCTTCAACCAACTGTAAACAATGGCCCGCATGATGCGCACTCGGTACGTGCTGTCAATAGCCCTGCTAGCATTGTTGCCAATTCTCAACAACTCCGGCCTTTCATAGAGAGGGCCGTGGAAGATGGCAGCACTAGGAAGCTAGTGAATTTTCATTGTTCATCTGTTGACAGTTACTATTGTATTCCAAGTTTCAGCCAGATTGGTCACGCAGTTGTTATGGAACAGTCGTTTGAGTGAATTGATCTGAATGTTTTTGTGAAAATGGACAAAATCGAGTATCGAGTTGTCATTAAATATTTTATTTCCAAAGACAGTACGCCTATGTAAATTAGAGATGCGTTGGATTCTGTATATGGGCATTCTGCACCATAATTTAACACACTGAAATTTTGGGCATCTGAATTTAAACGTGGACGTAAGACCTTGATCGTTCGGGACGTCAAAAAACTGCAACATCGCCAAAGCTCCCCAAATGGTGCTAGACAACCGCCGAATTAAAGTGAGAGAGATAGCAGCAGATGAAACTTGGACACACCATTATGCGTCAGAAACAAAAATAAAGTCTATACAGTGGAAACTGGTTCCAAAGAAAGCAAAAACTGTTATTTCGGCTCGGAAAGCGATGACGACGATGTTTCATGGATTAGTGATGGAATTTTTTCAATCGATTATCTTCAAGAAGGAAAAACAACATCACAGGAGCAAATTACGCATCATTACTGGACGAGATAAAGGCAAAATTTGCAGAGGAACAGTCATATTTACAGCGGTGGGCATGGCGAAAACCAACGAATTAGGGTTTGAACTGCTTGACCATCCGCCTTACTCAATAGATATAGTTCCCTCGTCTAAAAATTGCTCTCGGAGGACAGATATTTTCGTCAAATGATGAATCACAGTATTCAGAAGAAATGTGTTGAACCTATCTTGGGTCGGAAACTTCTCAGACCTCCCTCGTAATACAGTAGTAGCACTGAACAAAACTGACTACATTTCTAAGACGGAAGACTTTTTAACTCTGAAAATCTATCTAAAATTTCTTTGCGTTCAACTAATCAATTTCGAAATAAAATTGAGAATTAATTAAAAGATATTAAACTTTTATTGCATGACGTCACCAAGATCAAACTTATAGTAAATAAACCACTAGTTCCCTAATTATATTCACTAATTAAACTTCCTAAGCCAGGATACCCTGTTAGGCCAGTTATTTCTTATATTTCAGCTCCCGCAGTTGAGATATCTGATTTGATAAAACAATATTGTCAATTTAAACCCAAACGCTGTATCAAAAGTTCCTATAAATTAATACACACAACCAAATTTATATGGAATCACTCGGTATTTCACATTATTGATTGTTTTTAACCATGGATCTTTGACCGCTTGTGAAAAATGGAGTTTTTTGTTGAAACTGGGTAGTATAATAAGAAATATTGAATTATCACCATATGTTCGGGATATTGTACCCAATCGTCACTGAGATTTGAAACTGAATTTTAAAATTTAATTATAAATTGAAAATGCCTTACGTTAGATTGTCCGATGTGCAGAGGGGTCGAATAATTGCTCTCGTTGAAGAAGGGGTGACACAGAGGGATATAGCGGCGACAGTGGGGGTATCACAGTCGGTGATTTCAAAAACCTACGCCCGATACGTGGAGCTACAATCTGTGCAAAATAGGCCTAGAAGAAGTCGTAGGAAGATCACTTCTGAAGAACAAGACAGCTTTTTATGCCAAATTGCAAGAAGAGACCCTAGTGCGTCGCACCCCATACTCCAAAGGCAATTTCTGGAACCAACAGGCATCAGTGTATCAGTCGAAACGATATGTCAAAGACTTCGTTCAAGGGTTTTATACATCAGAAGGCCGTTAAGAGTTCCAGAGCTAACCAGACAACAAAAAATTAACAGAGTTAATTAATGTATCGAGCACCAAAATTGGAATATTGAGAATTGGCGAAATGTCCTTTTTTCGGATGAGACCAGAAATGGTGTTTATTAGATGACCGTCGGATTCGGGTTTTAAGGCGTCGTGGAAGATAAGCTAGACTCCGAGCAGCAAGACAAATTCCGAAATACCACGGGGGAGTGTGATGTTTTGAACTGGCATTATGCTGGGAGGCAAAACAGATTTGATTTCGTTTCCTGCGAGTGTAACGGCTAGAAATTATGTGGACCTAAAACTGGAGTCCATAGTGAGACTCTGGCGAGGTGCGAATTTCACTTTTATGCAAGATAATGCTCCTCCGCATACCAACAATCTCGCGCAACATTATCTTGAAATAGAGGGAAGCACTAGTTTGGACTGGCCAGCTTGCTCTCCAGACCTAAATCCTATTGAACATTTATGGGATAATCTCAAAAGGAAAATCAAATCGTGCTAGGATAATCCAAGAACCCTACAACAGCTCATCCAAGAATATCACCCCAGAGGAGGTCGAAAACCAAAGCATGCCTAGACGGATTTGGGCTTGTATCAGGACAAGATGAGGTAATACAAGCTACTGATTTCGAGAAAAAACACCTACTCCGTGTGAAAACACTTTTCATTTTTTTTACGACATGCGGAAAGGGTCTCTCATTTTCTTTTACTTGTTTCTTTCTCAAAATAAACCTTAATTTATTTCTTTTTTCAATTGAAATATCTCAAGAAGGATCAATTCTAACAATCCTTCTAAATTTCCAAAATCCCTGAGGTAATATTCAAAATATCGGGTGATTCCATATAAATTTGGTTGTGTGTAGATCAAATACGAAATATACATCCTCTTCATAACGTCAAATTAGCTTCTTTTCATGTCAATAACTTATTTCCAAGATCCCTCCTGAAGATCCCATCGATAATGAAAAAGGATGGAACTTAATAACGTGAACCCTTGAATTCAACAAAAAATATGGTTGTTATTAGATATGTGTGTACAACAAAATTACTTTGTTTTTTAGTCTTCATTTTACCATTAGGACGAGGATCTTATTAGGAAATCCTCAACCAACAGAAATTTTCGTGGATACATAATATTTTAGTTAAACATTTTTCAAATGAGTTTTGGTATCATTGTATATTTTGCTGATATACTAAAAGCTTTCCACCTTGGATGGAAGTGCAACTGCAAACTATTTTCTATTTAATATTCCACATTTTGTAATAAAATATTCCTATACTTCAGATATAGATGTGATATACACACAATCAAATTTATATGGAATCACCTGATATTTTGAATATTACTTCAAGGATTTTGGAAATTTCGAAGGATTGTTAGAATTGATCCTATTTGAGATATTTCAATTGAAAAAGAAATAAATTAAGGTTTATTTTAAGGAAGAAACAAATAAAAGAAAATAAGAGACTCTTTCCACATGTAGTAAAAAAATTGAAAAATGTTTTCTCACGGAGTGTTTTTTCTCGACCTCAGTAGCTTGTATTACCCCCTCTTGTCCTGATACAAGCCTGAACCCGTCTAGGCATGCTTTGGATTAGGTTTTTGACCTCCTCTGGGGTGATATTCTGCAACTCTTCTGTGTGACTTGGATTGGTTATTGTGGAGTTCTCTGATTATCTTGGCGCGATCCAATTTTCCTTTTGAGATCATCCCATAAATTTTCAATAGGATTAAGGTCTGGAGAGAAATCTGGCCAGTCCAAAATAGCGATTCCCTCTGTTTCAAGATAATGTCGCGCCAGGTTGCTGGTATGCTGAGGAGCATTATCTTGCATAAAAGCGAAATTTTCACCGTGGGCACCTCGCCAGAGTCTCACTTTGGTCTCCAGCATTAGGTCCACGTAGTTTTTAGCCGTTACACTCGCAGGAAACGGAATCAAATCTGTTTTGCCTCCCAGCATATGCCACCCCAAAACATCACACTGCCCCCTTGGTATTTCGGAATTTGTCGTGCTGCTTGGAGTCTAGCTTGTCTTCCACGACCCCTCAAAACCTGAATCCAGCAGTCATCTGATCGAACACCAATTCTGGTCTCATCCGAAAAAGAACATCCCTCTAATTCTCAATATTTCAATTTTGGTGAGCGATACACCAATTAAGTATGTTAATTTTTTGTTGTCTGGTTAGCTCTGGAACTCATAAGGGCCATCTGCTGTATAAACCCCTTGAACAAAGTCTTTGACGTATCGTTTTGACTGATACACTGTTGAATATTGCTTCCAGAAATTGCTTTTGGAATGTGCAGTGCGACGCATTAGGGTTTCTTCTTGCAATTTGGCATAAAAAGCGGTCTTGTTCTTCAGAAGTGATCTTCCTACGTCTTCTTCGAGGCCTATTTGCAGATATTGTAGCTCCACGTATCGGTCGTAGGTTTTTGAAATCACCCCCTGTGATACCCCCATTGTCGCCACTATATCCCTCTGTGTCACCTCTTCTTCAACGAGAGCAATTATTCGACCCCTCTGCACATCAGACAATCTACTTATTAGACATTAAGTCCTTTGGTAAAACCCGATTTGTGTTTTTTATTGTTTCATTTTTCTATTAGTTATGAAAATTGTGATCGAGTAATACCACTCTACCTTCATCTTCCTTATTATAAAGTCGCCTACACAAGTTGAAAAACGGATTTCCATACAGAAAAAAATCAGTGTTAAAGTGAAAATGAAAATGCTTAATCGTTTACGCCTTGAAAAGTCGTTTGCATATGAAATCCTTGGAGATGCTGCATTTGTAGAGACTGCCGCAGCAGAAAGATATACAAAAGAATTTGAAAACCTAGTAGCTGATACAGGATACACACTTGAACAAGTATCTAACGCAAACGAAACTACATTATTTTGGAAGATAATGCGAAACAAAAATTTCCAAAATCGAAAAATTTTGCCCCTAGATTAACGGCAGCAATAGAAAAAGTTACACTGCTGCTAGGTTCTGTTGATTCCTGATTTTGAATAATTCAAAAATAGAAAGGGATGTCTCATTACACTACAATATTTTAATTAGTTGCCGTACTAAAACATCCAAATTTGCTCATCCTGTACTAGATTGTCCTAAAGTAGATTCGCTAACTTTAAGAAACACCTGTATGAAATTGTTACACAATTACAGAAAAAGTAGATAGCATGACTTGTAATCACAATTTATTGCAATAATTTTTCTGAACTACATATTTTGTTAATACAATATAGTCAGCAGTACATAATTCATCAAATACTGTTATTTCCAAAGTTCTATGGTTTTAAGTTGGTAGAAATGGTACGCGATGTTAATGTGAAACAAAAGTGAATTAATCAATAACAGTTATGTAAAATGAAATTTACATTTATTTGAACAATATCGGTCCATCCAAACAATGTGTTTTTTACTTTTGTTTGACTTCTTTATCCAAGCAGTTATTGTAGTCCATATTCAACATGTATCGAAATAGAATTGAACCAAATGACATTGAGTTGAAGATTTAATTCGGTCCAATATAAAAGGTAGGTAGGAATGTTTCATTCCCAAAGTGAATTTCAGTTCCACCCTGATAATTCATTCCCCCAGCTATGTTTATACATAATAACAACTAACCAGAGTTTGTGAATGGTTGGAATTACTTGGGAATCTCATCCTTATTCTATCTGTAAATATGAGGCAATACGAACAAAGAAACATTCAACGTCCCTTTTAGCGCAAGCGTAGAGCGAAGTTCTTTCTTCCCTTGGATAATACCCTTCCTGAAATGAGTTCGATAGGGAATCTGGAACTGACATTCCTCGGAAAGGAGATGTTTTTTAGATGAGTAGAATTTTCTTTTATTCAGCTTTTGTTGATTAGGGTTTGTCAGTTCCAAAACCTACTATGTATATAATATAATTAATGCATTTTTAAACTTCTGAACAGAATTTTCACTGTTGCCACCTATATAGAAACATTTTCCTCTAGGAAATAATTAGTATAAATTTTATATTTAGTGTAATTAGCCTATATATTTCAATCCGAAATTAAAAAACGCTTTAGGTAATGCCAAATCTTCAACATCAAAAAATCAAATATACAAACTATGACCAAAACTGTATTTCATGAGACAGTTCTCTCATATTACAATAGGTGCAAGTACAAGGGGTATGTTGGAAAACCCATCGGAGTTGCTTACTTTATGGATTGAAAAGATTGAGTAAAGGAGAAGGATTTAGATCTAATTGACTATTAAGTAACCTACCTGAATTCTTTTCTTTGTTGATCTCTAAAATTTCCAATAGGTTGAGTTTTTATCTATTATTTTCAATGTGTAAAATTTTGAAATTATCTTTAAAGTTATGGTTTTCTTCGAGTAAATGATTTGAACAATGGGAATCGGATTTATGATAATTAAAACTACGTTTGTGCTCGGATAATCTAACTTTGAAATTTCTGAAAGTTCTACCGATATAAACTTTATTACAATCCGAGCAAGACAGTTTATAAACACCGGATTTATTACCTTTATCAATACATACTCCTTGTACATATACCTATTGTAATATTAAGTAGGAAATAAGAATGAATGAAAATCGATATACATTTCAGTGAAATAAAACTAAAGTATTTTGATTTTCAGCCACAGTGTGGTGAAACCGGTCATAGTTTTGTTAATATAGTGAAAATCTAAATACTTCACTGAAATGTATATCGATTTTCATCAAGTAACGACCTCCTCAATCAAATTATTAAAGATATCATTAAACATTTATGTAATTTCAGCTAAAATTCTCTGTAAAAGATTCTTCAGACCTAGAAAGAGTTCGGAAAAATATTGCCATTTTGATAACTACAATATTTCACGTAGCTACAGTATTAAACAACGAAATCTGCCCACCCTGTACATACATTTTATCTTAACCCGTTTGATCTCACAAATGTTTTTTATCGAATTATGATTTTTTTTATACATTTTTAATATCTAAGAAGTGATGCTAAAAAAAAAAATTTTCAAGCCATTTTAACAAAAAATGCAAAAAAATCTTGTTCAAAAAGGTTTTTGGACGTTATCCAAACAAATCCTGCAAAGAGGATGTTTGATATATTTCAAAACAGTTTCGTTCCAAGCATAAAGTGACATTACATTTGACACATCTCCAACGTGCTTATAAATGACAAACCTACACCGCAATTGTTTTTTAATTTTTACTGGAAAATGAACGCTTTCTTCTTGTCTTCGTGATTGTTTTCAGATTCATTTTCATTTCTCTGTCGCAATTATTATGTTGGGCAGACAGGTAGGAATTTCGAAACCAAATTCAAAGAGCATTTACCATCTGACAATGATTCTCCAGTATGTGAATATATAAAAACCACAAAACATTCAATAACATTAGATAATATCAAAATTCTTCATAATCGCTACAAAGGAACGAAAATGAATCTGTTGGAATGTTTGAAAATCAATAAACTTTGTGAAAACTTAAGTGAAATCACCCTTACTAGCCAGCTAGACATTAATACATCTCCACTACTTAATATCATATTAGGGTAGCATCTATACAGGGTATCCCAAGTTAGTATTCAGTATTAATTTATTAATGCCTTACACACAATATAAAAGTGTTTGCACAGGTCAGTGGGTTAATTATAATACATATCAAAGGACAAGATTAACAACTGAATTTGTATAAATAAAACCTCAGATAAAATACAAAAAGTAATAGGAATAATGTAATCAACTTAAAAATGACTTGAATTAAAATAGAATAAAAGTACATTGAAATACACATGCAAGTAAAATAGAAACCTTCAAATGGTAGACAATAAAAATTCATAAAAAGTTGACATTATAAAACTCATTAACTGAGTATAAAACCAACCGAACAAGAATCTGCCTGAGCTTTTCTTGAAACCGTCCGATTTGAGACATATTATGGAATCGGGCAGCCTATTGAAGAAATCAACAGCATGAAAATTAAAACCTATCTGTGATTTAGAGTCGAAAGAAATCTTTTCTTATATGAAATTTATTTCTTGTGTTGTGAGAATGAACATCAAAGTTTATTTTAGAAGTTGCTAAGTTCATGTGGATATACACTAGATACTCAAGTACATGAAGAGAAGAAAAGGTGAGTATGCCAAACCGCCTGAAGGTGCTCCTACAGCAATCCCTGTAGCCAAGACCCCCTAACACTCTGACAGCCTTCCTCTGGAGACGAAACAGTAATTCAAGCCCAGAACAACCACCCCACACAATATCTAAGGGAAGACTCGACCAACGCAAAATAAATCATCCTCAGAATCATTGGAGGAACAGATGAAGCCAGACGTCTAAGAACATATACATTCTTACCTACCTTAGAAACCAAACACTCAACATGATTCCACGACAAAACCAGATCAACACTAACCTCCAAAAAACAGATCTTACTGTCTCCAGCAAAATCCTAGGCAAGACCAGAAGTATCCCTCAAACTCAGCAACAGTTCACAGAAAACCAGACCAACGCTCTTTCATGTAAACTGTCCATATATCTTTAGATCCCATAGAAAGAATTGTATCATTAGCACTGAGAGTGCTGTCCGCCTCATCAATAAAATCAGGGAAGTCATAAAGATTAAAAATAAAATAGGACCCTTGATAGAACATTGCGGAACTCCAGTCATAACCTTCACTCTATAAGAGTAGTCACCATTTGAAAACACAACCTGATATCTATCAGTTAAAAATGATTCAATGAGATCAGAACTCCTTCTACCCAATCCGTGCCTTTCCAACTTCCATACAGCTTATCATGATGGACATAATCAAAAGCTCTGGTCAAATCCAGAAACAGCGCTACAGAATGAAAACCCTGCTCGAAATAGTCAAGAATACCACTCACCAAATCAACCAGGGCCCCCATCGTACTCCTATTTCGCATGAAGCCAAACTGGCTCCTTGAGAAGAGATTATTATTTTCAAAATATGCTCCTAATTGATCACACATAAACCTCTCAATCAACTTAGAAAAAACTGGAACCAGGGATATAGGACGATAATTTTCAATATTCTCTACATCTCCTTTCTTGTGAGTCTTGGCCATCATACGGTGATTTTGGTTTACTTTGTAAAGAATATCGCAAAAGTAGGTTAGATTAGATTAGTTTGTTATCTAGGCAATACTGTGCGATGGTGGAGTCACTTTTATTTCTAAAAAAGGAAGAGTGATGTTCTTTGTATCTAATGTGAGCAGATCTTCCTGTATGGCCTATGTATAGACCGTTACAATCAGTCCGTATATTCCTCAATTGTCTAATTTGTGAGTTTTGTCTTTGGCATTGAGAAGTGATTGTGATAATTCAAATGTGGGTTTGAAGACAATTTTTATGTTGCGGCACAACATTCGATTTGCAACTTGCTGTGAAATTGAACCAAAATAAATTAAGGGAGAGAATTTTTGAATATTGTAAGCTAACTGTGTTTATCTTTTAAGAACTATTTTGTCTACTATGGCTGAGGGTACCATTATTACTGATGTCAATTTCTTTTTAAGATTTTCAATGAAAAGTGGCAATGAAAATGCTCTATGAACCATTGAGTTGAGAACGGCTAGTTTATGTTGCAGAGAAGAGTCATGAGGAATGCAAATATTTGTGAAAGTACAAGTTGACAAGGGTATCTGTGCGGTTGAGATTCTTGTAAGATGCGCAAAGAATAAAACAGATAGTAAGCAGCGGAAGTAAGATGAATAATACATTCTGCAATGTAATGTCAAATAGCTACCAGGGTCGGCGTAAGGGCTTTTTGAGAAAAATTATCCGTCTTAGGCATATGGCATTTCAAGGAACTCGATCATTTTAAATTCTATTTCTAAGAAGACTCATCACCAGTTAAACTACAGGAAATTTTAGAGGCAGGGTTTTTCTAACTGATCCTTAATATTAAGTACTATTGTTTTCTCCTGAATTAATTAATTCAAATTTTCAAGAATACCTGGAATCTGCAAAATAGGATGAAATATAGTAATTGAAGTTTGATATTCAATAGGGATTCGAGGCAAAGGATTTGTAAGTATGTTTTTTTAGATATTTTATATAATTGTGTAAAATGAGTGCGTTCATCACGTAATATGAAAATATGAAGTTGTTTCAAACCAGTTTCTTCCTTTCATTTTCATTTCATAGTATATTATGAAGATTCACAACAAAATGAATTGAAGAATAGAAATTTTAATTATTAGAGAGCAAGTTTATAAGAAGCTGACTCGAAACCAACTGCCAACTCGAAAGTTAAGGATCTAGGAAATTAACAGTTACAAGAAACAGTTTCACTGAAACTGATATATAGTTAACATCATTGTATTGTATATGAGGGTCCATAATGTAATTTAAAAATTTGTGGATCTCATTTCTGCTTTCCACTAGAACACTTCAATTCAGAAGATGTTTGTTGAAATCTAGGACGTGTAATGATGGAGGCTGTAAAAAATAGCTTGAATTCCAAATTTGGGCTGAATATCTCAAAAACCGCAGGAGTTTTGAAGGAAAAAACAATTTTTTCCGGAAATTTCAACACCCTGTAGATCCGTAACGAATCTTTTGCGAACCTACGTTTATAAGAACTTTTTTTTCTTAAAATTGCACGTAGATTTACTCCCTCGAGTTGTGAGATACTATTATGTAACACCCTGAATACATTTTTCAATTAAATGAAGCAATGATGTTAGTGATGTTCAAAATAAATAGTCCATTACAAATGAGACTTCTCTAAGAAAAATGTGTCATGTTACACCTCCTCTAAAGCTATAGAACATGACATCAACGTTCTTGAAAAAGAGTTTTACTGAATTTATTTCGTATAAAGTCTACACTCTTTGTATAAGAGATTTATATAAATATAATAATTATAGGATGTAGGTACAAATGCATCCTATAAGACTAAAAGAGCTTTTATGATCTGTAAGAAAAAGTAATATCCTAATAAAAGCATACAATTAATTATAGAAACACGGGAGGTCCAAAACTCGTCCCCGAACAGTTTGGCTGTTTCAATCTTTCCCATAATTTGTACACGAACTACGCCCCAGTGGGGTTCTCACTTCTATGTACCCTTTGAGGGTCGAATTCGTCCCCAAGGGACGAATTGGTTTCCGCAATGTTATGCGCATTAAATAGTAAAATATAAGTAGTTTTACATTTGCATACATTTTTCATTGTCCTAAGGCGATAGATGAGGTATATAGAATGGGTTGGATTAAAATGTTCTTTTAGGCATTTGGCAATTTAGAATGAGCCAATTCTATAAAATGTACGGGATGTTCCAAGACCCATGTGTTATGAATGAAGTCATACAATTTTTGCGATTCCATGCAAGTTTTTGATGAAAGGTCAGAAACAAATTTTTTGTAGCTACTATACACCATAAGCAACCGAACTGTTTTAAAAATGGGACTACTAGTGCCATCTGTTGTAATATTGTACACGTCGATAACTTGGTACTTCATTGGTAGCTGTTTAAAATTTTATGACATTTGTATGTAAACAACTTGGGTTATTACGTCATGTTTGTTAGTGCATTTAGTACATCGATCGAAAAATGAGTTTCAAACAAAGAGATGCAATTTAGTTGTTGTTAATCTTGGTGAATCTTTCACCGAAACGCACCTTTTGAACAAGTCAATTAAAAATATAAAACACATTTAAGATAAGCACCTCAAAAAAGTCTAGGGAACACTTCTGAATATCGATATATCGTATCCAGAACGATCAATATGGATGATTTTTTTTAAGAAATGAACACCTGCATCAATTTCTCACCAAATTATGTAGGGTGCCGCAACAGATTTCGACGCTGCTTTATAATCATTTCATGTGCCGCAACAGATTTAAGTTTTTTTTCATAAAAAACTAAAAATGCAGCAGATGCGACGCTGCTTTATAATCATTTCATGTATTCAGTGTTTGAAATCAGTTAGTTGGCACTGTTTCTGTTGTTAGCACAAATAAAAGATTCAAGTTTTGTGATTCGACCATGGAAAGACGACATTTAACTAGAGAAAAGATGTTACGAGCCGTTGGCATGCTCCAAGCTGGGAGCTCAAAACGGGAAGTATCCAGGGTTCTGGGAAGTAGCCCAAGTGTCATAAACCGTTTATGGTCGCATTTCAATGAAACAGATAGCGTAGAAGAACGCCATACAGGTCGTTTCAGGATTACTACAGTCGCCCAAGACCGATTTTTGGTTTTACAAGCCAGAAGAGATCGTAGTACCACAGCATCTCAATTAGCTCAAGTGCTATCACGAGTTCATAATGAACAAATTTCCGACCAAACTGTGAGAAATCGACTGCACGAAGGTCAATTCTACGCCAGACATCCTTTAAGAGTTCCACAACTGACCCATAGAAATCGCGCTGATCGTTTAGCTTGGTGCC
Organism: Cryptolaemus montrouzieri; assembly: GCA_013387265.2. Taxonomy (NCBI): domain Eukaryota; kingdom Metazoa; phylum Arthropoda; class Insecta; order Coleoptera; family Coccinellidae; genus Cryptolaemus; species Cryptolaemus montrouzieri. Next base: position 70,692,764 of record JABFTP020000062.1, read on the forward strand.
AAGAACACGTAAACTGGGATCAAGAGAGGTGGGCCACAGTTCTCTTCAGGGATGAATCTAGATTTAGTTATTATCCCGATTCGGGAAGAATTCGAATATGGAGGGAACCTGGAAAGAAAAACCGTCTCCAGCATGCTCGAGAAGTTGTTAGACAGGGAGGCGGATCAGTGATGTGGAAGAACTGACCTCGTTTTCATACAGAACAACCTCACGGGAAATTCTTACGCAAATGAGATAGTTTTACCTGTAATGGTACCGTATCTCCAAACAATGGGTCAAAATCCACTCTTCCAACAAGATAATGCCCCTCCTCATCGTGCAAGAGTTGTCTTGAACGTTCTTGAAGAGAATGATATCGATCTTCTACCGTGGCCATCCTGCTACCCAGATCTGAATCCCATCGAGCATGTGTGGGATACCCTAAAAAGAAATCTCCTGCGTCGAAACGTCTTCCATCATGAACAGTAGCTTCGATTAGCAGTTCAGGGGGCTTGGAATGACTTAGGCCAAAATGTAATAGACAATTTAATATTGAGCATGCCGCGACGATGCCAAAGTGTCATTAATAACAAAGGTGGACCTTCTGGGTACTGAAAAATATGAGTGCTTCCATATCGTTTCGAAAATATTAGTTCAGGATATTTTTTTGTGTTTTACCAAATTTCGTCATTTTCAAATTTCAATTTTTTTTTTATAATAGGTGCTTTGGAGAAGTCAAATATTATTTTGTTTTCTTGAGAATACATTATATACAATACATCCTAACAAAAACCAACCTAACCAAAACCGAAACATTTCTATAAATTCGAATCATCAAATTCATATTTTAAAGATATTGGTAAGTGTTCCCTAGACTTTTTTGAGGTGTTTACATCAGCGTTTGTACTTTTTACAATAACTATAATCCAGGGAAATAATTGCGAATGTCTGAAACGAGAATGAACCTGTAATTTCTTTGAAGAAGGTTCAAGAACGTGTAGCTGTCGCAAAAGGACTAGGTTTGCAAACTGTGCCAAAATTTCGAGCGAAATATAGAAGATTGAAGGTGGCGAAAATACCAGTTTTTCAACTCCCGATTTTTTTATGCGCGCTTCCCAGGAATAGGCAAACCTGTTATACCTCTTCAGTAGACGCCTGGAAAGAATTGAGGTGTCTGTTTAATCGCTTCTTGAAGAGGGCCAAATTGTAGGATGTTGGGAAGCTATTGGACGGAAGCGAGTTGCACAGCTCACTAGCCGGCCCTGTGAACGAAGGAATTCTTATAGAGAGAGGTTCGAGGGGTAGTCACATGTACCGCCATATGATGATAACTCCTTGCCAGCCTAGTGTTGTGGCAAAACATAAATTTTCCCGGAACAGGGTCTTTCAGCTCCTTGGAGCATCTTCCGTGGAAGTATCTGTTAAACAGAGAAAGGTCAATAAACTTGTCTTCTGAGAGCCAGCGGTTGGAGATCGCGGGTGATCTCGATGAGGCGAACAGCCCGTTCTTGCACACTATCCAACATCCGCAACGAATGTTTGGGCGCAGATCCCCATACATGGGAACAATATTCCAAAGCAGGTCGAATCTGAGCCTTATATAAAAGCAACAGCTCAGACGTGAAGTATCGCTTGGCTCTGAAAAGAAAATTAAGTTTAGCTGATGCCGACTTAGCTATTGCTGATACATGTTCATGCCAGCAAAACTTGGGGTTGACCGTTGTTCCGAGAAGGTGCATCGGATCTTTGGATGCAATTTGTTAGCCTTGCATTATTAGAGAAGGTTCTCCAGCGAGGACCTTTCTAGAAAACGTAGTTACTTGCGTCTTGCTCGCGTGAAGCTCACCAGGCTCAACTAACCTCACTCAGATATCCTCTGTAAGTCAGAGTTTAAGTTATTAATTTGTTGACATCTCTGAGGATGAGATTCCGCAGTTGTAATCGGCCGCAGACTACTGAAAGACGAAACCATGGTACAATCATCTGCAAAACCGAAGATCTTGTTTATCTGCAACACAAACAAGGTTGGCGAAAGAATGGATCCCTGAGGTACTCCTGCTTGCAACTGGAAATAATCAGATGTTATACCGTCGACCACAACTTGTATTGATCTATTTGAAAGAAAGCTACTTATCCAACCCCACAATTTTTCGGGAAGCCCATATGCAGCAAATTTATTCAACAAGGCTGCATGCCAAACCCTATCGAAGGCTTTAGAGATGTCTAGGGCTATTGCTCTAGATTCCCCATGTTGATGTACAATTATGAGTGAAGTAGGCGAGCAGATCTCCTATCGATCTTTGCCTGCGAAAATCATACTGACGGAAGTTAATAATTCCCTGCAAATCAAGATATTTGATGAGTTCATCATTTTCGACTCTCTCCATCACTTTGGACATAATGGGATGAAGTGCAACAAGGCGGTTATTTTGGAGTAAGGACTTCTTTGCTTTCTTTGGGATCGGTTGAATTTTCGTCGAAACAGACGGATAAGAATGGGTGCCAGTTCGGGAGCACACTTTCTCAGGACGATTGGCGATATTTCGTCTAGACCAACTGCCTACTTGCAGTTCGGCTGCTCGAGAGCCCGTCTCACAGTGCGAGCTCTGAACTTGATTTCTGCCATGGAAGAATTTGTAGGTGGAATGTTCGGTGGTATTGTGTTAGATGAATCCAGCACAGAATTCTTTGAGAACAAGAGAGCAAAGAGATCGGCTTTCTCTTTCGGAGATGATGCTATACTTCCGTCTTCTCTAACAAGAGGCGCTTGTAAGCTCTGCTCTTGGCTGCAGAGGCTCTTTCGCAGTCTTTATTGAACCATGACTTTTGTGCTGTTGTTCTTTTCATGGAATGAGGGACGTAGAGATCCATTCCTGCATGAATGATTTCTGTAACAGATTCAGTGCACACATTGATGTCAGGATCTGAAGGAGCAAGCCAAAAAGCTTTTAATTACTTAGGAACATTTGTATTTATATTCTCATTCTTATTTTCTGTACATTCATTCGTCTGAAGAAGCTATGGTGTAGTGAAACGCGTTACGAATCGCAATTATTGAGTAAAATTCCTTAAAACACAGTACTTGTTTTTTATTATTGATAATGGAATTTTACCAAGTAAAAGCCTCCCAAATTCAAATTCTGAAACCAATTTATTACCCTTTCGTATCAGGTTTATCTCTCCCTGTACAAAGTAGTGGTTAGAAACCCAGCATTCGTGTCGTTATCTTTATCATGCAAAATCATTTGCAAAAGGTTCATCAGATTCACCAATTCAAAAATCTCGCTGGTCCTTCGAGTTTAATTAAATCAAGAAATGGCACAACAGTGCATTAAGAGCAATTGGGTCAAATTCCAAGTCAACAAATAGATTGTAACTGAACTTGTGGGAAGCTTTCGAAATTAATAAACAGAAAAGTTCCGGAAGTACTTAATAGCCAATTAGACCTAAATTCGTCAACATTATTTAATCTTTTCAGTTCATGAAAGAAGCAACTCTGTTAGGATTTTTCTGTTATTCAGCTAAGTACCTGATTTTACAGCTTTCAATGTGCTTTTTATCTGAAGAAGCCAGAGTGTCGTGAAACGCGTCATAAGTTTATCAATACAGTGAAAATCATAGTTATATTCAAATAAAAAATTTCTATTTGTTTTTATTTCAAATCCTTAAATCTTGTAAGTTTAAAATTATAATAAAATTTAATTCAAATAAAACCATCTAATCAAGTTCATCAGAATTTTCATTAGTGGTCTCCATTTCCTCATTATCCACTATAGTTTGTTCCTCGTCACAGTCAGAACCATCCTCAGAGTTCCCTTCATTCTCCAGTTTCTGATTTTTCTTTCGATTCATCTTTTTCTCAACTCTTTCTAAATCCTCTTTTGTGTGTTCTGGATGGCTTACTAAATGGTCTCTAAGAGCAAAATATCTTGCATAAACAGCTCCACAAATGTGGCACTGATGAATAAGATTATTTCGTCTATCGTGTGATTGTGTGTGAAGTCTTACTGCATACAATGAGGCAAAAGGTCTATTACACACATTACAAGTGAATGGTTTAGTGTGAGTATTTTTATGACCAGCCAATTGTACAGATGTTTTGAAGGTTTTAGGGCAAAAGGGGCACTGGTATGGGCGGGCATCCGAGTGAGTCTGTAAATGGTGATTATACACACTGTGTGATTTGAATCTTTTCCCGCAAGTCTTGCAGTGATAAGGTCGAATTCCAGAATGTGTTCTCAAGTGTAATGTTAGACAGTAACTCACTCTGAATCCCTTACCACAAACTTCACAAACGTGAGGTTTCTGACCAGTATGTATCCGTTCATGTTTCACCTTTTCGTGAGGCCTAGAAAATTTTTTCCCACAATAATTACAAACGTATTTTCCACCTTCACATTGATTTTCAATATGCAAACTCAAAGATTCTTTATTAGTAAACACTCGCTTACAGTAACCACAAGACACTTTTGAATCAACTTCATTTCCGTGAGCTTGAGCATGCATGCTCAAATCATTCTTATTAGCAAACTTCCTATTGCAAATCGGACAGTTAAAAAGTTCTTCAACATGTGATTTCATATGAATCTCTTTATATTTTCTGTTATACTGCCTTTGACAAACCTGACAAGTAAACATTTCATGAACCTCTTCGCATATTTTCTTTCCAACTATGTTATATGTTGCTGGAGGATCAATTTTTCGTATCCTACTTACAGGTGCATGCATTTTTTTATGAATATTCATTGATTTTTTCGATGGGAAAACTATGTGACAAATATCACATTCACTTGCAGTAGTCTCCTTCATTTCTTTCATTTCACTGTGTAATTTCCTTTTATGATAACTTAGTGCCCCCTTTGTAGTAAAATATATCGAACATATTTCACAAACTTCCCCCTGTTTCAATTCACAGTTATGTCTATTATAATTTGTAAACTGTGCAAATCTTATGTTACAATCTTGACATCGATAAACTTTTAAACCACTCTCTACATTGACATCTTCAGTAACTTCGGTTACATTACCATTTAAAAAGACTATATGTTCAAGAATTGGTGGTTTCTTACAAGTATTCTGGACTATATTAATTTTAGTCAGTTTTTTAGTGAAAAATTGTCCATTTTCATCTAAAACTTCTTGTTCCAGAAATATATGTTCAGAGTCTGATGTTAAATCAGGTTTTATATCAAGCTCATCGTCCATGCCATTTTCTTGATCAATATCTATTTCAGATTCTTCTAATACATTTTCTAAATCTTGACTTTCCTGAAAACATCCAGTTTTGTGAAATTCAAAATTGTGCTTTCAAATTCAACTTACCACAATTACTTCTTGTCCCATATGATGTCCCATCAAATGTTTCTTCATTTCTCTAAAAAATACTTTACATATTTCGCAGTAAAATTGATTATTTGTATTAACTTCTGCAATTGAAAAAATCATTCAGATATTTTATAGGAAATTACAACTACAATCTTTTACCAACATTAGTTCCAATTTCGTTACTTTGTTTAATCTGTATTGTTCTAAGACTAATTGTTTCATTTTCTTCCATTATTTTCCTTGCTTCACATTCGTCCAAATGAAATGTGAATGTATTGAAGTCGCTAAAATTTTCCATACATAGGGGACAATTTAATTTACTTCTTATATCCAAAATATGTTCTTTTAGTGCTTTAAACGAATCGAATGTCTCGTCACAGCAAAATGGGCATTTAAACAATTCATTTTCTATCTCCATATTCATTCAAATTTCAAAATTGGTACCAAAAGAAATTTATGAATTATATATTACAAACTTCATGCCACTTTATAACGATAAAAGACAATCACGAAGTTAGCTAAAATGGCGATCATTTTGAAGGTAACCTAACCCTATATTTCGTGATCGTGATATGAGATGAGTACGTTTTTAGCGAACGTTTATAACCGTGGTTATACTGTAATGAATATTCAATTTTAATAGCATAGAGGTAAGAAAACAATTTAGTTATCAAATATCCTTAAATATGACATTTAAAGCGTTTTTTATCTTCATCTTTGATTAATCGAGTATAAATAAATGAAAATTCATGAGAAAATAAATAATTTATTTGCATAACCAATCTTAATAAGTTTCATTATGAGTTTTCCGACGTTTTCTACTGTGATAATCTTGTGGATGTCTATATGAAACATGCTTTCGGAGAGCATCTCTACTTCTAGATACATGTGGACAAGATTTGCATGCATAATAAGCTTCTTCATGAGTTTCAATGTGAACTCTTAGATTATATTGGTTACTCAAATATTTTCCACAAAGAAAACATTTGCAACTCTCTGAAAGATCCTTGTTTTGTTTCTTAATAATAGGTTGTTTTAAATGCTGGGGAGATAGTTGATCTGAAACAAAAAGAACAAAGTAAATCCATAAGAATCGATGTGATAAATTAGAAATAAATATATCAGTTAGCCGAATAGAAGTCTTATTTTATTTGAAATAGACAGTATAAATTGACAGATTACTAATATAAATTTGTTGTCATCCAACTGATATGCACATATAAAACTAGTACATAAAAAATACCAGGATGGATAATTGCGATAAATATAGACTGCATTGATTATAAATGTATCCTTCCTGTTATCTTCATGATTATAAGAGATGAAGTCAAGATGAGAATGATTATATATCTATATACCAGTTTTTCCACCTCAGGGCTTGTGATCTAACCTAAAATAGATGTCTCCCAAAGTGTACTACAGCTACTAGTCGTTGTCGAATTTTTCTTCAAATTCGTTAAAGGAAAATCGTGATCGGAGGATAAAATTTCCACTTTCGTTATGTGTTTTGGAGTGCCTTCTTTATCTGTAGTTGTTGTTGATATATTTGTTAGACTTCCGTCTGTACGATTATTTTCACCTATGGAAGTTACGCCGTTCTCGGAGCCGCTATCAACTGAGTCTTCAGGTACCTGTAAAGAATTTGATGACTTAAAAAGCATTACTCTAATTTCTTGTTATGTACTTACTTTCATATCACACAAACCCTGTATTTTGAGTAGTTTAGCCACAGATAGTAAACTGGGCAATTGTTCTCTTGAAACCACACATTGTCCCTTGTAAATAAATTGTAACACTGCTCTTATGTCATTCATGTTAACATTGTGAAGCACTATGATTGGATTCTGCACGTTGTCCATATTCTGAAACGAAGTAATGGTCATAAAATCAAGAAATAAGTGCATATATATTATGGTTTTCACGCCACCTATTGCCATTTGAAAAAAATATTGATGACATCATATTTTTGACAGGTTTCATATGAAATACAGATTTCATAATAAATGCGGAGGAATTTTATCAGAAGGTGAAGGTGATAAAAAAACAAAATATACCTTTTTGAGTCTTTTCACCAAATCTCGAATACTACTCAATCGGCTAAGTTCATACCTTTTTTCACACTGTAATTTAAATAAATCCTAATTGATGTCAACTACTCATATACAGAGTTCACTTAGGACTTGAACAAATATAAATTTGCAAATATTACTATATATTATATAATTATGAATGTAAGCCTATACGTTTTTCCACACTGGATGTAACTACAACTTCAAACTATTTACTATTTAATGTTTCACATTATGTGATAGAATAATTCCTTTATGGGGCACTTCAGATATTAATGTAATATAATTTAATAATTAACTTTGAACTCGTTCTCAAAGTATGCAGTCACATTCGCGTTTCCTACATTTGCGTAGTATTAAACGCCTAAAATATATTTTCAAATGATATCGCTGCTGCATTAGTTCGGCTTTCCTTTGACATAAGCCGCCTTCGCCGCAGTCGGTGTTTTTAATAATGTAAACAACAAACCTTATCACTCAATGCATAAAGTATATTGTTAAATGTCACTTCCATCCTTCGGTGGAAGCCGCTTTGCATTGTTTACTGTTTTATTTTACCGTTCGTTATAAAAATTGTGATCAATTAATACGTCTCTATCGTTGTCTTCCTAGTTTATTATGTCGCCTAAAAAAATTGAAAAACGAGTTTGGATACGAAAAAAATCAGTGGTACCGCTTAAAGTGAAAATAGGAATGCTCGATCAATCACGCATTGGAGCATCGTTTGCATCCATGTCACGCTCATTCAATGTTAGAGAATGAACCGTACGATCGATAAAAAACCCGTAGTCTGTAGCTTCGAGTTCATTGTCAGTGAAAATTGTTCCTGATCCAGCAATAGAAAAAATGTGGCGTTGTCATTATGGATCGAAGTGTGCCCCTGAGTGGTCCAATTATCCGGGAGAAGCAGAGCGTCTTTACTCATATTTTGAAGAATCTGGTGGTAAACCTAATCTAACCTAGTAGCTGATGGAGGATGCAAAACTGAGCAAGTATTTAATGCAGACTACATTGCACTGTTTTGGAAGAGATTGCCAAACAAAACATTCATTTCCAAAGGCGAAAAGTCTGCCCTTGGATTTAAGGCATCAAAAAGATAGAGTTACACTACTGCTATGTTCCAATACAGGGGTCTCCAAACTTTGAAACCTTAGGGCCATAATATTTTTTTCGGTACGTTCGAAAGGCCAAAACAATTTTAATTTTTCTGCCCACCTATGCAAATATAGGCGTTTTGCATTTCAATTACTATTGATTGTGTATTCAGTATATTGTGATAAGTATGGACATCTTGTGGCGAGTAGTAAAACTATGGAGGTATGTGATGTAGGTACAACCTATTTCGGCTACCCATTAACTACTAACAGGTGGCATGTTAGAGAATTTCCGCATTGGTTCTAGAAAGTTCTGGTTTTGACTAGTTTTTTCGATCACTTCTAGATGGTAGGTATTGCAAAGGTATAAAAAGGCTAGCGGCGCCATTGCCTATTGTGGAATAAAGTAACACCCGTGCATAAGTAAGAGTCTTTTGATTATACTTGTTTTATGTTTAATTTATTAGTTTGGAAAAGAAGCGAAAAATAGTCAGTGAATGAAGAACGTTCCAAGATAAATGGAACTTTCATTACGTGTGCTTCAGTGCAATAATAAGGCGCTATGTCTAATTTGTAATGAAACCATAGCTCAAAGAATATAACATTAAACGTGACTATGAATCGAATATCTTCAAAATTACTCTAAATATACAGGAAGTTTGCGGACGGAAATATTTGAAACTTTGAAGCGCGGACTGAAATCGCAGCAATCTTTGATTACCAAAGCAAATGCTGAGCAAGAGTCTGCAACTCGCGCCAGCTTTCGTATGGCTCTTGAAATTGCAAAACATGGAAAACCATTCAGCGATGGAGAAATGATAAAAGACTACTTGATTGCAGTAGCGGAAGAAATATGCCCCGAAAAGTAGTAGCGTACTATCACTATCAAGTATACAACATCATACTTAGTTGCATGTACAAATTATCATATGAGTGTAGTGAGTCCAATATACAGGGTGTTACATAATAGTAGGTCACAACTTGAGGGGGTAAATCTACGTGCAATTTTAAGAAACAAAATTTATATAAACATAGAATCTACAAGGTGCCATGTCTTCTTTTGCCATTTCAAACTTTTTGCAGTACGCTACTGATCAGCGTACAGTCAATCTTCGTAATCTTCGTTCAATTAAGAAACTTTTTTGACACTTGTATCTCCGACCGTTCTCTAGAAAAAAATTATTAAACGATTGTGAGCATTCGCTGAATTGAAAGCACTTCTAGAAAAATTGACTAGTAGGCTTTGATTTTTTTTCATTTATTTATTTATTTTCACAGTTGCTAAAGTTGAACCAGTGTCTGCTCGAATTGTTTATTAAATTAACGATTAGTTTCAAGACTTTTGAAGTTATTGCTGTAAGAAAAATGGCTAATTTTACTAACGCCGAATTGGCTGATATCCATTACTGGTCTGGCTAACGGAAACACAACAGAAGCTAGGCGATTATATCAGGTGCGCTTTCCAAATCGAGTAACACCAGCGAACATTTTCGAATATCCACAGAAGGTTGAGGGAAACTGGTACTTTTACTGCAAATAATCATTTAAAAGGTGCAACTCAAACTATGAGAACTCCAGATATTGAGGAAGCAGTTTTGAATTGTATTGATTTGAATCCTCATGTGAGTACAAGAAAAATTGGAAATCAGTTGAATATTTCACAAGTTCTAGTTTAGAGAATTCTCCACGACTTTTTATTGTAACCGTTTCATATTCAACGCGTCTAATCTCTACTTCCTCGAGATTTTTCTTCAAGACTGAATTTCTGCCGATGGTTCTTAGATAAAATTAGAGAAAATGCTCATTTTGATAGTGAAATAATGTTCACAGACTAAACGGTCCCGCTTATCGGTAACTTCTTGAGGAGGAGTTACCTTTATTGCTCAAGTATGGCCCTTTGGTGAGAAACATAATGTGGTTCATGCATGACGGGCCATCAGCACAATTCAGTGGAGAAGCTACGGAATTCTTGAATAATACAGTCAACAACCGATGGATTGGGGACTTAAATAGTTCAGACTTTTTCTTATGGGGATATATGAAAAGTTTAGTTTATTCCACTCCAGTGAACACTGTAGAAGAATTGAGAAATCGAATAATAACCTCTTGTAACACGATAAGAAATACCCCAGGAATGTTTCAAAGAATGCGTGATAATATGCGAAGAAGGACAGAGGCCTGTATTCTTGCAGGTGGAGGACACTTCCAGCAATTTATTTAGTTTTTAATTGTTCTTTTTTTTAGTTTGATATTGAATAAGTATAAGTTGAGTCTCAGAAGACGAGCTATGAAAATAAAAGCAAATTTTGGGTATACCTATCGAGTATTTCTATTATTTTTTTTGATTTAGCGAATAGCATACCATTCAAATAATTCAAATTAAATAAAAAAGTTTGAAAGGGCAAAAGGAGACATGGGCTCGGAAAAGAAAACACTTTGTGAATTTCAGTTAAAATCTAGGTCGTGTAATGATGAAGGCTGTAAAAAATAGCTTGCATTTCAAATTTGGGCTGAATAACTCAAACTGCAGGAGTTTTGAAGAAAAAAACAATTTGTTCCAGAAATTACAACACCCTGTAGCTTCGTAACGAAGCTTTTGCGGACCTATGTTTATATAAACTTTTTTTCTTGAAATTGCACGTAGATTTACCCTCTCAAGTTGTGACATACTATTATGTAACACCCTGTATAATAGTTTTTGATGAAAAATAAATATTTTGTGTCATTGACCAATTGCCGGTGTTTTTTGGTAGAATGTATACAGAGGATCTGAGGACTTGAACAAATATGAAATTGCAAATATTTACAATATAGAATTAGTTAGGTAATTATTAATGTGAACCCATATTTTTTTCCACTCAATGTATTGCAATAATGGAACTAAAACTATGAAGTATTTTTTGTTGTTCCACATTTTGTATTGAAATATGTCCTATACGGTGCACTTCGGAGAATAATGTGATATTATTTGAGAATTAACTTTAACCGCGCTTTCAAAACATGCTATCATGAGTATCTAAATAAATCATAATTGAAGTCAACTTGTGATATAAGTTTACTTAAGACAGATGAATATGAAATTACAAATATTTACAATATTATAATTCACCCTGTACAGCCAAGTTTATTTAAAAACGTGATGGAAATGAAACTATAAATAACTTCAATATCCAATTGGATCATCTTGTTTTAAAAATAGCATAATACAGAGTAATTCCAACTGATATAACCAATGGATAAGAACGCGGAAAATAAAGTAAATATTTGAAGAAACTCACCTGAAATAACTGGAAAAAATACGAACTACACAGGGCTAAAATAACTTTATGGGCTTTCACTGTTTCCTGACCGACAGAAATGACCAAATCTGTAAGCATGTCAGTTTCTAATAACATAGGCAAGTTTCCTAAAATTGTCGATTCGTGGTAATGCCATCTCAAAACGAACTGTTGATTGCACATTTTCACTTTTCCACGATTTCCTGACCGTGATTTTCTGGGACAAAGTGTGGTCTGTGCAACCGATGAAAATTCACTCGGACTGGGCGAAATTTCGGCAGTTCTATTTTGTCCAGCCCGCTATTTTTAAACCAACTGGAAAATGGTAACAGGTGCCAGAAAATTCGCTATGCGATTTCATTATTTATCCCTTCGAGTGGTTCCGAAATAGATGTAAAGAGAACGTGGACGCAAAAAAGAGGAAGTAGGTAAAAATAGCGCAGAAAACATAATTAAAAATGACATTCTTAAGCAGTATGAATTTAAGACTTTCTAATATTCTTCTGAATAGCTTTCCTGATACAGGATGTTTCTTTAAAAACTTTCTGTATTCTTTATGAAGCCATATCAATTTGTTGATGACAATTATGTGCGAAAAATGTCATTAAAGTATGAACATTAGGGTGGAGCGGAAATATATGAAATTTAAAAAAAATATTTTTTTTCAACGGCATAGCGATGAAAAGTTGCCTTGTTATTTACAAAACAAACATAGAAAATATCACACAATTTTCTTAACGTTCTGAGGTGCCCCAGCAGGGATGAAAAACAAACGAAAAACATTTTTTTATGTTTTAATTATTTATTACAGGAAATATCCAAAAACATTAAAAATACAGTTTAAATATTCAAATGATTCTCTGTGTTAAAACTAGGCATACGTTGACGAGATAGTAATCTTGCTCTAATAAAACCATCTCGTTTGTTTTTCCCACAAACTGCACGCGATGCTTCTGCCACCAACTTAATGCAGCGCTTGGGTGTGGCATGGAAAATCTTCAATCTCCTGACATGTGCCGAGACCATTTTTTACAATTTCCTTCAAGGTTTCATCAGACAAACTTGAAGTTAGAGGTGGCTCAGTTATGTCACAGTCACGCCACAAAATAATGTCAGTATAGTCTTTGATCTTGCTTTTATAATTCTTCGATATGCCAGATCTCGAATAACCTCTCTGTCATCGCCAAGCATGGTAATGACGATATTTTCTGGATGACCGAAATATCCATTTCGTTGGATTACTTTGTCAATGATAGCCTTCATATCGGAGTTCAAATAGCGACTAAAATTAATAGTTTGCCAAAGATGCTTAGCCCCGTCGATGCACGAGGAATTAAATTTTATTGTAAACCACATCGGTCCATAAACTTTCATTACCACTAATTTTTCTTCAGGGTCAGTTTTTGTGGCATACAACCTTAAAATTCGATTAGCTGTTGTAAGCCATCTAGAATGGTTAAGGAGTCCAGGTTCTATATTAGCTAAATCAGAAGTAAATATACCAGTACTGATAGCGGTCATAATATCGTATTGATACTTTTGGTCGGTACTCTGCTCTGTCTTAGTAATTTCAGGTAATATTGTGGGTATAACGGAGAATGCGACTATCGGCATTGTTTGACAATTTTGTAATTGAGATCCAATGACACCTGAAAGCTTTTCGGCCCTGTAGTTTTTCCATCTAACTGTAATAACAAATGTCGCAGTGGTAATTCATAAGAATGCAACTGGCAGAAAAACCAGTGTAATGGTCTGTTTAGCTCTTCTTCCATCAGACGAATAACGCCACCTTTAACACCTGTATTGACTACTGTTCCATCGCAGCCAACAACAGCTATTTCACTCAGCTTTACTTACTTAGATTTTAAGTGAGATATTTAAGTGTCTTTAATACCTTTAGCAGTCCCCGACTCACAAGTGACATGCCCGAAATAGTTGCTTCCTCGTTCTGATAAAATGACATAATGATCTTCTATCTGTCGTTTTCTGTAAAATTTCCCTTCTTTCTCAATACGAACCAAGGACTTATCCTTCCTGCCATCAAAATATAAACCGAGAAGCATTTTATTGCAGTCCGTTTCTTGTAAAGTTAATCTGACCTTAGTTCTTTCACGGCGCAACTTTGAACGATCATTGACACGACTTGGATCGTTTGGGGAAATAATGCCAACATCTTTTAAGACAGAAGAAGCTATAATAGCAGCGGCTCTATCGGATATTTCAGTACGATCACAGGCAAGGGTTAATGATGGTAAGTTTAACCTCTTTTTTTTCTGAGGTAGTGAACCTTTTAGTTTGACCTGTTCTGAGTTTTCATGGTAAGGACTAGAAGATAATACGAGTGAGTTAGCGCATGAACTGCTGCTTTCGATTGAAGAATCATCAGTCAAAGAACAGGAACAACAAGGTTTGTCAAAATAGTTTACCTCTCTGTTCCGCGATAAATTTTTTTCTTTTCTTTCTTGTTTCTTCTTGTTTTTCTCAGTTGCAATTACATCTATACCACCTATCATCATTTTTCTGTCTGTTCTTTGGTCAATTAAGAAACTTGCTTCCTCCTTGGGAACACAACTACCTTTTACACAGTTACAATCATATATAACTTTGCATTTGCAACTGCTAATATCAAACAGTCTATGGGACTCTGATATAAATGTATTAATCTTTTCTTGTATATTTAACATTAGCTTCTATATTTGTCGTGCTAGGCACGAATCAGTTGTAGAACTCTTTTTACACTCACAATAGGCAGCGACGATTTTTGCCATATTTTTATAACTTCGTGAGCCAATCTTTCAGATATTTCATGAACTGTTGGCTCTTTTGTTGTTTTATCAGGCTTCAATTCATGTTTTATGAACAGATAATTCTTGATAACATCGTTATAAGTTGGTAATTGCGATGCTGGTAACTTTTGCGGAAAACCAAATACAGGACACCTCGTTGTTTTTCGTGTTTTAACTTGAGACATATTTCTGCAAACAATACAAATAATAAATACTCTAATATTACAGTCAGGAATTAAACTACAAGCATAAAATATGAAAATCAATACTAACAATATACGTCACAATCCCACTTAAAGATAAACTAACACAATTTAATGTACGCATGTTTCAACCGGTAATAACTGTCGCTCAGGAGTTTTATAACATGTTTGCGATGTTTTGAAAAATTTTGGCAACACTCATAAATTGCCTAAATTTTTCAGAACTTTATGACGATGGGGGCACCTTGAATCATAGCCCACTGATTTTTTTTGTGCTTAATGTTGACCTACAATAGCAACTTTTTACAGGTATACCGAAGCGATAAAACATAAAAAATTAAATCGCTCCACCCTAATGAACATACTTTGATAACTAAGTAATCTTCAAGTTTCATGAAAAACGTTGGAAATGATCGATTTTGTTTTCAATTTTCTTACCATTTAATAACATTTATTCGCTCTTTTTATGATACCTGTCGAAATGTGATGTCATTGGCATTTTTTAAACTTTAATACAGGTGATCTTTAAGCTCCAAACTTCAGGACTTGATTCCTTTTGATCTATTTCTAGAAGATTTAGGAGAACGTGATGTAAAATATTTGATTTTTGAGATACAGGCTGTGCTAGTTGACATTTTTGAAAGAAAAATCAAAATAACTTCGGAACACTGAATTACAGCTTGTTAAAATTTGGTTTTGCAAGACCACATCTGAAGTAACATTATGCACTAGAGCAAGGGTCTCCAAACTACGGCCCGCGGGCCGAATCCGGCCGACCAGTGCCATCAATCTGGCCCGCGACAGCTTAAGACTAGTATCATCAATCTTACCCACGACAACCAACGATTTACTGTTGTTACTATTGCTGTGTAAAGTTGAATGGAAGAAAATGAAAACAGAGAATGATAATTACTCGGTTTTATTTACTTGCAAGGTAAAACTTTACGACAGAACTTATCTCCAAAAAGCTAAGCTCAAGTATCTCTGCTTAAGCATATTCTAACAAATAATTAATATGAAATCAATCACACTAATAAAAAAACACTAATAAGATTTATGTAATTGTGATTTTCCAGCGACAATTGTTTGTAGTTGTGGATTAATTTTACTTGTACCAATTACTAGAAAAGATTTAAGATGCTCATCATTTAGATGTGTGAACGTTCTTTGTGTACTTCATCTTGGAAAACGTTTTCTCGTACAAGTACGTAGTACCAAATACAGAAAACAACCCACGAGCAAAATTATGCAAATTATCAAATTGTACCAGTGGAAGACTGGAATTTTGATATTTGTTCCTAAAAATGTCATTGCACTGTAAATCAATAACTTCCATTTGGATTTCCAGAGCCAGGGTCTCAACGTCAGAATCAAAAGGATTTTGAAAAAGCCTAATTTCATTCGCAATCCCATCAAAGTCTGAGAAACGAGAATCGAAATTTATCTTTAAAGCTCTCAAAGTTTCGACTGCAAAATCGACGGGAAATTCAGTTTCTGTAGTGTGGCTAAATATTTCACATGTTTTGAAATGTTGAAATAGGATTATTTTCTGCCTGAACGTTTTGATTATGGTGTATAAATCAGGGAGATGCTGATTTTCTCCTTGCAATCTAAAATTTAGTTCGCTCATATGATTTGTCAAATCAACATAAATGCTAATTTCCACAGCCATTCACTGTTCCTAAATCGGCACAAGGGCGATGCTTCTCATTCAAAAAAATTTCGATCTCTGCGCGAAGTTCAAAAAGACGCTTAAGGACTTTTCCATAAGTAAGCCAGCGTACGAAGGTAGATACGGCAAATCATTTTCTCCAATGTCTTCAATAAACTCGCGGAATTGTCGGTGACTCAGTCCTGTGGATCTGATGAAGTAGACAACTGATATGACTGGTTTTTAGAACTTCAGACAAATCCAAACATTTTCCGCACAAGGACTGTTGATGAATGATACAATATAAGACTAATGCTTTTGGTCCACCATCATTTTTCACAGGTCACACAAGTGCGACCACTCTTTTATTTTTTCCATGCATATTTTTGCATCCATTGGTGGTGATTCATTTCAAGTTTTGCATCGAAGGTTCTTTTTATTAATGGGATTTTCAACTCCTTTAAAAATATCTGCCCCAGTTGTCGTGCCGTGAATATTGCACTGAATCACAAAATACTGAAAGTTCCATTTATCTTGGAACGTTCTGCATTCACTGTCTATTTTTCGCTTCTTTTCCATACTCATAAATCAAACATAGAATAAGTCTAATCAAAATACTCTTACTTATGCACGGGTGTTACTTTATTTCACAATAGGCAGTTTCGCTCCCTTCGCCTTTCCCACGCAAACAAAACAATGGCGCCGCTAGCCATTTTATACCTATGCAATTACTACCATCTAGAAGTGATCGAAAAAAATAGTCAGAACCAGAAATTTCTGGAACCAATGCGAAAATTCTCAAAAATGCCACCTGTTAGTACTTAGTGAGTAGGCGAAATAGATAGTACCTGCGTCACAGACCTGCATAGTATTACTACTCGCCACTAGATGTCCCTACTAGTCACAATATACTGAATACACAATTAATAGTAATTGAAATGCAAAACGCCTATGTTTGCTTAAGTGGGCAGAAAAATTAAAATTGTTTTGTCCCATTTTGACCGAAAAAAAATATTATGGCCCTAAGCTTCAAAGTTTGGAGACCTCTACACTAGAGCAACTCTCCTAGAATACGAGCCATGGAGTACCATACTTTTCAACAAATTTTCTTGAAACAAGTCAAGTTCACCAGAAAATATAAAAATTTAGGTGAAACGGAAGTCACACGAAAAAGAAAACTTTCTCGTCTCTGGGGAGTCAGATTATGATTAACATGAACACATATATAAAATAAATTGTATTAAGAACAAAGACAAATTTCTTATCAATCTCCTAAGCATAGAACTTTTCTTTCGTTCATAACAACACAGAAGGATCATAAAGACAAATAATATTCCTATAACTTTTCAATTCATAGAACTTTGTATTTGTTTATAGGAAAAAAGGAAAATTTATCTAAGATACGAAATAACCATAAGAACACAAACCAATCTTTTTATCTTCGAAGCCAGGATTTTTTTCGTTTTAAAGAAAGTAGACAAGTAATTAGAAGATCAGAGATTCAAAATAATCACAAGAAGATAGAAAACTTCGTCTATAAGAACACAGATATAGAAGAACACATACAAATGGTACTTTCAAGAAGACTGACAAATAGTAATAAGAACATAGATTTGAAATAATCGTGAGGAGACAGAAAAACTTCTCATTAGTCTCCAAATCATAGAACTTTGCATTCGTTGATAAGAACACAGATATGAAAGAACACAGATAAATGGTACTCCAAAAACTATAATATTTAGGTTTCAATTAACATTTAAATAATCATAAAAACACTAATATTGTGAAGGACATAAAGAAATATATTATCAATCTCCAAATCATTGAACTCGGCTATTCTTTATAAGAACACAGAAAAATATGTCTACGAGAAGGATATGAAATAATCATAAAAATACAGAAAATATTTTCATTAGCTCCAAAATCATAGAAATTTCCATTCGCTTATAAGAACACAGATATAAAAAATTATATGACCACAGACAAATGGTATTCCCAAAAGCATAGAACTTTCGTTTCGTTTTAAGAACACAGTAAAATTATCATGATAACACAGATATATAAAATGATCTAAAAGACATAAAGAAATTTATTATTAGTCTCCAAACCATAGAACCAATCTTTTATTCTTCGAAGCAAGAACTTCTTTTTGTTTTAAGAAACACAGGCAAATAATTATAAGAAGACAATTTTAAAATAATCATAAGAAGACAGAAAAACTTCTCATTAGTCTCTGCACTCGTTCATGAGAACACATATATAAAAGAACAGAGATAAATGGTACTTCGCAAAAGTAAAGACCTTTCGTTTAGGTTTCAATTACAAATTTAAATTATCATGAGAACACTAATATTGTAGAGGACATAGAGAAATGTATTATTAATCTCCAAATTATAGAGTTCTGCTTTTATTTATAAGAGCACAGAAAAATATGTCCAAGAACACAGATATAAAATAATCATAAAAGGACAGAAAAACTTTTATTAGGCCCAATTCATAGAACTTCGAATTCGTTTATAAGAACATAGATATAAAATAATTATAAGAGCACAGACAAATGGTAATCTCAAAAGCATAGAACTTTCGTTTCATTCTCAAGAACTCAGTTAAATTATCATAAGAATACCGAGATAAATAAAATAATTTAGAGGACATACAGGACATAGGCCAATGTATTATTAGTTTACAATGCAAATCTTAAAACTCTCTTTTGTTCACAGAAAAATTATTCATTTTATGATATGAAATAATCATAAAAACACAGACCAATATTTTATTCTTTGCAGCCAGAATTTTTTTGGTGTCTAAGAACACAGACAAATAAGAATGAGAAGATAGATTCGAAGGAGACAGAAAAACTTTTCATTAGTCTCAAAATCATAGAACTTTTCATTCGTTGATAAGAACACAGATATGAAAGAACACAGACAAATGGTATTCCCAAAATTATAGTACTTTGGTTTTAATTAACATTCAAATAATCATGAAAACACTAATATTGTAAAGGACAAGAAGGAATATATTATCAATTTCCAAATCATTGAATTCTGCTATTCTCTAAAAGAACACAGAAAAATATGTCCAAGAAAACAGATATGAAAGAATCATAAAAATACAGAAAATCTTTTCTCCAGAATCATAGAACTTTTCATTGTGTATAAGAACACAGATATAACATAATTATAAGAACACAGACAAATCTTATTCCCAGTAGCAAATAATTATCGTTTCGTTTTTAAGAATGCAGTTAAATTATCATAAGAACATGGATATATAAAATAATCTTAAGGACATAAAGAAATGTATTATTAGTCTCCAAACCATAGAACTCATTTTTTGTTTTAAGAACACAGAAAAATTGATATAAGATATGAAATAATCATAAGAACACAGACCAATCTTTTATCCTTCGAAGCAAACTATTTTTTTTCGTTTTGAAAAACACACAAATAATCTGATGAACACAGATTTGAAATAATCAAGGAGAATAACAATTTTTTAATAGTATCCAAATCATAGAACTTTGCATTCGTTTATGAAAACACAGATATGAGAGAACACAGACTAATGGTGCTTCCAGAAGCATTGAACTTTCGTTTCGTATTTGAGTACACATTAAAATTATCATAAGAACACTGATATTGTAAAGGACATAAAGAAATGTACTATTAATCTCCAAATCATTGAATTATGCTTTTGTTTATAAGAACACAGAAAAGTATGCCGAAAAACACAGATATGAAATAATCATAAGACAGAACATCTTGTTGATACCCGAAACCATATAAGTTTGCATTCGTTTATAAGAACACAAATATAAAATAATTATAAGAACACAGACAAATAGAATTGAAATCATTTATAAGAGTATTTCCAAAAGCATAGAACTTTCCTTTAAATTTCAAGTACTTGATTAAATTATCATACGAACACGGATATATAAAAAATCTGAATTAGTCTCCAAACCATTGAATCCCCATTTTGTTTATAAGAACACAGAAAAATATGTTTAAGAACACAAACATGAAATAATCATAAGCACCCAGAAAAATTCTCATTAGTTTCCAAAGCGTTTCTTCCGTTTAAAAACACAGGTAAATAAATACAAGAACACAGAGATGAAATTATCATACGGTAATGGAAAAATTTCTTCTTAGTCTCCAAATCATTAAACTTCACATTATAAGAGAACACATGGATCACAGACAAATAAAATGATTCAAAATATACAACTTTCCTTAAAACACAGAAATATATCTATAAGCATACAGATATGAAGAATTAAAAAGACACAGACAAATTTGTCATTAACCTCTAAGACGTACAACTTCCTATTCATTCATGAACATAGATCAGAAATAATTAGAAGAACACAGACAACTTTCTTATTATTTGGAAACTATATAATTTTAGCTCGTCTTTGTTCGGAATGAATCGTTATCATTCATAGAATGAAATTAATGGAAAATACAGAACTTAACAGGTTAATTGAAATTTATTTCCAAAATATAATTTCGCAAATTCATTTATACGTGAAAGAATAAGAAAAAGCACATGCTTCTGAATCTCATGAAATTTCTCGAGTCTAAAATGAATAAGAAGGAAGTATCTATATATTTCCGAAGTATTATTTTCTCATTATGTCATTTTGAATGTGACTTTTGACCGTAATCCGCAACTAAAAATCCTACATGCGTGCAAGCTCCCGTTACAGCACCCTTATGATCTCCAAACATATAGATAACAGCGCCCCCAACAAATAGGGGGTGAAATTCTTGTCTTGACAAAGCTACGCAAAATTCGACTATGGAGGGTGGAGGCGCATACGGTGGAGGTAAAGCTGGCGGCGCTTTTGATCCAATAACTTTTGTACAAAGACCGCAAGTTATTCTAAGAGCAGTTTGTTGGGTGAGTTTCACAAAGAAATTTCAAAATCTTCTCGTGTCGTCTAATTCCAACGTTTGACAGGTGGGGGTGACATCATATGACTATTGATTTGTTGAAATGGGTCATTGGAAAGCATAGAAATAATGAAATAATTTCGGAAACAAAAAGATTGATTGTTATTGTATTGTTTATTGGCGACTCATAATTCTTTTAGGCCTTAAATCAAAAATAAACATCAGATAATGAAGCATACCGAGTCAGCAGAATTATTGTTTGATTTGATTTTTCAATAAAACTCATTTTTCCAAGAAGAAAAAACATCGAAATTGAAACATTTCTCTTATAAATTATACAACCATATTTATAATGCCTAATTTTGTATTTGTACACGTCATAATTTAATGGTAAATTATATAAATTATTTGTTTTGTAACATATCCTTCAGTCAATATTAAATATTTTTCCAATTATTTCAAGATAAAAAGTGAAGAATAGTTTTCTTTCCTCATGATTTTATGTTACCTCAATATTCAACTTCAGTTTATTTAAATACGTATTTTTTCCAGTTATTCGCCATAATTGTATTCGGATGTATATCCTCCAAGGGCTGGTATACGAGGGGCAACCAAGAAGAATGCCTGTTCAACAAAGATGCCAGTGCGTGCAACTACGGAGTCAGCATCAGTGTAATAGCCTTCTTAGCAAGCATGGGGTTCTTGGCAGGCGAATATTTCTTCGAACAAATGTCATCGGTGAAAACGAGAAAACACTACGTTTTGGTTGATCTCGGATTTTCTGGTAATTATACAAGAGAACACAGAATATTCACGATTATTGGTCGATAAGTGTTGGTAAAATAGAAAAATTGAAGAATTTTTTCAATTTTTGACAATCTTCTCTCGGAAGGTAGTCACCACAATGAATATGTAAAATTTTTAAAATTCTAAAGTATACAATCTTTGAATTCTAAGAAATATAACTTTCTTATAAATAGAGACCGGAATTTATGCAACATAAAAAGTTTGTATGCATGAAAACTGCTTGAAATGTTGAAATTTAAAGAAGATGTAATATTAAATAATCAATTTTACTGACGCCAAAAAAAGAATAGTAAGTTTTCATTTTTTTATCAGCATACAATTAGTAAATTATCATTTGATAGGCGATAATAGGTATAGTAACACTACATTTGTGACATTAAAATGATTTAATATGTTTGATACTTTCTTGATGGAAGATTTGAATGGAAGAGTCGGAGTCGAAGAAAATGATTCAGTTGTAGGAAAATTTGGCGAAACAACACAAATGATAATTGAATGCGTTTGAGATACTTGTGGCAAAGTTTGTCCCTAAAAGTAACGAATGGGTTTTTCCAACACCAGGATAGACATGAATTCATATGGAGACAGCCAACAAAAGGACTACAGTCTATAATTGACTACGTTACACAACGTCAAAATTCAAAATTAAAAACAACGGACGTGAGGGTATATCGTGGTTCAGAGTGCAGGTCAGATGATTATCTGCTGATGGCAAAGGTAATTGTGAATTTTAGAAAGTAAACTCAAAAGAGCTTGAGCATCAGAAAGTCTGACACTATGGCATTCAACTTGGACAGCCTGAAAGATGAATCATGCCAATTTCTATAAAAATGCAGATTGGCAAACAAACTTCAATGTGTTCGAACAGAAGTTGGAGCCATTGAAATTCTGGAGCGATGTATACAAGAGACGGCTATGGAAGCCATAGGAGAAAGGAAAAGAACTGGAAAGAAAAAACTAGAATAGTGGTTAAGAAGCCTAGATGAAATGGTAAAAAATAAGAAAAAGCCATATCATCAGTGGCTTAGAACACAAGGGGAAGAAAGGCTAGAATATGCATACTGGAATAGAAACGTCAAAAATGATGAGAAGTAAAACCGAAAGATGGGAGAAGAAATGCGAGGGACTAGAACAAAAAATGGGAGGTACGTGAGCATCAGAGGCCTGGAAAACTAGAAAAAATTTAAGGAAGGAAGGGAAGCAGTCAAATCACATTTCATTGATAACCTTAGACGAATGGAAAGGCTACTACGAAAAACTATTCAAAGAAGACAAGAAAGAATATGAAAGCATTAATTTTGATTTGAATGAAGCTAGTGAAAGATATGTGGAGGGTGTAACAGTAGCAGAAATAAGAGCGATTTTAGCTGAAATGAAGAACAGAAGTGCGGCGGGACCTGGAAACATTCCGAGCGAACTAGTTAAGGATGAACCTGACATCCTACTTGAGATCCTTGCAATTATTTTCAACAAATGTATGATGAAGGGAGACGATATTCCACAAGAATGGAATTTGGCTTATATTACTCCGATATTTTAGAAGGGAGATAAAAAAGCTTATGAAAATTATCGAGGAATAAGTGTAACTAGTTCGGTTGGGAAGTTGTTCGGCAAAATTCTAAAGAGAAGAATAGAAAAAGAGATTCAAGATATTGGGGAACAAGCAGGATTTCGTACTGGTGGATCCTGCATGGACAATATCTTTGTTCTGCACCAAGTCATAGAAAAACGCAAGGCGAGAGACTTGCTTACCTTCCTTCTTTTCGTCGACCTAGAAAAAGCATACGACAGGATACCCTGGAATAAACTTTTTAAAACATTGACGATGATCTGCATGAATAGGGTGTATGTTCGCTCTGTCTGGAACGTGTAATGTGATTCGGAAAGCGTCATCGAAAAGAAAATATGATCTCCACAACGTTCTCTATTACGAAGGGTCTTAGGCATGGTTGTTGTTCATCCTCAACACTATTTAAGATCTATGTTCAAGAAGCCTTACGTTCATGGAGAAGGCATATCTCTGAAGTGGAAATAAAAATCGGTAACTCTTGCCTGACAACTCTTTTTTACGCAGATGATCAGGTGATTGTGAGCACTGATAAAGCTGACATGGACTTAATGTATAGAAAACTGAAGCATGAATATAAAACTGGGGACTAACAATGAATCTGAGGAAGAGTATTTGATCCTGAATATATATATATATATATATATATATATATATATATATATATATATATATATATATATATATATATATATATATATATATATATATATATATATATATATATACATCTTGATCCATTCTGTGCCTGGTCTTCCCCTGCCTCTTCTTTCCGTTATTCCCTTGTCAAAACTTGTCTTATTGTTCTATCGTCTCCCAATCGGAAAACATGGCCAAGCCATCTCATTCTTTGTGCTCTAGCCACATTTGTTATTGAGGGTTGTCCATACAATTCTTGAAGCTCGGCGTTCGTTCTCTTTTCCCAACGGTTTTCTACCTTTTTTCCACCATATATTCTTCTGAGTATTCTTCTCTCGAAAACTTCTAATGTATATTTTTCCCTCTGATTCAACTTCCACAGTTCGCAACCGTATGTTACCACAGGCCTGATGATCTTCTGATAAATTTTCTTCTTCGCGTTTTTTGACATATTTTTGGACCTGAGCACTCTGTATAATCCTCCTAAGCATTTTGCTTCTTTAGCTATCCTCTTCTGTATTTCTACTTCCTCCTCCCCTGATCTCGTCAATGTTACACCTAAATAGTTGAACTGTTCTACCTTTTCAAAGCAGTATGTCCTATCTTCACTAATCATCTACAGATTTGAGTGCCTTTCATTTTCTTGTTGTCCTACTATCATATGTCTGCATACGCTAAAACTTGTGTCTTTTGACTGTATATTGTACCTTTGCTAGCTATACTGCTCTCTTTTATAATTTTATCCATCACAATATTGAAAAGTGCCTTCATCAACACAGAATGATTCCGACAATTGTCCGCTCATCTTAACTTTATAGGTGGTATCCGTCAATGTCATTCTCTCCAGCCTAATTATATTTATTTCTAGATCATACATTGCTTCATATATATATTTTCTTATTATATTATCATAAGCCTGTTTATAATCGATGAAAAGCATATGGAGTATCTTGTTTTGATCAATAGTATTATCTATAATTTGCTTCAACACAAAAATCTGATCCATGACTGATCTATTTTTTCGGAACCCACACTGATACTGTCCTAGCTTTGGTTCTATTATTTCGTTTAGTCTATTTTTGATAGATATCGCTATAATCTTGTATATAGTGTCCATTAAGGCAATCCCTCTATAGTTCTCGCAATTGGTCGTATCCCCCTTCTTGTGCAACGGACATATTAGCGCTTCCTTCCACCTACTTGGCATTTTCTCCTCTTCCCAAACTTTAGATATTATAAAATATATATTGTCCTCCTTTTCTTGTCCCCCTATCTTCAACATATCCGCCGTGATGCCATTTTCACCTGGCCCTTTGTTGTTTTTAAACAATTTTATGATTGATCTTATTTCTTCCTTATTTGGTGGTTCCTCATACGCTTCATTTAGGAACGCCCCTTCCTCTTTCGCATTTTCACTAGTCTCTTCACTTTCCCCGTCTAACAACTCTCTGAAATACTCACTCCATCTCTTCAAACTTTCTTCTATTCCTCCTACGAACTGCCCGTTTTTGTCTTTGCAGAATAATATTTTATTTTGCTGATAGAGCCTCCTCTGATATTTTATAGAATTGTCTCGTCTGTTTTCGCATATAGTTGTTTTCCAGATTTTCTATTTCAGTCTCTATATATTCTCTTTTCTTTCTCCTGCATGTACTTTTTGTTTTTCTTCTCTTTTCCCTATACAGCTTCTGGTTCTCTTTTGTGTTGTTTTTCGACATATTCATTCTCTATTCTTCTCTTTCTAGTACTGCTCTCCTGCACTCTTCATCATACCAACCTCCTTGATCTGCTTTGCTATCATCTTTGAGCAACATATCTGCTCCTTCTTTCATCATCTGTTCCAACTGTCTCCACTGATCTTCAACGCTTTCCTCTTTATTACTGAAAATTCTTTTGTTAATTTGGTCTAAAACTCTTTCCTAATATTCTCATCATTCAATTTTTCCACTGCATATTTGATAACTTTATTTCTTTTACTTTCCTGATGTTCTGGTTTCCTATATTTTATCTTGGCTTTTACGAGCATGTGGTCTGTGTCCACGTCTGCTCCGCGTAAACTCCTAACATTCATTACATACTGGCGTGTTTACTCTCTATAACCATGTGATCTATTTGGTTAACTGTTCTGTTATCAGGCGATATCCATGTACCTTTATAGATATCCTTATGCTGAAAATAGGTTGTGACTACTCGAAGATTCCTCTCTGTTGCTAGTTCAATAATTCCATTCTCATTACTTTCTTCGTGCTTACTGTACTTTCCTATAGCAGGCCTGTATATTTCTTCTTGTCCCAGTTTCGCATTGAAATCTCCCAGAATAATTTTAACATCATATTTAGGGGTCTTGTCGTATTCTTCTTCTATCATTTCATAGACTTTTTCCTTTATTTCATTCTCTTTTTCTTCTGTGGGACAATGAACATTTACAAGAGTCAACTTCCTGCACTTGCTTCTTACTCTAATTTTGCATAATCTATTCGTTACTGGCAGGAATTCAACTACTTCAGAACAATATAAATATTTGGGAAGTATCATAGCGAAGGAACATCCAATAAAGACATTCAGAACAGAGCGCAGCAGGGCAGAGCGAGCGTTCGCATCCTGAACTTCCTATTATGGTCGCATCAGATTAGACTTACAACTAAAGTTAAACTTTATGAAGCGATTGTGGAACCGATTTTGACATATGGTTCAAAATGTTGGCAACTTACAGGAAAAAGGAAGAGACTCATCGACACTGTAGAAATGGATTTTATGAGAAGAGCATGTTGTATCTCCAGGTTTCAGCACATTAGAAATGAAGAAATAAGACGCAAGACACATCGAGTCTACAGCAGCACAGATAGAATTGAAGATAAGCAGTTAATATGGTACGGAGACGTCAAGAGAATGGGGAATGTGAGATGGCCCAAAGGAGCTTTGGAATATGTACCAAACAGTAGAAAAAAACGAGGAAGACCAGCAACAACATGGTTACAAGAGGTACAGAAAACTATGAACGACCGAGCACTCGGTGAAAATTACTGGTTAGTATATATATATATATATATATATATATATATATATATATATATATATATATATATATATATATATATATATATATATATATATATATATATATATATATACTAACACTCGTATCACCCACCAGCTACATATGGATGACCTGCTGGAAACGCAGATCAACAACTTAAAAGACAGCTCGAAACAGTGTCAGCATTTAGGAGTCAATCCGCATGGAGATGGGTATCGAGAAATGCGCAGTTGTTAAGATAAGACGAGGAAAGATTGAGAAAGAGCAAGAGGGTACTACTCTGATGGATAATACAACAATCCCAGCACTGTTCCCTAAGGAGTCCTACAAATATCTGGGCGTCCAACAAGCCTTGGACATAAAAACTGCTGAAATGAAGATGAGGTTTAAAGAAAAACTCTACTCTAGAATTGACCGGATCCTTAAGGCTAAACTCAACTCGAAGGCATTATTTCAAGCCATCAACTCCTGGGCTATACCGAGCATAGCATATTTCTTAGGGGTGCCTAAATGGTCGATAACAGACCTAAGGGCTATGGATATAAGGATTAGAGCGATGCTAACGGCACACGGGATTCGCCATCCACACTCGTCTATAAACCACTTATACCTACCAAGGACAAAGGGAGGACGAGGCCTTGCATCACTAGAGATGAGTCATAAGAACAACGTGGACCAACTGAGAGAATACTTTACTAGCAAACACTCACCGTTTTATGGCACCATATGTGACGCGGACGAAAACCTATCGGCACTGCAGCCCTCGAATCTGGAATTTCTTGTGGAATCTCATACAGTGGCCCAGCTATCGGAGGAGTGGCACTCTAAAGCACTTCATGGTAGATATCCGAACCACCTGAAAAATAAAGATATAGATCGAAAAGAGTCGCTCACTTACCTGAGGGCTGGCTACTTATTCCCTGAAACAGAGGGCTGGTTGTGCGCTATCCAGGATCAAGTAATCCCCACAAGGATGTACCTAAAACACATCACAGAATGGATATCCCAACAGAGCAGTGTCGCAAGTCCGGAAAGGGACAGGAATCGATTCAGAATATAACATACAGCTCCTCGGGATTACCTTGAACGCCATAATGCAGTGGCCAGGGTGTATCTCCAAAGTATCGCTGTCAACCTAGGGCTATGTAAAGAAACTACTCCAGCTTACAAATACAAACCCAAGGCAGACTTGAAAACAGAAAATATAAGATAAGATGTACATGGAGACAACCCTGATTACGGATAGACCAGTTGCGCACAACAGACCTGACATCGCGGTTTTCGATCTCGAGGGTGGTACGGCTATAATTCTGGATGTTAGTATCCCAGCGGATGAGAACATTACCAAGGCATATACTGAGAAGATAACTAAATACTAGGATTTGGCTTTTGAACTGAGGATAATTTATAAATTGAAAAGTGTGAAAGTAATGCCACTTATAATATCGACTAATGTCCTGGTAGAAGCGCACTTGTAATGCTAACGTAGGTTAAGGTGTTGAATTTTTGTTTCAATTTATCGACAGGGTAAACTTCATTCAATGCGATTCTACTTTGTTTTTATTTAAAATATTATTTATTAGTTTGGGATTGCAACCATTATTTTTGGCAATTTGTTTAATCAAATTCAATTCTTTGTTGAAATTTTCTGGTGATAACGGGATGTTAGTTAATCAATCTATGAATAAAACTGTTGAATGCTGACATTTTATGTTGATACGGATGACACGACAAGTTATGTATTATAATATCTGTATGTGACGGCTTATGGTAAATTGCGAAAACTTTCCATTTTCCATTTTCATTGGAAATTGTTACGTCTAAGAAATTTATTGAATTATTGCTTTCTATTTCGGTTGAGAATAAAATTTTTGGATGTAATGTTCAAAT
The DNA here is from genome assembly GCA_013387265.2 of Cryptolaemus montrouzieri. Classification (NCBI taxonomy): domain Eukaryota; kingdom Metazoa; phylum Arthropoda; class Insecta; order Coleoptera; family Coccinellidae; genus Cryptolaemus; species Cryptolaemus montrouzieri. The sequence goes on from JABFTP020000062.1 coordinate 70,721,990, forward strand.
AATAAGGTGTTTATAGTTTGAATTGCAATGACTGTGATAATTTCTTCATTGGTATAACACATAGAAATTTTAATATTAGAATATCGGAACATAAACGTAGTTTTTCAAATAAAAAATCAGATTCAAATTACGCGAATCATCTCCTAGAAAATAGTCACTCTTTCGACCCACAGTTTGAAATTTTGCATACAGATAATAAATATTGGAAGGTAGATCTTTGGGAAACTTTAGAAATTAACAAACACAAACACTCAGGTAGACTCATCAATGAACAAGTCGATTTAAGCCCTTCACCTCTATTGAATCTCTTCAGGGAGCAATCTATTATTTAATTTTATTGGATATACCTGTCATCAATAATCACTTAAGAAGGAGCAACCCAATAAGCTTTTAATTACTTTAATTACATCTGTATTTATATTCTCATTCTTATTTTCTGTACATTTATTCGTCTGAAGAAGCTACGGTGTAGTGAATCGCGTCACGGATAGCAATTATTAAGTAAAATTCCTTAAAAGACAGTACCTGTTTTTTATTATCGATAATGGAATTTTACCAAGTCAAAGCCTCCCAAATTCAAATGAAGGAAATATTTTTAGAAGCACTTCCGCAAAAAATACACTTTCTGCTTCCTCCCATTGTCAATGAAAATCAAAGTTGTGTTAATTTTGAAAGCGTTCATTAACAACAACCTCGTATGTTGTAAGCAATAAAATGGCTTGGCCCTTTGGCTCGGCTATCTTCGGCTTTCACTTGTCAATCGTCAACCAATTACAAACAATAATTCTGACGCTTGCGCATTGTTGATCGTCCGCTGGATATGCTATCCTCTTTTAGATACCTCTCTGACAAGGTCTAAGTGATTGTTATTTGACATAACTCTCGATATACAATATTAAATATATCTTGAAGTCACTTTCCGTAATCATAGAAAGTAAACTAAGGTTTTCGATGTTCTCACGTTTGACGTAAGTTTCCTTATGAACGGTAGAGATTGTGAGAAACTGAGAATAACTCTTAGTGGCTAACCGCACGGTTAGTGCGCAAGCATATTGGAACTGCTTAGCTGAGGTGTCTGGTTCGAATCCGGGTTCAAGTTATAGATGTTGTCCTTGAACAAAAAAGTGAATTTGACAAAGACATATATAGAGTTTGGGCACATGGCCCAACGGCTAAGCTCATAAAAAACCATCGAAGGCAAGTTGTAATCCAAAGTGGTGGCAGTTATCATTGCATGGTCTAGGTGATTGTTTTGGAGTCCACTATAAACTGTAGGTCCCCAGAGAAAAAAGACCCTTCATTGGCTGATTCGGGTATTCAGCTCAACACGCTAGTGTAACGTGATCACCAAAAGCCAATAAGAGCGAATCCCCGTTTCTCCTAATCTCCACCGCACAAAAGCTACCTTTAGATATATTATGAACAATATACACATACAGATGGCGGTATTCCATAACTTTTCAAATTATAATTTGATGAGTTATAGCAATGTACCCCGACTTCCCCTATGCATATACGTGGTCGCGATAAAGTAGATATGCAGTTATGATGAAAGGAATTCACTTATACCACATCACCCACCCACCATTGTTACCAACCTGATTTAAACCATACTTTTACTACAACAATTAAATATTCAAAGTATTTTAATCTTTCAGGTTTTTGGTCATTTTTATACTTTGTTGGATTCTGGTACCTCGCAAGTCAATGGGGAAAAACCGAAACAGATTATCCCACCGGATCCAGTAATGTTAAGGCTGCTATTGCCTTCTCGTTCTTCTCAATTTTCACTTGGGTTAGTATATTCAAATGCCAAGCACTTTACCGTGATATCACACCGTTCATTTCTTTATTTATAGGCTGGCTGTGCATTTTTTGCTTTCAATCGTTTCCGTCAAGGAGCGGGGGCGGCGTTCGCTACCAACTACGAAGCGGATGTAACTATGCCGTCAACGTATACGTCATATCCGGGAGGACCGGATTCGGATCAGAACTACCAGGATCCGCCTTTCTCGGGTGGAAACCAAAGGGGTGAGTAATAACATTATTCTCAGATATTTTGAATTTGAGGAGGTTCAGATAAGGAAATTTTCATCAAAAACATTTGAGATAATTACCCAAATTTTTCACGATCAACTACATACTTGAGCTACATCATCGTTATATTCTTTAACTACTGATATGTCTAATCTTGTTTGATTCTGCGCAATAGCTCCCTCATGTATACCATCAAATTTAAAAAGTGAAATGCATTTTACAGAGATGTTATATCTATACTCGCTGGATTGCTAACTTCCACTATAATACCATAGAAAGTTGTGAAGCAGACTGTTTCTTCAACTTGAGAATTTTTTCAAGAAGGTACAGTCTCTCTCCAATTTCTTGATGTGTGTTCCAGGTCTTTTCAAATGATCACAATCGATGAAGTGGTCACTACACACTTTCGAAGACGTCGAAGGAACGAAATTCTTTCCTTTGATAGCATTGACCCATAATTTGAGCAAAGCCTCATCTTTTAATGGAAATCTGCAATATATGAAAATGGATTTTCAATAATTTTATAAGAAATTTTGTAATACTAGTTGACTTCTTCCTTTTCCATGTTTCTGAAATAGATAATCTCCACTTCAAGTTTTTTCGAGTCTGGAAAACTTGCGGCGATCTGGAAATCGTGTTCGATAGAGTCGAAATGCTCGAGCATTCATTCTGTTAAATTGAAAATAGTCTTATCAAGTCTTTGGTGGGATATATTCAAAACAATTAACATTATGAAGAAATTTGTTATTTATTGCTGAACGTTTTTTTCAGGACCCTCCGATTTCCAAGCACCAGCATATTGAGAATGTAATGGTACTTACACAGGTTGGACAACAACTTGAAAGAAAACATACTCAGTGATTCATAGGCAAGTTATTTCAGTAATAGGAATTACATATATTTTACAGAGAACCTCCATATATTACAGAAAAAAATCGAACAGTCATTCACTACAACTTTTTCGTTTCTCAAAATTAATGCAACAAAATAGATTTTATGGAAAGGAAAGTTGATATTTGATGATTACTAATAGATCTTTGAATGTACAGATATTTGGATCAATAATCAGCTTTTTAGACATTTTTGAATGCCATGGTGTGATAGGAAGTTACAATGTTAAAATAGTTGTTAGTCCACCTAATTGATTGTTATTAGACACTTGAGTCATAATTAAATGAAAATAAATTTTGGCTTACTAACTACTCCAGTTATAATTCTAACGAACATGAATTTGTTAAATTATAATTGGTAATAGTTCTCAAATTATAATTTCCTAATTATTTCTGTTGGAAGTCAATGGAAAGGTTTTTAGTACAAAAAGCAAATATAAATGAAACTGTTCAAAACAATAGAGTAATATAAGACTCATTCATGTGAAAATTAGGTGGATATTTGTAGATATTTTGTGTGCGGATAACATTAGAGTAGCAATAAACAACAAATTACTAATAAAAATTACATTTTTTCGGTAAATAAGTCGTGGATACTTTTTAATGTATTATTATTTTTATATCGAAATGTGATTTTTAAGTTATATTCAATAATTATTTTCAGTATTGAGTTGGGCATTAATAAATGTTTATTCTTTGGCTTGTTGTTTAATATAAGTGCATCTGTTTGTACTATGGCTTGAACTAGAAATTTCACAAAGTTGGAAATGGGACTATGTATATTATAAAGGAAATAATCCTTTTTACTTAGTTCAATTTGAAGATGCAGGAACAATCTCAAGGCAATTGGTGGGATGAACTATTATCTTATATGATGGAAAAGAATTGAATTTGGTACTCGCAAGTTATACAAGGACCATTTTGGTATGATTTAGCACAACAGGGGTCATGAAAACTATTGTCACGGAAATAGCTTCAAAGCTCATAAACTTCAAGAGTAAGAATGGTACACCTGAAGATCTCAAGAGGACTTTATTGATTCTATTTCCAATCCCTGTCCAATTCTTAAACTCTGAAAGTTCGGTCTGTTCACGTCGTAGCATTAAAAGGACACAAATTTTGTTTTTTCAACATTAACAGTTAGTAGATTCAAATCAAACCACTCCATTACTTTGTTCAATGTTTCTTCAGCTCAACATTTAAGATCATTCCAGTTATCAGATTTAATGAATATTGCCGTATCATCCGCATAACTGAAAATATCTTCGGTGTTTCATACAGATAATAAACAAAATCGGACCGAGGACTGTGCCCTATGGAACCCCGCATTCAACATCCCTGAAACCACTCTTATAATCATCGATCCAGACACACTGCTCCGACCCGTGATGTAACTTTCAATGAAATTAAAAGCCACTCCACGAAATCCACAGGCACAAATCTTTTCAAGCAACAATCTACGACACACAATGTCGAAAGCCTTGGCCAAATCGACGAAAATACAGATGCATGGACTAGACTCATCCAGAGCTTCATATAACTTTTTCGTCAATCCTGAAAGACCATCCCTGGTAGATTTTCCCTGTCTGAAACCGAACTGCTGTTTCGATATCATATTCAAACTATCGAAATATGAGACAATTCGTTTTTTTATAATTGTTTCCAAGACTTTAGCTAGATTAAGGGTTATAGCTCTGTAATTTATGACATCTCTCCTATCGCCTTTTTTTAAAAGAGGCTTTATTGCACCTACTTTGAATAAGCTTGTAAAAATCCCTGATACATGCTATGAATGATGAGTTTAGTCAAAGGAGGAACTATCTGATCTTTAATTTCATGTAATGATTCGAGGTCAAGTCGTCGTAACCATGTGCCGTATTTTTTTAATTCTCTCAAATATTCATCCACTTCCTGTTCGCATGCTGGCCTAAAAAACATGGAACCTGAAATACGAAAGCTGTTCCCAAACGGAGACTTATTCGGTTTTTCGATTTTAGCTGCTAACCCATTACCAACCGTTGTTGCATAATTATTATTATTAGGTGCGCAACTAAGTTCTCGCTGTTTGTCAATAGATGGCTCCAGCAGTAAGTGCTGGTCGATTTTTACATATCAAGAACGTCTTGAACAAAGCTTAGACATATGGTAAACAAAACACTGTGACACATTAATGATTGTTTTTGCGTCATATACTTTTAGTTGTGGAAAAATGTCTGATTTTATGCCAAATAATCGTCATTTGCGGGAAGTGTTGATTTTCTTCTTTCGTTCGAAGAAAACGGCGGCTGAATCTCATAGAGAGCTCCAAAAAGTTTACGGAGATGCTGCTCTAAGTGAAACAACGTGCCGAGGTTGGTTCTGTCGCTTCAAAAACGGTGATTTCGATGTGGACGATCGTCCCCGTGAAGGAAGGCTAAAAATCTTCGAAGGCGCTGAATTGGAGGCATTGGTCGATGATGATCCGTGCCAAACGCAGGAAGAGTTTGCTTCAGCCTTAGGAGTTGCCCGCCAGGCCATTTCCAAGCGATTGCATGCGCTGGGAATGAAAAGCAAGGAACTTGGGTTCCTTATGATTTGAAGCCAAGAGACGTTGAGTGTCGTTTCCTCACCTGTGAACAACTGATCCAGCGGCAAAACAGAAAGGGTTTTCTTCATCGCATCGTAACGGGTGATGAAAATGGATTCATTACAGCAATCCACAGAAAAAAAATTTTGGGGACGGTCATGCTTCTACGTCATCGCCTCGGCCGAATACTCACGCTGCGAAAGTTATACTGTGTATTTGGTGGTGCCCAGTCGGTTATTTATTATGAGCTGTTGAAAGCGAACGAAATCATCACTGTGGAACGGTATCAAACTCAATGGATGCGATTGAGTAAAACACTTCGCGAAAAACGGCCACAATACGAGCAGAGACACGAAAAAGTAATACTAGAGCATGAAAACGCTGGGCCTCACATTGCCAAACACGTTAAAACCTAATTGGAAACGATAAAATGGGAAGTCCTACCACACCCGCCATATTCCACGGATATTGCACCATCCGATTATTACTTGTTCCGTTCGATGCCACATGGTCTAGCTGATCAGCAGTTCCGCTCATATGAAGAGCTCGAAAAATTGCTTGATTCGTGGATAGACTCAAAAGACGAACACTTCTACCGTCATGGTATTCGAGCTCTGTCAGAAAGATGGGAAAAAGTTGTAACTAGCGATGAGCATTATTTTGAATGATTCATTTGTAATAATTTTTCACAATAAAGTCATATTTTCATAAAAAAACAGCGAGAACTTACTTGCAGAGCTAATAAAAATATCTGCCATTTTCTATTTCACCTCTATCATTTTTTATATTTCTAATTTCACATTGTTTCTGGTGCTCACAGTTTATCATTTGATTTATCCACCCACATAAATCCAGCGATACAAATAAAACCACACATTTTATCTCTCAGTATTGTCGAGTATTTTAATATATTTAGTGAAACCTTTACCAAGTGTTTTAATTAATAATTTTTCTTATTATTATATGGTATATTATGAAGATATGATATCTACAAATTTAAGAAACAATAATCACAAGCGTGGAAAAAGTACTATTCAATTTGTAGGACTACATGACCATTCATATTATTATATGAATATTTACTTAGCGACATCAATTGGTTAGAAATGCTTTTCCAAATCCTTTTCATTAGTAGAGGTTGGAAATGAGAGATAGTTTGGTTGAACTAACGAAATGTAATAACACTTGCTCACTGCCTTAGGACCATCACAAGTGATTCTGAAGTAACAATTTTAGGGTCCCGTCAAAACGAAACTACTCACAATTATTCTAATGTTTTGTGTGCTTACGTTTTAAAATAAATATTCATTCTATTAACCTTCATAAGGTCTTCGGGTAAATTTTCTCAAAAAAGAAGCGTTCAAGAAGTTTCATATTCTACGACTTTTAATTATTCGCTTCAATTTACTTATTATTGGAATAAGTTAATCAAAAATGATTAAAATATGATTTTTTTACTCTAACGCAACTAATAACAAACGCACAGCGCATCTGTTATCGTCCCAATTGTTTATGTATCGTGTAACTTTTTGAATGAGACGTTCTTTTGTTCTACCCACACAAGTGTTATATTATAACAATCGAACAACACGTACCCAAGTTTACAGTGGTGAAAACGTTATTTGCTTGTAAAAAATGATGACAATCAAATAGAAGCGGCGTTATTAGATGAAATGTCGGATAGTAATGAATCTTGTTCTGAAACAGAAGATTATATCGAAGAAGCTGAACCATCTGATAGCTCGGATAGTGACAGTGAATTAGTGCTTGTGCCAACAATGACGTCAAAAAATGGACAAATAAAATATTCCAGAAACCCCGTCACACAGTCTTATGGAAGAGGTTCCAGAGGAAACACAATGAACTTGATACCAGGTTTGACACGATACTCTTGCTCAAGGATTACCTTTGAATAAAAATCCGGTTTTGAATTATCTTTCCCTCCACCTTTGATACACACCATATTGAAATATACAAATTTGGAAGGTGTTTTCCCTGATGATTGGAATGACATTTACGTTACTGATCTGTTCGCATACATTGGGCTACTATTACTATCTGGTGTATTTCGTTCAAATAATGAAAGTACCGAAAGCTTAGGGATAGTGAGAAAGGCAGACCTATTTTTGGGGCAGTCATGCCACTAAAAACTTTCAAAAAATTGTCAAGGTTGATTAGGTTCAACAATAGAGAAACTAGATCCGAGCGGCGACAGCTGGATAAATTTACTCCAATTCAAGATCTGTGGAATCAGTGGGTTCACCTTTTGCCAAAATTTTATAATCCTTCTGAAAACGTTACAGTAGATGAGCAGCTTGTAGCATTCAGAGGAAGATGTCCATTTCGACAGTACATGCCATCCAAACCAGCTAAATATGGTATCAAATTTTGGGTTATATGTGATTCTGCCACAAGTTACATTTGGAATATCCAATCCTACACGGCCAAAGAAATAGGAGGTGTGCCTGAAAAAAAACCAAGGCATGCGTGTAGTCCTTGATTTGACTCGCGGCCTGAGAGGGCATAATCTTACGGTGGATATTTTTTTACATCACATCAACTTGGACAGAAACTATTAAAAAACAGATCACTGTAATAGGGACTATACCTAAGAAAAAACCGAAATCGCCTCCAGAAATAGTAACAACAAAGGGAAGACCGTTATATGCGTTTTGCTTTCACCAAAGATACTACACTTGTTTCTTACATACCCAAAAAAAATAAGTCGGTGAATCTTCTCAGCACTTTGCATCACAACTCAGAAATGAATAATCGCGCAGACAAAAACCCTGTACAACAAATGTAAGGGTGGTGTGGATACACTGGATAAAGCTGTCTCCTGTTACAGTTGCCAAAAAAACAAAAACGTTGGCCTCAAGTGGTATTTAGTAACATGGTAGACATATCACCCTACAATGCTTTCATATTATTCGCGGCTGCCAATAGCAGATGGAAGAAAGGCTGCCTAGCAAAACGGCGACACTATTTGAAAATTTAGGTATGCAATTGGTTACACTTTATAAAAAACAGAAAGTCATTACCGAGGGCACCTTTTTCAATAGAAATTGCAAAAAAGCTCCGTCAATCTAGTGACAATGTACAAATTCCATCAACTTCCACCCAACAAGAGGAAAACAACACTTGTACAGCTACATTAAATTCGTGGGGGTCGATTAGCTTTGCAAGCCTTTCCGAACTGCGACCAAATTGGTCTTTTGTTCGTAACTCTTCTTATTCATTTCCCTGTAGGTCTAAATCTCTTACAAAATTAAGAATCTCCCTGGGAGATTTCGATTTTACTTCGTGCGGCTCTAGTTTTTCGCTACCGCAGTGTATATGTCTTTGACGGACAGTTGCGATGCAACTGCAAAGAATATGTTCGGCAGTTTCATTGCCCTCTTTACATTTTCTGCATGTTGCCGTTTCCGATTTGCCCGTTTTATTGAGATGGTATCTCAGTGGGAAGTGTCCAGTAAAGAGGCCTGTTATCATCCTCAGCTCGTCCTAGAGAGATCGAGAAGCTGTTTTGTCTTCTTTGGCGAATAGTCAATGAACTTTTTCGCTTGCCTTTGGCCTGGAATTTTCCTCCAGTATTCTTTTTTGCTAGATTCGTCCCATCGTTCCAGTTCCTGTCGTCTGTGCGGCTTACTTAGACCGCAGAACGGTTCAGGTCCGATGGGTGGGATTCCAGCAGCTGATTTGGCCAGTTCGTCAGCGGCTTCATTTCCTTGTATGCCTTCGTGGCGTTGGCAACAATAGAGCCAATCTCAAGCTACGAGATATGCCATTGGGTTAGCACCTTATCTTACTTTGTTTAAGTGCAAAGATATAATATTAGTTACCCCAGTATTTAACTCGAAGCCTCCTAGAGTGAACCTTAACTGTCCGAACTAAGTTGTATACCCTGGCCAAGAAATTCGTGAAAGATTTGGAGACACGCATTTGTTTCATCATATTCAAACGTATCCCCTGTATCTTGGGAGTATATGAAATATGGTCCAGGTAGCCCACATTGGTCTCGTTAACATAGATAGGCGTTTCTAACATTGGGTCATCATGATCTCTTTCTTTGGAAAGTGTTATACATACTGAGCTCAAGAGAATCATAATGATGCGCAATAGAACATATTCGGACATCAGAACTTACAATCATTCGAATGAGCTCTCTTGCGAAAATGGCTCAAAGGATTTGAATAATTTATTTTTGTTTTGTTCGTGTTGATATAACAACACCTTATGCACGGTGGCATAGTGGAAACGTACTGGGCGTACAGCTTATGATGTTGAAATAACAACACGCTAAGCAGTGGAAGCGTACTGGGCCCATAACCTAGAAAAATAACGCGCTAAGCGGAGTGGCCCATCGAAGCCTGCTGGGTCCATTACCTAACGGGTTCATGTAACAACAAGCTACGAAGCGTAAATATCTTGGAAATGAAAGCGAATAAACTCAGCAAGTTGCTTCAAGGATTGACCACATTCCCAGACAGAGATGCTCCGATAACTGTAAGAGTTTAGAGCTTTTATCACTGCCTGACTGTCCGTTAAGATGTAAATCTTTGTATCTTTGAGTTCCCTTCGTAGTCCCTCCTGGCAGCAAAGGCTTACAGCAAGTGTTTCTGCTTGCATGATTGTGGTAGTAGAGCCCAGAGGCACTGATGACGAGTATTTGGGTCCATGTATGCCTGGTTCTGTTCCATCAGTCCGTGTACCAAATGGAGGATTTTTGGTCTTATTGATTTATTTTTCCCTTTACGATGGTGCGGTCTTCTATGGTCACTTCGAAGGGTGTGTGAAAATCAAACTTAGCGGCATTATATCCAATGGTTGTGATAAAATTTCTGGCGCTGTGACCCAGAATCCCCAGGTGTCCCTTCAGATCACCAGGTAACTTGTACAGCTAAGAAGGCTCTCAAAAGAAGTCGCTGCCAACTATGTGCTAAAACTGACAATAAAACACCTTTGATCTGTGTAGATTGTAAGAAATTCGTATGTAAAAAACATTCTAATACAGTTGTTCTATGTACCCAGTGTAATAAGATATAATTACATTCACATTTTTTCTTTAATTACTACTCAGTCTTTTTTATAAAAATATCTAACAACATAGTATATTCTTTTATATTAGATATATAAAATTATAATTTTACAAAACTAAATAGTAATTCTGTAGAAATAAATATATATGTCAAATAAATCCATTAAACAATTCATCTTTATTTTTCGTTAATTTTTCAGTATAATTTTACTACTTGGATCAGATCTGAACCAAATCACGGCAACGTAAAATTAAAGACCTTATGAAGGTTAATAACCATCATGAAGAAAGGGCCCGGTACTAGAGATTAATCAACAAACTGTTTCATAAAACAATCAATATGGCTATAACTTATACTTTTTATTCTTTTGTGCTAATAATACACAATACTTAATTTAATCAGACATAAATTTCTGGAAAATTTTCTAGTATAACATTCACTATTATGATTATCAGAATACATTTCATTATCGATTATTGTTATTTACATTTAAAACTCTATAAACTTCAAATATAAACTAAAAACTAGGCTGCTGCAACAATACAGTTTATTATTGATCATTTCACAACTCTATTTTTCGAACTCGCCAGTTTAACAGTTTTAACTTGATTAGCAAAACGTAACGAGTTAATCGATTCGTTAAAACAATCTTGCGTAGGAGAAATATGTACTATCATTAAACATTTCGAGTTTCCACCCAGTGATGACTGCAACAAGTAAGTCAACTTTGAATCCCTGAAAGGTATATGACTTTCTTTTTTATGAAGTGCTAACATTACATTTCCCAAGCAAGATAAACTTTTGTTGATATTTTTCGTTTCAGTCAATCGTTCTGAATTGGCGAATTTAGCACTTTCACTTCCAGCCAAGTCTACCAAGCTCACCGAGCCGTAGAATATTTCATCTTTATATCGAGCCTCTATGTAGATTTTTGCTACTGCATGGGAACGGGAGCTATGCTCGTTGAAATTCGTAACTGCGATTGACCTGTATGAAAATAAGCAGTATTCGATTAAAAACTTCCAGAAAAGATGTAATAAATATAAATTTGAAGTCCGTACGGTATTCCTGCATTTCATCTGAATCATGGTACATAGTGTTCAGTCATTAATTTGTTCTTGAGCAAAGTTATAGGAATGTTTTATCAGCAAACTCATTGTCGATTTTGTAATAACATTCGGTAAATTTTGAACAATATGATGCTAGCTAGTAAACCCCTGCTGTCTACGTTCACATATATTGTTATATCGATCTTGAGGTGCCTTTTCATTGGAGCGTTTTGACGATCGTTTCGAGAAAAATTTGCCTCGCTTAACATCGATAAAGTGAAGAAAATGGTAATTGTAAATTGTCATTCGTGTTTGTGAGAGATGGCCATGAACTTTCTGTGTCTCACGAATCAATTCGTACCATTTTAAACGATTGTTTGGGCATGAAACGCGTTGCCACGCGACTAGTTCCGGTTTTGTGGAAAGAAAACTTATGGATATTGCACCACGATAATGCACCATCTCACAAGGCTATCATTGTGAATTAATTTCTGACCAAAACTTAACAAATACCATCAAGCAACCACCGTATTCATCTGATACGGCTCCGGAAGATTTATATCTTTTTCCAAAACTCAAATTACCACTTCGAGGTAGCCGTTTTGAATCGATAGAAGACATAAAAGAGAATTCGCGATATTCCGCAGTGGGGAGCCAAAATATCTTGTCGATTCTTGGGTAACAAGGAGTAGCACCCATTCAAAGGGAACTCAGAGAAACAAACCGGAGATTTGGGATTCTTAGGCATAGACACTTTCAATTTGCATAAAAAAGTAAGAGAAATGGCAGGTAACTATAAACACAAAAGTAATTTACTAATGGATAAAAGCGACAATATTCTTACATCAACAGAAGATAAACTGAAAGAGTGGAGTCAGTATATTCAGAATCTTTTTAATGACGATAGAACTGCATCCCATTACATCAATTTAAACGATGGGATCGATATAACAAAAGCTGAAGTAAAACATGCTATTGCAATAGCAAAAACGACAAGTCACCTGGACCTGATGGGATTTACGTAGATGTTCTAAAAGTAATTAATGAAGACAACTCCCTTTACGTACTGGTGGATTTATTAAATAATATTTATAGAACAGGAATAATACCCAGAGATTGGTTAAAATCAACTTTTGTTACCCTATCCAAGAAACCCAGTGCTCATCAGCTTAATGAGTCACTTACTAAAGATACTCCTGAAGATAATACACCTTAGAATATATCGTAAATGTGAAGAAACCCTTAGTGATTCTCAGTTTGGGCTTTGGGGCGGCTTCGGAACAAAAGAAGCCCTTTTCAGTATCCAAGTTCTGGTACACCGTTGTCGTGATGTTAATGTAGATGTGTTCGCCTGTTTTCTTGATCACGAAAGGGCTTTCGACACCGTGAAACATAATAAGCTAGTTGACATACTAAAAGATCTGGGATTGGATGGGCTTGATATCCGCATTATAGCCAACCTGTATTGGAATCAAACGGCAACGTCAGAAGAAATAGAAATAATGAGAAGGGTACGTAGGTCGGCGTTCTTTCGCCACTACTTTTTAACCTGTATGCAGAGAGAATATTTAGAGAAGCTCTGGATGATAAAGCTGTTGGAGTAATCGTCGGTGGTGTCACGGTCAATAACTTAAGTACGCTGATGACACAGTTCTACTGGCTACAAACCTGACAGATTTGCAAGAACTCGTAACATATGTGTCGGACCACAGTAAATCAATGGGAATAAAACTGAATGCGAAAGAGACAAAATGGCTAGCAGTAAGTAAAAGACACATAGGCTGCCAAGAGAAACTTTTAGTTGGGGACGAAGTTATAGAACGTGTTGCCTCTTACATATACCTGGGACGCCATATAAACAAGGATTGGGACATGGCACTTGAAATCAGGAGCCGCATTGAACAAGCTAGACGAGCATTCAAAAACATGAAAAAAGTTCTTACCAGTAGATAGCTGAAGATTTCCCTTAGGATCAGATTATTGCAGTGTTACGTATTCAGTATCCTCCTATACGGTGTCGAAGCGTGGATTTCAGAGGCCATGTGTAAGATTGGAAGCCTTCGAAATGTGGGTTTATCGAAGGATGTTAAAAATTTCATGGACGAACCGAATTACAAACATTGAAGTCTTACATCGACTGAATAAGGAAACAGAGGTTTTAAAATCAAAAAGAGGAAATTGGAATATTTTGGTCAATACAAACGACAAGTACAATATGTTACAAATAATAATTCAGGGGAAAATCGAAGGTTACTGCGGGCCAGACCGTCGTCGAACATCATGGCTTAAGAACCTTCGCCAGTGGTTCGGACAAAGTACATCTTTATTTAGAAAAGCTGCCGACGTCATGCTTTTGATCGCCAACGCTCTAGGTGGGCATGGCACGTGAATAAGAAGAAGGCATAGAATGGTCAATTTGAGGGATGCTCTGAATATAGCTCATACAATCTTCTGAATGATAAGGATTTCCACAGTCTGCTAAGCTTTCGACAAATTCGAAGAAACTTTTATACATTATGAAAAATTAGGATTCCTAAAATGTTGTTTCCATTGCAATTGAATTTTTGGCATATATTAAAACTTTTTTTTAAGATATTTTTATATATCCAATGGGCATGGAAGAATGCCTAGTGCGAATGATTCCCTTTTGTCAAAAAACTCCGGGAATTTGTCAATGAAACACAAAATATTTATTTTTCACTCAAATTTGTTGTATGACCTTCAAAGTAAGCCCCTTCTGAAATAATATATTTAAGCCAACAAATAATCCAATCGACAAAACATTTTTCAAACTGTGGACTTCAGTTCTTGTCGCGAATTTTCTTGTACGTCTTCTATAGATTCAAAACGGTGACCTCGAAGTGGAAATTTGCGTTTCGGAAAAAGAAAAAAGTCGTTGGGGGCCGTATCAGTTGAATACGGTGGTTGCTCGATCACTGTAAACAAAGTAAATGACAGATGGCGTTCAAACTCCGCGTCAGTATAGAAAACAGTTGTGCCAACTTAACAACAAATTTTGACAATCGTTTCAAGGAGATTGTCGAAATAATCAATTCCCGGTGCTTCTTTGACAGAATTTATCTATATAACGAAGCAAATTTACGCTTAATGTTGTCTTACCTTTTCTCCTGTGCCTTAAACATGTAATCTGTCAATTCTTCAGCTGTAGAAACTGGAACGATGGTCAGATTAGACACTGTGGTACCTCTACCTTCATTAAACCTTATCTCCAACGGTCTTCGTGTATCGACAGCCAACATGTCACGAACGTTCTCATTGTATATTTCCAGAAAACTAGCACGTATATCATACGACCAGCCTAATGCTTCCATCTCTTTCTTTGTCTCGAATATCAACTTAATGGATCTTGGTATCATTCCTGGAAAAAAAATCGATGCTACATAATACTCTAGATTTTGAAAGACTTCAGATTCGCTAATACATAAAGAGAAAGATTTGTTTGCTGTTTTAACACAAAAACTACTCAATTAATTATAAAGATTGGGTTATACTGAAATCTCAAAAAATCGAAGATACGAAAATTATATTTTGTTCGTACAATTCCAATTAAAAACTCACCTTCTCTTTCCCGACTTGGTTCTCCCTGCATAGTGTATGTCTTTCCGGAACTAGTCTGACCATATGCAAACACGCAAACATGATAACCATCAAGTGCAGATTGTATAAGATGCGCAAGTTCTTCAAAAATCTCTTCTTGAGTCGTGTTCTGATGGAACACTCGGTCAAATGAGAACTCTTGAGTCTCGGAATTCTTAATTATCCCGCCTGGAAGTATACTACCCCTCATCTGTGATATCTCTAATATTTTTTCACTGATAGTGAATCTACATTGGTAATTTGTTTCGTCTTCAGTCAAGGGAGGTCGTATCCGACAGAAAACTCGAATGTTCCCTAAATAACAGGAAGATGTGACAGAATTCAAATGATTGAGCCATTTTAAGGTAATCCTGCTGTTTACGCTGACAACTTTCGCGCATCCAGTACCGAGTCGATCAGATGTTTCCCGACAGTATTCGAATTGTAGTCAGTGTTGCCACAATTTATCTCACGTCGGAGATTTGATTACCTATCGTTGAAAATGAAATAGCGAAGGATAAGATTCTTGAAGTGAAACCGATTGCGAAAAACTCCTAATCAGACCCGTATTTTTTCTCAACTGATTGATTATCTAAATAAACAAATGAGAGATCTTTCCAAATCTAAAGAGTTTCCAAAATATTTATATGATATTGGAATCTGACCTCTCATTTCAGTAATTCATTAAGTTCAACATGATGGATGCGGTTGAGCGAAAATATTTTCCCTTGTTTAGTATGAATTTACTGACAATCTGAATGCAGAATATGAATTGCTTCAGAGTTATTTTGTAAGCTTGAACCTATACTATTTAGCTGATACTACAGCGTAATAAATTAAGAATTGTACACTATACAATATATTCTTTTCATTAATTTGGAGGTTGCCACTAACAACATCGCAGTTAAATTATTTCATTAGTATACATAGATCTAATAAGATATTTTTGATGTGGTTTTCACATTATTCATCCCGCAAAATTGAATGTTGACTTTCGAACCATTGAACTTCGAGAGTTCTTCAATGGATAGCGATCGTTATAATACAATTTGCGAGATTGTATGGACTGAGTTGTTTTCCACAATCCCATAGAATGATTAAAGCAATTATTGAATTATTTTGCTCCTTGTCATTACATGATTCTCAATGTTCTCTGGTTTTGAAAGCTGCTTCTCCTTTTCAACCGACTTCAACAAAAATTCAAAAAAGGAGATCTCCCTTCGTGGGTAAGTCAGTAGAGGAACTGACTCCTACGTAAACGGAGTCTGGAAGAGAGACGTTAGAGATTCTTGCGAGAACACTCTTCCCAGATTGTCGGCTGATTGATATCAGTGTTAGCTGTGATACAGTCGCCCTGAAGGGACTTGATAAAAGGCCAAAAAAGGACGATTGGAAGAACGCAAGAACGATCATCAAGCCCGGAGCTGTCAGGTGCGCGATTCGCTCGTTTATGCCATTTAAAGCTCCTGGGGAGGATGTATCATTCCTGCCTTGTTACAACAAGGGATGGATGTCCTCCTCCCATACATCATTAAGCTCTTCCAGTAGAGTCTTGCATGGAATGTTGTCCCGGACAGCTGGCGTAAGGTTAGGGTTGTTTGCATTCCTAACGTGGGTGAATCGAAACTCACAACCCAAGCCGTTTAGACTGATAAGTCTTATGTCTTACGTCCTGGAAACCCTGGAGAAGGTGTTAGATGGATACATCAGGATCGAGGTGTTATCGCTGAGGCCTCTGAGTGAACATCAATACGCCTTTCAAAAAGTAAAATCAACCGATTTGGCAGTTAACAACTTAGTCAGGAGGATCACTCAGTCTCCGGCCCCCACTAGTTCGCTGTGTGGGGCTGGGAGAGCCAGAGAAGTACCATATATTATTGCGGAATGGATATTTATTTCTCCCAGACCCTGGGTGGAGTGTTTATTCCAGTTGTGGAGAAAGCAAAATATCTGTGGGTTACTTTGGATAGTAAACTCAAGTGGAATTCGCACCTGGAAAACACAATACACAAGGCTAGACATTCCTAATGGACATGTCAAATGACCTGTGGAAAGAAATGGGGTCTTGCCCCAAAGCAACTTCAATCGCTATATGTGATGGTGGTGAGACATATGTCTGCATTGGTTAGTGGAGTGCAGTCTTAACAAGCAATCCCAACTCAAGTTCTCTAACTTGCAGAGAAAGGCCTGCATGATGATTACTGGATCTTTTCGCTCTACACCAACTGCGGCCATGGAACTGATATTGGGCCATGCCCCTCTTCATCTGGTGGTAAAAGGAGTGGCTAGAAGGGCTTTCTACAGATTCCATCACCTTCCTGAAATGAAACGGGTATGTTCGGCTTCGTGCCCGGTACTTTTCTGAAATCGGGGACTAGTTGCTGAGTATGAGTTCTGACATAGCAATACCTAAAAACCAACATGGAGCGACCATTCCAGATCATCATTCCCGGTAGACAGGAATGGACCAACTCCAAGGACAATATACTTGAAGGCCAAGGCTTGCCTTAAACTCTCTAGGTTGGACCTGAGAGTTTTGACCGCCATATTAACGGGGCATTGTTGCCTCTGTAATCACCTAAACAAGTTAGGATTGATTGAGGATCCTTCATTTAGGCTATGTGAAGAAGATATAATATAAAAAACGTTTATTGCGCCATGGAATCTTGGTAAAAAGGGACCTCGTTTGCCAGAGCAACTAACTAATAAGTATATGACTTTTCATACATTTACGTGAACAAGTAGTCTTTGTATATGACAGTACGTAAAAAAAAAATTTTTCATATTTTTCATTATTTGATCATTTTCTTCTTGAAGTCGCGAAGAGACCCTTTGAGTAATGTGAGGAATTCATCCTGATTAAGAACCATTGTTGAAGTATAGGCAAAGTTGCCTCTAAAAAAAACTGTCCGGTGTGGGGGGGATGTCGTATTTTCTCTTAATGTTTCTCAGCTCTCTGTTGTATCAATGGAACATGTTATGTGCAAGTGCCCAGCTGTGGACAGAGTCAGGATGGTAGAACTGTAGGTCCATAGAACGAACAAACAAACAAAAAGGGGGAGGTTATCCATTCGTAGAGAAGTTTTTATTTGTACAGCAAGATGGGGTGAAAATTAAGCAACAACTGTGTCAGTATTGAAATAAAGAGAGTAGTAGAATAAATATAAAATTCTCTGCATCCGCTCGGAAGATGCCTACCGCAACTAGAGGTAAAATATCAAGTGAAAAGCTTTCGAGATCACCGTGAACAAGCTCGAAACCAGAAATCACACTTTTATTTCTATGTCAAGCCAAATAGAAGAAAAAATTTCGGCTCATCCACTGCAATCTATTCAATAACGTTACTGAACAGTGTGAAAATATTTTTTAAGTAACTTCAATAATAACCTAAATATTGAATAATATATAATAATACAGTGGCAAATTATTACTCTATATGCTAAAACCAGCTTCGGTGTTTTCTATTTTTAAGTAAGTAATGGTGAAAACGATTATTGATCAAATATTGAATCTAGAACATTTTTGGGAAAGTATGGACAGTTATTATACAGGGTGTTAGATAATAGTATGTCACAACTTGAGGGGGTAAATCTACGTGCAATTTCAAGAAAAAAAGTTTATATAAACATAGGTCCGCAAAAGCTTCGTTACGGAGCTACAGGGTGTTGAAATTTTCGGAAGAAATATGTTTTTTCCTCAAAACTCCTGCAGTTTTCGAGATATTCAGCCCAAATTTGGAATTCAAGCTATTTTTTACAGCCTCCATCATTACACGTCCTAGATTTTAACTGAAATTCACAAGGTGTTTTCTTTTCCGTCTCCTTTTGCCAATCTCCAACCGTTTTCAAGTGAAAAATTATTGAATTTGAATTATTTGAAATGTATGTTATTCGATAAATAAAAAAAATAATAGAAATACTTCATGTTGATAACTCAACTCATACTTATTCAATATCAAACCAAAAAAAAAAAGATCAATTAAAAACTAAATAAATTGCTGGAAGTGTCCTCCACCTGTAAGAATACAGGCCTCTGTCCTTCTTCCCATTTTATCACGAACTCTTTGAAATATTCCTGGGGTATTTATTATCGTGTCACAAGAGGTTATTATTCGATTTCTCAATTCTTCTACAGTGTTCACTTGAGTAGTATAAACTAAACTTTTGAGGTATCCCCATAAGAAAAAGTCTAAACTATTTAAGTCTAGGGACCTAAGAGGCCATGGTTCTGGCCACACCGACCTATCCATCGGTTGTTGAATATATTATTCAAGAATTTCCTAGCTTCTCCACTGAAATGTGCTGGTGCCCTGTCATGCATGAACCGCATTATGTTTCTCGCCAAAAGTGGCATATCCTCGAGCAATAAAGGTAAATCTTCCTCAAGAAATTGCCGATAAGCGGGACCGTTTAGTCTGTTAGGCAAAAAAAATGGTCCAATCAAATAATTTCCAATTACTCTGACCCAGACATTTAGTGAGAATTGATCTTGATGATGACATTTTTCAATCAAATGGGGGTTTTCCTCAGCCCAATAATGATTATTGTGAAAATTTGTGATAGCAGTTCTCGAAAAGTTAGCTTTGTCTGTGAACATTATTTCACTATCAAGATAGATATTGAATAATATATAATAATACACTGGCAAATTATTACCCTATATGCTAAAACCAGCTCCGGTGTTTTCTATTTTTAAGTAAGTAAAGGTGAAAACGATAATTGTACAAATATTGAATCTAGAACATTTTTGGGAAAGTATGGACAGCTATTATACAGGGTGTTACATAATATTAGGTCACAACTTGAGGGGATAAATCTACGTGCAATTTTAAGAAAAAAACTTTATATAAACATAGGTCCGCAAAAGCTTCGTTACGGAGCTACAGGGTGTTGAAATTTCCGGAAAAAATATGTTTTTTCTTCAAAACTCCTGCAGTTTTTGAGATATTCAGCCCAAATTTGGAATTCAAGCTATTTATTACAGCCTCCATCATTACACGTCCTAGATTTCAACTAAAATTCACAAGGTGTTTTCTTTTCCGAGGCCTTGTCTCCTTTTGCCCTTTCAAACTTTTTTCAGGAATATTTCAAAGAGTCTGTGATAAAATGCGAAGAAGGACAGAGGCCTGTATTCTTGCAGGTGGACACTTCCAGCAATTTATTTAGTTTTTAATTGTTCTTTTTTTTGGTTTGATATTGAATAAGTATAAGTTGAGTTATCAAAATAAAATATTTCTTTTATTTTTTTATATAATAACATACAGTTCAAATAATTCAAATTCAATAATTTTTCACTCGAAAACGGTTGGAGATACGAAAAAATTACAAGTGTTGAAAAAGTTTCTAAATTGAACGAAAATTACGAAAAATGATTGTACGCTGATCAGTGGCGTACTGCAAAAAAGTTGAAAGGGCACAAGAACCAATTTTTTACGGAAATTTCAACACCCTGTAGCTCCATAACGAAGCTTTTGCGGACCTATGTTTATATGAACTTTTTTCTTGAAATTGCACGTAGATTTACCCCCTCAAGTTGTGACATACTATTATGTAACACCCTGTAAATTAAAACTGAAATTTTCTTATTCTGTTAAATTGTTGTATACATATTGGAAATGGGTTATCGTGCTATATTCCTCAATTAAAATTTGTTAGAAATAGAGATAACAATATGACACTTATGATTCCAATGGCAACAGGAGAATAATTCCAATCAAAGAATATGTAACAAATCTGACAACACTGTATAAAATTGAAGTGCATTCAGCACACAGATGATTGACTCGTTTTGGGTGCCAAAAACTCGTCATTACACAAGAGAGGATTACCATTGACTAAGAAGTAGAAAAGAAAAAAGGTCTACTAGAAACAAATATCATTTTGTTCGTAATCTGACAACACTGTATAAAATTCAAATGCATTCAGCAAACAACTGATTGACTCGTTTTGGGAGCACAGAACTTGTCATAAGTCAAAACAGGATTACCCACTTTAAGTAAGCTTATATTCAAAATATTGATTAAATACCTACCTTTAAGATCTTGAATATTATTGTGTAACATTCTCCTTACTTTTTCACCTTTGAAAACTTCACTTTTAAGAACTTCTCCTTCTTTAATAGAAATTTCAAATTCCTTACTAACAGCTTCATATTTCTCCTTCAAAATTTCCAACTCCTTTGTGAGGCATTCTTTGTCAAAATAGTTCTTCCTAATTTAGTTTCAATTTCTTCATTTGTTTTCTCTAATACATTAATCTTCATTTCAAGTTCTTCCACTTTTATTTCTAATCCTTTAGCATCTCTTTCTAATAATGTTATTCTTTCCAATGATTCAATTTTAATTTGTTCACTTTGTTCATAATTTCTTTGTAAATCTGCATGTTTATGTTGTAATTCATTCAGTTTGCTTTGGGTTTCTGCATATTTCTCTTGAAGATCTGCATTTTTTTGGAAAATTTCATTGGTTTCTAAAAATAAGTTTTCGATTAAATAAAAAAGAATTAAAAATAAAATTTATGTCAATATTGACCTGCTAATTTCATCTCATGCTGTTTCACCAAGGTGGTATATGTTTCATTAAGATTTGCAAATCTTGTTTTGTAATCCCATTCTGGAACTCGTACTGCTCTTCTGACTACCTTATTTTTAATCTCAGGTTCAGTGTTTTCTCCTACTCTTTTAATTCCAACTTTTCGTGGAATAGGCTTAGATATAGGTGCTTTCTGACTGGCTACATTTAATTTTGGTTTTGCTGTTGTATTAGCAGTCATATTCGAAGGTTGCCTTGAAGTCATATTGATAAGAGGTTTTCTTACTGGAGCAACAGACATAGTAGCACTTCTGAGGTCACTGAATGATTTTGATCGACGTGCACGACTTGGAAGTGGAACATTTTTTAATCGAGGTAACTCTGGCACTTCATCTTGAGGTCGTGGTTTTCCAAATACAAACTTCGAACCAAGTTGTGGTATTCGCGACATCTAAAAACCAAAATACATAACAAACTAGTTGAATACTATAAAATTTCATTGCCATATATTTAGATTCTTCACATATAACACTTTTTCATTACCTTGTTATTATAATATTTTTCAGTTGCTTTTCGAAGAAAGGAATAAAATTACTGAACACTCATGAGAAACACAGAGATTTAGATATATCGTACGTGCACGATAAAATTTACTCGATGCCGATCAATTGCATTTGTAAAACTATATTTCATGTATTATTTAAGTAAACTTAAGTAGTAAAACGCTACAGATGTGTATAACCGTTAATTAAAATCGAATCAAATTCAAAAATTGACCATAGAATAACTAAGTTTTAACAACGAATAAGTTTTCTTCTTCCACACACATGAACTATTGCACCTTCATAAAACTTTCATTTTCAATCCAGGTAGGTATAATCATGAGCGATTTTGAATTCAGCAAATGATGAAAATAGTATATTAATTAATGAATTTCGTAATGTAGTAATTCAATAGTTTTTTCAAAGTCAATAGATGGGAGGTTGATATTCATACTTACAACGGTTGCTTTCAAGATTCAAATCCCCTAAAAGTTTTCAGAATTGCCAGCAAATATCAGTTGGTAACCTTATGAAGTTTCATTTGACAGTTAAGAATGACAATGTTCTCTACTCATGACTTTTGATATGAAAAATGTTTATCATGTGGACTTCCCAGAAGTGCTTGTTAGGAATGTAAGGTCAATTGAAGTCTTCGTGTAATGTAATATGTTTTAAATGTTGTGAAGTACAGAAATATTAATGACTATTGTGCAATATTAATTGAGTTTTGGACAAACAAAGATCTGTTAAAAGAGGGGCCCAAGTAAAATTGAATATTGCCCATAGTACAACACTGACTGGTCAAAATTCGTATGGAAGGCCAAAAACCAATATAAGGAAGCCCAAATGCTCTTCAAGGTATAATAGTTCCATTTAGCATGCACATCCAGGCATCTCTGTTAACTTTGTGACGTCATATATGCAAGGGATATTGTAGATAAAAGGTACAAAACATATAAAAGGGTGGTAATCTTGCTGTTTACTCTGACCACTCGAGCAACCAGTACCGAGTCGACAGGAAATTTTCCCCGAATGATTTAAATTTCAGCCAGTGTTGCCATATCCCTTTTCCTGGTGTTCATTAAGAGAATAAATGCTTGATCTCAGTCGTCTCACTCTTCAATTTGTTCAATACTTGTGTTGGATAAACCTCATATGCGATTTGAGCTTTAGTTGCGAATTATTCAAGTGACTTGTGATTTGTTAATTCTTTTATTTTTAGGATTGATGAACCAATTAGTTTTTCTTGATGATGGAGACCCACACTCTACAGTATTTCCAACTTTGGGAGCCACTTACGGCATCACGTTAGACAGTTGGGGATTTTTTTAATATCTGGGTTATTATTTTGAAGTTACGTAAAAAGTATATTCACATTGTTGAGCCACTTTTTTGAATACATTGCAGTGACAGAGCCGAATTTTTTTTCTATTTAGCTTGACATAGACATTAAAGTGTAATTTCTATTTTTGTCATTGAATTTCTGGTTTCGGACTTGTTCACGGTGATCTTGAAATATTTTCATTTGACAATTAAACTCTAGCTACGGTAGGCACTTCCGAGCCAATTCATAGCGAATTCTACTTCTCTTTTTATTTCAATACTGAAAGAGGTATTGATGCACAATAAATAGGGAAAGTAGCCTTCAGAACCATAGAACATTGAGAATCATGTAAGAGCAAGTAGAATAATTATTCAATTAATGCTTTAATTTTTATTGGATTGTCGAAAACAACAATCCCAACAGAGAATCACAGATCTGTTTCTGATACATTCCTGACATTTCTCAAACGCTAACAGTGCGCAGGCGCAAATATTTATCAATTTCAAACTAGTAAGGAATTCCTCTTGGAATACACGGATTCTATGACATAACAATGAACATTGAGTAAAGAAATCGGTTTGTGTAGATACTTTTCGTTTTCATTAAATTACCACTTCGGCAGACGGCGCCTTCATTTTGCAGAGAAAAAATAGTAGATCTTCCAGATCACTTATCTCAGATTCATCATCTGAAGATGATGAAATATCGCTCATTTCGACGCCAGTAAAATTCCAAAAAATGAACACTAACCAAACCCCAAAACTACAACACAATAAACAAGTTTATCACTCCTCCCGAAGAAAAATTCAACCACAGAACAAATTTAACTTGTTGCACTGCTCATTGCGCAGGTTTGCGACACTTGATTTGCTTTTCGTCAGCCAACTCGTCTGACAATCATAATTTAGTCCGACGATTCAGTTGGAACACCCATTTCATAGTTTGAGCCGAGTTTGAGAAATACCAGAAATGCTCTTGGAACGTACTTTAACACAATGCACACAATCGTGACTGTTTCTGGTCGCTGTAGGAACAAACCTTATGCAATCTCGCAATTTGGATTATAATGATCGCTATCCATTGAAGAACTCTTGAAGTTCTATGGTTCGAATGTCAACATTTAATTTGCGGGAGGAGATGCGAAAAATATTGAAGTGTGTCATGTAATGAGAATAATATATATAGGTGTAATTAGGAAATATTCAAAATTCGTGAATAACTCAAAAACCACATCAGAAGTTAGAAAAATCTTATTAGATCTATGAATACTAATGAATTAATATAACTGAAATGTTAGTGGCACCCTCCAAATGAATGAAAAGAACAGTGTACAATTCTCAATTTATTACCCTGTAGTATGAGCTAAATAGTATACATTCTAGCTTACAAAATTCCTATTAAACAAGGAGAAATATTTTCCTCAACCTCATCCTTCATGTTGAACTTATTGAATTACTGAAATTAGAGGTCAGATTCGATTATCATATATATATTTTGGAAACTCTTTAGATTTGAAAACATCTTGTGCTATACCACAGTACCCTGTCTGGAAGAAGTTAAAATATGTATCTGTTTATTCAGATAATCAAGCGCAGGTTCCTGAGCCCATTTTGCGAAAAAATACGAGTCACGCATGTCCCTTTCGCTCCCGAGAAGTTACACCCTGATTAGGAGTTTTTTGCAATCGGTTTCGCTCCAATAGTTTATCTTATCCTTTGTTATTACATTTTAAACGATAGGTAATCAAATCTCCGACGTGATATAAATTGTGGCAACACTGGCTACAATTCGAATACTGTCAGGAGAAGTCATATCGACTCGGTGCTGGATGCGCGATAAGGATATGAATATGAAATAACTACGCAAATCATGATTAAAATGAAACAAAATCTTGACAAAAGTTTATTTTAAAAAACTATAACACTCTCATTGAAGCAGTTAATATAAAAAATTCACAGTGAATTCTTAATACACACTTACAGTATTTAAAGGCCACTGGCATATCACAGGCTTAGTTTACGATAAAATTAGCATGGACAAAAGTTTAAAAAATGATACTGATTATCACTTTAGAGCAGCCTTTCAAAATTGACAATAGCTCCACCTATAACAAAGACTTGAGATACCCTTCATTATTTTTAAATAAAATTATTTACGGTCAAGGGTAACTAAAACCTCTTATGTGGGCTTGTCATTGAAGCACAAAAATAAATAGACATTTGAAACACTTAAGATTCTTCAGATTTTAATCTGACTGTCCAATTCTTGGCAAGAAGAAAAATTATGTCCTCATAAAAAGTAATTCGCTTATCGAAACAATTTTCAGCTTTTCAGGACCTGTTGAACAGTGAGTTATAGAGATAATTAGTTTGTTTTCCAAAATACTGTTTGTTGCCAAAAATCATTGAATTTGAAATAAAATTCATTAACTAAACATTCAATCAGATTTGAATGAAAATATTGAAGAATCTCTCAAAATGAAAGCACTTCAGGTGAAAACTGATGTTTTCATGAAAATACATTTATTTCAACATAAATAGCTTTGAAGAAAACATACACAAATAAAATAAAGCTGCCTTAAAACTAACAACTACTCACTATGCAAAATGAGACCAACAAAAATATTAACTAAAACATGGCAAAATAAATACTCTAAACTGGGATCTGCACTTTTACGTAAATATTGCACCCAACCCTAATATGTAAATTTTGTTTCTTAAAAGTTAAAGGCAAGAAATACATACATATTTAGGAACTCACGTTATTTAGAGAATTTTTTATAAGGATATTACGTTGAGACAGGTTGAGTTAGATCATGACTAACATTTTACGGTACCAATTTTGAATTAGATAAGGAATTTGAAAAATATATGAGAATTTAGGACTTCATTCCAAACGAACTCGTTTTCCTACCCAAAAAACATTTTTTATCAAACATACTTAAGGTAAACGCACCATTAGATGACCCTGTACCAGTAAGTGACACGTATGCTTCTATTAGGCATTATCAAGACTTAGATGCTTCTTAGCGCATAGAACTCTGTAAATAAAGTGATCTTCATTTTTCCGCCAAATCTATGCACTTCGTTCGCTTGCGCGCCGCTGTCATTCTGTTGTGTGTCAATTCACAAACACGCCTGCGTTCGTATCCAGTTTTGATATTTATTTATTTATTTATATTAACCGGAGCCCCAACAGGAATTCCCAATAACAGGGGCTCTCTACAAAATGTTAATTCAAAATAATAAACATAATCGAGTTTCACTTAAAATATGAAAATTAAAAAAATCCATTAGGTATATCACAATAAGCAAAAAGGATTATCACCAGCGATGGACTAAATATAAAAATATCTTCTTCTTGAAACAAGTCAAACCGACGTTGAATAAATCGATATCACTCAAGTGCCAGTTATACAGTCTCATTATTCTTAGAAAGACAGAGCTATAATAGAGAGCTGTTCGGGCCTTAGGGCCGTTCGACGGTTCGGATATTTAGACACAAAATTTTAAATAATGTATCAAGGGAAAGTTGAATTTGTTGTTCAAAATTTTATAAAGAAAGATACCATCGAAGAGCACCCTTTTCCGCTCCAAGGTAAGTATATTAAGCTTTCGTGTAACAGTGATATAATCAATATTAATAGATCTTGATTGAACCTATAATTTAAATTTTTCAGAAATTTACGCTGCACTCTCTCAATTTTATCAATATGGACATGGTAGGAGGGAGACCAAATCAAAGTATGATGCAGTACTCAAAGAACATATACTATATTTGGAGCAGAAAAAATCACCTAAAGTAACATATTTATCGCCAGAAATACAAAATGAGTTCATAAATGTTTTAGCTAATCATGTAAAATGTTAGCTTGTCAGCGAAATTAAATCGGCAAAATATTTCGGAATCATGTTTGATAGCATACCTGACATTTCACATGTCGATCAAATGTTTGAAGTGATTCGTTATGTAAAAATTAATGATAGAAAAGTAGAAGTTAAAGAAGTATTCTTAGGATTCTTTCCTCTACATGGAAAAAAGCAGCTGATTTAAGCGCTGAAATACTAAAGAAGCTTGAAAACGATGGCTTAGTAATTATGATGTGTCGTCCTCAAGGTTATGATAATGCAGCAGTTATGAGTGGTATACACGGAGGAGTGCAAGCTATCATAAAAGAAAAAACAATAAAGCAATTTTTATTTGTTGTATAGATGATACAATTACGAATGTAAATAATAAATGCGGCCAACATTCGTTCGCACAAAATGTGACTTGTGTTACATTTTTCGGAGCAGTGGAAACAATATTTAACTTTTTCTCAACTTCAACAAGCCATTGGGAAGTACTCCTCAATCACAGCAAAGCATCTGTTAAAAGACTTTCGACAACGCGCTGGAGTGCTCATTATAGTGCAGTAAAAGTATTGGCTGAAAATTTTGATGGGATAATATCTGCAATTGAGGAACTATGTGACCAAGACGTAAATTTAGAAACTAGAGGTGCTGCACAAAATCTTATGCCTGCTGTGTGCAATTTCTCATTTCTTTGTTTTCTTCTCTTTTGGAATGATGTGCTAAGGGAAGTGAACAATGCTCAGATTGCACTACAAAGTAAAGGTTTATGTGTTGATGAAATAATCATAAAACTAGAAGCACTTCGTCTAATCATTGGAGAGAAACGGTTGCACCTAGCAGAAGAGGCAATAGATTTTGCTGTACAAAAATCGGAAAAATACAACATTTCGATGGAACGAATAATTCGTCGCAAGAAACGCATGCCTGGTAAGTTAGCATCGTCCACCGATGCTGGACTTACACTTAGAGCGGAACTTCAAAAGGACATGTTAGAATGTATTGACAGATTCAATATTGAACTTGAAACAAGAGTAAAGTCCATTAAAGACGTAGCTTCATTGTTTGAGGTTGTGCAGTCGAAGACCTTGCTTTCGGCCAACAGTGAACAGTTAAAATTTGTTATATCAAAATTTACTAACCTTTACGATAAAGTATCAGAAACTGAAATCCTTTTAGAAATACCAAGATTGAGAAGACATTTAAAAGTGGCTAATATTACTGTCTCTAATTGGGTGACACTGGATTTTTTGAAATTTATTGTGGAGTGGGATTTTAGAGAATCTCTTCCGAATCTAACGGTCGCACTAAAGTTATTTATAACAATATGTGCATCAGTTGCTTCATGTGAGAGAAGTTTCAGCAAATTAAAAATAATTAAAAACTATTTGCGGTCTACAATGACTGAAACCAGATTAAACAATCTTGGTATTTTAACGATAGAACATGAAGCAACACAAAATATAAATTTTGAAGACGTGATTTCGGAGTTCGCTAGTGTCAAAGCTAGAAGGAAAAAAATTCAACTTTTAACAAACTAAATTTTTTTCACATAATATACAAATATTTGTAATAGGTACTCGTATTTTAATAAAACGTAAATTATTATAACTTTTTTATTTTAACAGTTTCGATTGAGTTTTAGGGTGACACCTATTAAATCCGCCCCGGGTGCCACCTATGCTAGCTACGCCACTGCATCTATAGGAACTTAATTTCTTTGAGTGGTCCAAAGGATGACACGGGTGTCATGTATTGGTACAATACCAATATTTGAGGCTAATATAATATAATCGCAATATAATTGCGATTCATAACGCTTTTCACTACACCGTAGCTTCTTCAGACGAATGAGAATGTACAGAAAATAAGAATGAAAATATAAATACAACATAGCTTTCCAAACTAATAATAGTTTAGGCAAATATATAAAAAATAATAAAACCAAATCAGATGAAAAGAATAAATCAGGTGTTTAGAAATCAACAAACACAAACACTCAGGTAGACTCAACAATGAACAAGTCGACTTAAGCCCTACACCTCTATTGAATCTCTTCAGGGAGCAATCTATTCCTTAATTTTATTGGATATACTTGTCATCGATAACCACTTAAGAAGGAGTAACCCAATAAGTCTTTAATTGCTTAGGAACATTAGTATTTATATTCTCATTCTTATTTTCTGTACATTCATTCGTCTGAAGAAGCTGCGGTGTACTGAAACGCGTTACGAATCGCAACTATTAAGTAATATTCCTTAAAACACAGTACTTGTTTTTTATAATTTATTATTGTTTTATGTGAATAAATTATTCTGAACAGAAATGATTTTGAACATATGGTTACTCATGAACCTTGAAGACAGCTTTAGGAGCAGAAATGTCATGTTTAGGTCCATTGAAAATTTCCGATGTCATGCATGTATTGGAGCCACGACACCGATCTAGATATTATCAAATATCTTTGAATTTTCAAAGAAAATATAACTGATACTCATCAATTTAAATTAATTATAATTTGAATCTTTGAATGAACAGGTAATTCTATACAGAACGTTAAATCTGAGAACATTTATACCCTATTATCGGTTTCAAATCTCTTAATGTGTCAGGCATTGGTGCATTTACTTTAATGTTTTCTTATTCAAACCTAACCTCCGTGGAATAAGCATCAAACCATTCAGTTTTGGGAGCATTTGGCTTAACACATCTTTAAATTATTGAAAAAACATTTTCACCAATATTAAGCTGAAAATATGACCAAATTCATTCAACAATAAACAAGGAAAAGATGTCTGATTTTTCCATGATTAAATAGATTGATATTTAACAGCAAAATAATAAATCTTAAATAAACTTTTAAAAAGTGCGTCTAGTTGGATGAAACCAATTTCTAGAGTAGTTTACATTCCACAAACATTACATTCTATGCAATTGCTCCAAAGAGACATGCATAGTTCGGAAGGGAGTACTAAAGCCAAACAAGGTCGAAGCAAAAACTCTTGTAGAGATTCTATAATTTGTAAAAGAACTAAATCTACTGGGAAACAATTAAAGCAAGGTCATGAACAATTGATCAACTTGTAAAAAGACCAGAGCCAGTCGACTCCTTTTAAAGTAACATAATGTACCTCAAATATTTTTTCTATTCTATTCAAAAATCAAAAAACTTATGATTGTTACTGGGAAATCCAATACTTGATTGTACGTAATTGTGAAGTGAACATGGCAACAAGTAAATAAAAATATACGTTCATTATGAAAGAGGTACA